>JAHLJT010008446.1:78410285-78674501 GCA_031308135.1 Acheta domesticus | reverse complement strand
AATTTGCGCTTGTAATTTATGCAATTTATACAAGAATCATTCGCGAAGGTATATGCTTTTGTGGCGTCACTAGTTTTCAGTGTATATAACTGTAGTTTGCCGGTTGACAAATCTAATTTAAGTTCATTGCTCTTTCTCTCTTAGTATGTCAATGTCGTGACGGCGACATAGGGAAGGAGTTGCGGGTTTAAGAACAAGACCTTTAATATAGGGTAAAACTAGTTTATTATGACTAAATACGTGCGAGGCCCATCGCCGTTGCAAGCCGTGCAGCCAATAACATTCATACTCACAGCCGGTGACAGGCGGTAGTCCCCACAGGTCAGGAAGCGGGTCAGCCTCAAACGGACGACCCACGCTCCACGAGACCCCGGACTTAGTTCGCAGGCCGCCGCCGAGGTCAGGACGCAGGTCACCAGAGTGACGACCCACACTTCCACGAGACCCGTCGCAGCACAAGGCCAAGAGAACTCTGCCCTTGCTAGCGCCGCGCTCGCCTTTTTAAGGCCGAGGGCCTGGTCACGTGTCGTGGCATGTCAGGGCGCGTCAGGACACGTCACAATGCGCTTCCGACGCTGCCCGTCCGGCCATCGGAAGGGGGTGGAGGGCGGCGGGCCGAAAGGCGTGGTGGGTCATACGGCGCACCCAGCGACGCAGGGCTGCCCGGCCGCTTCGCGACCGGGTGGTGCGTCCCCGGCTGCGGCGTGGCTACGTGCCATTGTCCACGGCGCGCGAGGCGCCGAAGGGTCAGCGCCCTTCCGGTGGGCGCCGCTGGGCCCGCCGAGTGCTTTGTAGCAGGGGGTGGGTCACCGGGGTGCGGCGCCTGACTCGGCCTGGCCTACGTGACCCGGCCCAGGGCCGCGAGAAGCGCTTTACAACATCACCCCGCCCGAAGATAGCCTCGGGGGGGGGGTGTTTTTACACGGATACTGGCTCCCACTTGCTTAGGCCATTGGGCTACGGCACGGTTCAGACTTTACACTACATAGAATTTGCACATACATTACATAAAATAAAGGAACATGAGGACACAAATACACACATATGAATAATACGTACGTCGATGTGAGGTACAACGTTTTTATACGAAAAAGTTAAAAATATACGTTTTATACGATTTTTTCTTCTTTTTTGTTTGTCACAAGGCACTGCACTTCACTGAGTGTCACTTAGGGGCGGGTGGTGAGGTCGCACTTCACAACACCTGCTTGGCTCTGGAGAGCGGCGCGCTTTCGAAGGCGGTTGCGTTGACGCCTAAGGCGGTTATGCTGCTTTCTGCCGGTTCTCCCGCGTCGTCGGATGCCAAATTCGGGCATGGGAAGCACCCACACTCGTCGAGGTGTTGGCGCTGGTGGGCGCCTGGGGTCCTTGCCGAGCAGCTCCTCGTACCCACGCGGATGCCGCTCGGAGCCAACCATGGCGTCGTGTAGCCCAGCGGTGTCGGAGGCATGTCCCCTGGGACTGAAGAGGTGGAAGGGAGGCTCCGGTGAGTGGTCCTCGTCTTCCCAGGTCCAGGTGTGAGCCGACTGGAGAATAGCCGACCAGGGTTGAGATCGGGTCGGACAGCTGACGAGAGTCTCTCGCCCTGGTGTCTGTGGGCACTCCCTCTCGTTGTCTGAAGGGCCTCGCAATGGGGTTGATGGAAGCTCCGTCACCCCCAGCTTGTCGAGATTGGTATCTCGCCCCGGCGTCGGTGGGCACGCCATAATATCCTCCGTGTGGTCCTCGTCGGAGGCGTAGGACCAGTCCCCGTCGGAGTAGGCACAGGGCGCGATCTCCGGGCCCCGCAATGGGGTTGATGGAAGCTCCGTCATCCCCAGGTTGGCGAGATGGATATCTCGCCCCGGCGTCGGTGGGCACGCCATGATGTCCTCCGTGTGGTCCTCGTCGGAGGCGTAGGACCAGTCCCCGTCGGAGTGAGCACAGGGCGCGATCTCCTCTCGCCCTTGGAGCCTCTGGTGCCATGAGTCCTCCGCGTCTTCTAGGTCCCGCAGCGGGCTACCAAAGATGGCCATCAGGCGACGCTCCATGGTGAACTAGAAAACATAGTTTAGGTTAGCTTACGGCCGGGAGAGGTCGCAGGTTGTATGGTCCTCGCCCTGGACCCTTGTCTCGCTGGTTTTGTGCGGTTGAGCCCCCAGCGGTGTGCGGGGGCTGCTCCACTGGCAGTGCTGGGAGGGTTGCTGGAAGAGGTGGAGAGGGCAATGTGGACTCGTGTTGCGGGGATGGTGGCGAGGTTGGTATTGGCTGGGTTGGTGGCAGCGGGCTGTCTGGGGCGCTGCTTTCCGGATGGCATTCCCCCTGGCTGGGGATGGTGACTGGACCCATCGTGTCGGATTCTGGCGGCAGCGGCAGGAGATTCCGATGGTGGGCGGTCATAACGCGCCCGTTGTGAAGGTGCTGGATATCAAAGGTTACTGGGCTCCGTACCCTTATCACCCGATAGGGACCTATCCATTTGGGTGCCAGCTTTTTACTCTGCCCTTGAAGAAGGGCGAGGTTGCGCAACAATACCAGCTGACCGTCTGTGATGCCAGGGAGTGTACGGCCGTTGTTCTTCTGTTGATGTTCCTTGGCGTTGACCTCCGCATTGAACTGGTTAGCCTGGGCTAGGGCTATTTGGAGCCGCCTTTGTAGAACGTAGTGGTACGGAGGCTCTTCGGCGTATGATGGAGGCTGGGGACTGAGAATGCCCTCCCAAGGCATTTGGAGTTCCCGCCCGTGAACGAGGTAAGCTGGACTAAACCCGGTTACCCGGTGTTTCGAGTTCCGGTACACAAATAAAGCGAAACTCAGGTGGTCGTCCCAGTCTGTGTGGTCTTGCGCAACGTAATGCGAAATTACGGATGCGAAGGACTGGTGGGCCCGCTCGAGTCGCCCGTTCGCCGAGGGGTTGTACGGGGAGGTAAAAATTGTGCGAATTTTCAATAGTTCGCATACTTGTTCCATTAACCGGGAGGTAAAGTTGGCGCCCCTGTCCGTTAAAAGAAATTTAGGGACACCGTGTCTACAGACGATATGCTCCACAAAGGCACGGGCAACCGTCTCGGCGGATTGATCCGGAATGGCAATAGCCTCCGGGTACCTGGTAAAATAGTCTTGGCAAGTAAGGATGTATTTGTTGCCTCTGCGGGATTGCCTAAGGGGCCCGACGATGTCCAGGGCTATTTTCTCAAAGGGATAGGTCGCTTCTGTTACAGGCTGTAGTGGAATAGTCCCCTTCACGGCCTTCTGTTTCTTACAAGTGAGACAGGCGTTAACGTGCGCTTCCGTGTCACGGTACATTCCCGACCAGAAGAATTGTCTTTTAACTATTTCGTAGGTTTTTGCTAGTCCACGGTGACCTGCAAGGGGGTTGTCGTGACACTGTTGGAGTATGTGTTTTATCATGGACATCGGTGCACATATGACGTACTCCGCATCAGGCGGTCTTGCCGTGATCTTGTATAGCACGCCTTGCTTGTCTACGAAGTATTCCGAATCATTCTGACGGGCGAGCCTAAAGAAGGGTTCGAGACTTTTGCAGGTTCGTTGCTCAGCCGCTATTCTATTTTTGTCCCAAGTGGGCTCATATTCGGTCTCTGGTTCGAGCATGGATACCGTGGATGTAACTCGAGACAGTGCGTCGGCATGGGATATAGACTTGCCCGGTACGTGGCGGATAGAATAGGAATATTCTGAGATCTCCATGATCCATCGCGCCAATCTCGGTTTGGGTTCCGACAATGTGAGAAGCCACTGGAGCGGCTTGTGATCCGTATGCAAGGTGAAGTGACGTCCCAAGAGGTATACTCGGAATTTTCTTATCATAGTGACAACCGCGAGGCACTCGAGCTCGGTTGCTGAGTACGAGCGTTGTTCTTTGTGTAGCTGCTTGCTCGCGCACGCGACCATATGTTCTCCGTCCTCGAATTCCTGGGCGAGGATCCCGCCGACGGCCTGAGGGGATGCATCGGTTGTCAAAATGAATGGACGATAAAAATCCGGAAATCGTAAAACGGGATAATGGGTGAGACTGTCCCGTAATGACTCGAATGCTTGTTGCTGCTTCTCACCCCAACTATAGTCGATGTTCTTCTTGGTTAACTCCGTCAGGGGAACGGCCGTTTCGGCGAACTGTTTAATAAACTTCCTGTAGTAGCCCACGAGGCCGAGGAAGGATTGAAGCTCCTTTACATTCGTTGGTACAGGGAAGTTCCTTACCGCCGCTATTTTTTCGTCATCCGGCTCCAGACCTTTGCTGGAGATAATATGGCCCAAGAACTTGGTCTGTTCTTGAAAGAACTTGCATTTCTTGGGGGCTTGAGCTTTAGGTTTGCACTTCTCAATCTACTGAATATTTTTCTTAAGCCCTCAATGTGTTCGAAGATGGAGTTGTCGTAGCGTAGAATATCGTCAATGTAGACGATACATCCCTTATTGACCAATCCATCCATAACTTGTGACATGAGTCTCATGAAAAGTGAGGGCGCGTTTGCTAGACCGAAACTCATTCTGTTGCACTCATAATGGCCCGAGGGTGTGCTGAATGCGGTGAACTCTTTGCTGTCTTCCTCCATTTCGACTTGCCAGTAACCTTGACATAAGTCGAGCGATGAGAAGAAACGCGCGCCACCTAATTGATCGAAGATTTCGTCGATATTTGGTAGAGGAAACACTTCCTTTTGGTGACTAGATTCAGGCCTCTATAGTCTATGCAAGGTCTATACTGGGGTGGTTCGCCTTCCATGGTTTTCTTCTTGACTAATATGAGCGGGGAAGACCATGGGCTCGTCGAGGGTCTAATTATGCCTTGCTCCATCATGTCTCTGATGGTGTTGTCTAGTAATTCCCGCTGGGCATGGGGTACGCGGTACGGAGCCTTCTTGATTGGCCTGGCGTTTTCTACATCAATCGTATGTTTTATCAATGAAGTGCAACCTAGTTTTTGGGACCCGTGAACGAAGATGTCCGCAAACTCGGTTATTAGACCAGTTAACAAGTCTTTGGCGACTTCTGGTGTCCCGCTGAAGTCAAAAAGATCTAACAATGGTTCGTGCGCCGGTGGTTCTGGCCATAGTTCTACTTCATCTTCATCTATTAAGTTAACTTCCGGTTCCAGTAGTTCACAGGAAATTTCACTACTTCGTTTTATTACTTTATCGGAGTTACTCTCGTTGCAAAGCAGGATCGGCACGCAGCCGTCCTTGTCGACGCGCACTACCAGCGGAGGAATTTCTACCTCTTGTCCCCCTCCGTATAGAACTAGGTTTGTACCCTGCTGTTGGGTCGAATTCATCTTGGTCATTACAATGGACCGCGGGGGTATTGTTACCGTCCGAGGAAAGCTCAAGTTTTGCTTTATTACTGGGGGAGTTTTCATGTCCATCCTGTGTGAACCTCGTCTATCTTCGTTACTGGTCCACGGTTCGTTGCATGGCGCCTGGTGATCCACTCCTATCCTTTCTTCTTCGGATGGACTGTCCTGATGACACTCTGACCCGTCCGCCTTAATCTTCCTAACTTGTTCCACGTCGCTCTCCGTCATCTTGCTTTCGCCCGTTCCGCTAGCCTGATGAAGATGGGTCTCTCCTTCGGGAGGACAACCCTTTTCACACTCTGCCCCACCCGCCTTCATCTCCCTAGCCTGCTCCGCGTCGCTCTCCGTCGTCTTGCCTTCGCCCGTTCTGCTCGCCTGATGAAGGTGGATCTCTCCTTCGGGTGGACAGCCTTGTTCACACTCTGCCCCACTCGCCTTCATCTCCTAGCCTGATCCGCGTCGCTCTCCGTCGTCTTGCCTTCGCCCGTTCTGCTAGCCTGATGAAGGTGGATCTCTCCTTCGGGTGGACAGCCCTGTTCACACTCTGCCCCACCCGCCTTCATCTTCCTAGCCTGCTCCGCGTCGCTCTCCGTCGTCTTGCCTTCGCCCGTTCTGCTAGCCTGATGAAGGTGGATCTCTCTTCGGGTGGACAGCCCTGTTCACACTCTGCCCCACCCGCCTTCATCTTCCTAGCCTGCTCGCGTCGCTCTCCGTCGTCTTGCCTTCGCCCGTTCTGCTAGCCTGATGAAGGTGGATCTCTCCTTCGGGTGGACAGCCCTGTTCACACTCTGCCCCACCCGCCTTCATCTGCCTAGCCTGCTCTAAGACGCTTCCTAAATCCTGATTCTCAAACTCAGTCAGAGAGCCTAAAAGGTCTAGCCGGTGTGTTGTTGCGGTTTCATCCTTGATGCCTACCCTTGATGCTTTTCCGTTCTCATTGCTGTGGATGTCTTCGAAGGGAATGAGATCACGTTCGGTCCGTGTCCGGGGTTCCTTCCTATTCTCCGCCATGGTTGCTCTAGACGTATTATTCCTTATAGGTCCTTGCAACCCCCTTTCCGTTTTTCGTAGGGTTCTATCTTCCGTTATAGAGCCGGCGATGTCTGACTGGGGTCTGACCATGCTGGAGTGGTTCCGAGGGGCGAGCCGAGTCACATGACCTTCGTGTACAGTCATGGTTTTATTATTCAAGGAAATGCAGCTCCCATACTTCATCATAAAATCTAGCCCCAGGATGCCTGCGTATTTGGTGCTGCCTAGGTCTACTACCAATGTGTCATGTCGATATATCACGTGATCGTATCACTAGCGGTAGCTCGCATTGTCCGAGTATTTTCAGTGGATGACCCGAGGCGCTTTTAATTGTCGCGGTGTAGCTGCGCAGGGGAATACAATGAGAGGGGAAGATGTCGCTGTGGCAAATGGTCACTGCCGCGCCTGTGTCTACGAGAAATTGGTACGGAGAATTCCCGATAGTGACGCTGACGGTCATTCCATCCTCAGGGGTGACAGCCAGTATCATCTCGTCCCCGACCTCTCGGTCGGGGCCTACGCGTTTCCCTCGTTCGAAGCGTTCCTCTTCTGTGGGCAGTCTAAAGTAAGGTGTCCGTTTTGTCTACACTTGCCGCAGATCACGCTAGAGCAATTCCTTATACTGTGGCCCGTCTCTCCGCAGTTATAGCACCCACGCGTTTTTTCTCGGCAGTTCCTGGCAAAATGCCCCGGGTGGCCACATTGATAACATACCCTGGTCGCGGCCGGCCGCTGCGTATATGGAACCGCTCGCGGGGGCGCGATAGCGCTTGCCACGGGCAGTGCTGAATGCTGGCGCTGGATGCTGAAAGCTGAGTACGGTGGACCGGAGTTTGGTGCTTGGCTGGGAGCCGGTTCGCTATGACAGCCCCAATGTGAGGGAGCTGTCCCATTGACGTCCCATTGCGGATTCCATTGTGATTTCGGGAACCCGCAAGTAGGTACTGAAGGAATAGTAACTTGTGAAGTATTTCCGGCTGCGGGGGTGAGGCTATGAGGGCACAATGTGCTCACGAATCGAGGCGCGGTCGCGTAACTCTTGGATGCCGCTTCCTCCAGCCGAGCATATTCTTCGGCTTCTAGCATGGTACGTGGATTTCGGACTACAACGAATCTGCCAATTTCTTGTCGAAGCCCAGCCAGGAATTGCGCAAGCAATCTTTCCGAAAACATCGTCTTTGTCTGAGAGGAGTCGGGGTTGCTGTAGCTGTTTCTAAGTTGGCGTTCGATAGACCGGAGTCTACCGGAAAAATCAGAAACCGACTCCAGAGGATTCTGTGTGCAGTCGTTAAAGAGCTTTTCGAGTGCCGACCGAGAGAACTTGGGAGAGAACCTGTCCCTTAAATATTTCTCGAAGTTAGCGTAAGAGGCGACTACATGCGGATGGTTAGTCACGAATTCCGCCGCGAGCCCGGTGAGCCGCAAACGTCCTACGCTTAGTGTCTGGACCTCGTTCCAACCACTGAAGTGGCTTACAATCCGTAAGTGCTCCAAGAATGTCTCTACCTTCGCGCCATCTTCTCCGCTGAAGGCAGGGATCATGAAAATTTGGTTGCCCGACACTTGAGGCGGCGCGTGAGCGTGGGCCGAGCTGGTGGGGGTAGCAAGGTTAGAAGCCTGGGCCGTGCCCGTGTTGGTTCTATCTCCCTCGAGGGTACAAACAGAGTCCGCGAAATCCATGAAATTATTAGTACCCCCACCTTCCCAACGTAGGGGAAGTGAGTGCTCGTACGATGCCATGACGGTACCCGCCAATTGTTCTATCTTTACGCAATTTAATATCTTCAGCAGATTCTACTTAAATTATCCCGCTGTCGTGGCCTCGTGATGACGGAGGAGAGGGGGCGCGACGACAATAACACTACGCTTATGACCACCCGCAAATTCAACATCTACACTTACACTTACTCCCACCCTTGGTCTGTTCTTAAACGCGCCCGCTGCTGGGGCTCAAACCCGTACTTCGATTTGAAGACCGAGTTATCGCCCTGCACTCCTTCCGGCTACTGAATTGTTCCACTACCCCGCACCTGACACCAATATGTCGTGACGGCGACATAGGGAAGGAGTTGCGGGTTTAAGAACAAGACCTTTAATATAGGGTAAAACTAGTTTATTATGACTAAATACGTGCGAGGCCCATCGCCGTTGCAAGCCGTGCAGCCAATAACATTCATACTCACAGCCGGTGACAGGCGGTAGTCCCCACAGGTCAGGAAGCGGGTCAGCCTCAAACGGACGACCCACGCTCCACGAGACCCCGGACTTAGTTCGCAGGCCGCCGCCGAGGTCAGGACGCAGGTCACCAGAGTGACGACCCACACTTCCACGAGACCCGTCGCAGCACAAGGCCAAGAGAACTCTGCCCTTGCTAGCGCCGCGCTCGCCTTTTTAAGGCCGAGGGCCTGGTCACGTGTCGTGGCATGTCAGGGCGCGTCAGGACACGTCACAATGCGCTTCCGACGCTGCCCGTCCGGCCATCGGAAGGGGTGGAGGGCGGCGGGCCGAAAGGCGTGGTGGGTCATACGGCGCACCCAGCGACGCAGGGCTGCCCGGCCGCTTCGCGACCGGGTGGTGCGTCCCCGGCTGCGGCGTGGCTACGTGCCATTGTCCACGGCGCGCGAGGCGCCGAAGGGTCAGCGCCCTTCCGGTGGGCGCCGCTGGGCCGCCGAGTGCTTTGTAGCAGGGGGTGGGTCACCGGGGTGCGGCGCCTGACTCGGCCTGGCCTACGTGACCCGGCCCAGGGCCGCGAGAAGCGCTTTACAACATCAACAACTGTTTAATAGTGTTTTAGACTATATCACTGTTTCCGGACGCGACAATGCTATGTTCATTAATCCCGCCAAACTGTAGTACATATTTTAAATACGGGAGCGGAGGTATTTCTCCCCGCTGGATGGTGAAAATCCGGCGCCGACCTTCAGGTCGGCTTGCGAAATTTTCTCTCATCCAGGTTTCTTCAAGCTCCCGTGCGGTCTCTCGACATATCTGGAGTGTGGTGATGTAAGTGGTTAAGTGTGGGTAAGTAACGGATTGTGGGTAAGTAAGGAAAATGGAAGAGGATAATAGAGGAAATGGATCGCGCGCTGATTCATTGCCCGTTTGTTGGGTGCTGCTCCGGCACTTGCCTTGTATTGATCGGAGACAGCTATGGAGAACTACGATCAGAGCAGCGGCCGCTCCAATTCTCCCCCCCCCCATAGGCACTCTAGAATTTGTCCTAGCTCTGTAGCTACTGTGAAAATCGTGCAACTGTCAGAACTCAAGCCCTAAGACCTCACGTCTGAAGCACTGCACCGGCTTAGATGACTTTGGCGCTAATTGATATAACTGCCAATGCCTCTGTCCGGGGAAGTACTAGGGTTCGACTTACGACGGTGGGCAGTATTTCGAGACTACATAACTTCGTCGAATATAGCAGACGTCTGGAGGAGAATTCTGGCGGCCGACTGCTCTGATCGTTTGTTTTCGAAATTCTCTGCTCAACATCACCAGGCGAATGCCGGAGAAGTACTCTAACAAACGGGCCACGGACCGCGCGCATCTTCCCTCCACTTCCTTGTTCTGTCATACCCCTTACTTCAACACATTTTCACTTACAGGCACCTACTGGTAGGAGATTACCTGATTAGGGAAAACTCGATAAAGCTGAAATGTAGTTCGGCGCCGGATCTCGCCATCCAAGGAAAGAGACCGCCACCTCGCGTGATAAAAAACATGTTCTCCACTTATGGGACCATTGACCTTAGCAGTTGACGCGCGTGGAAAACTAATTTATCTGAGGCACTGCAGTGAAATCATTTGATGTCTGAGGCGCCTCAGCGATGGTGATTCGAAAATACCAGAATTCTACTTGTATTGAAAATACATGTTTACGACGTGTTATATTGCCGTAAATATGTGCATCCGCAGCTGTGATGCGGAAGACAATTACGTTTAACCAAGGACAGAAACCGAATATTACATTGGTAGGCCATGCACTTCTAATTAGCTTGCTTTCTACTCTAACGCAGCCTGCCTTGGGGGATTTTCACCGACTAGAGGGTTTTCCTGTTGAATCGAGCTGGGCCGGAGAGGCCGATGCTATGGATTGTATTCCTTTTATTGTGTGAGTCTCTTTGTATGGCCATTAGCCGTTAAATGTAATATAAAATCCGGAGCTCCGGATTTCCGACAATTACAAAAGGAATTTAAAACAGACAAGATACAAATAGAATCAAAACTACGGTCTATCTTCGGACCATAGCCCTGATTACCAGCTCCAAAGTTTTCAACCCCCCAACGCCAGCAAAACTGTATAACAAGACACAGACTGTAGAAATTACTTGAAATTCACAGACTATAAACCTTTAGTAAACATTCCGGTAAGAAACAGAGACGAATAGAAAAGGGCATCAAACACGACAAGATGCATTCAACAAGCAGCTAGTGCGCAACGCCTCTCGCTCTACACAGTCAATATTCATATTCTTCAGTGCATTGGAAGCAATTAAAGAGAAACGCGATTACAGATATCTCAATGCACACTAGACATCACAAGATGGAACTAATTTTAATAGAGCATCTCTTCTACTGAAACAATCCATACAACAGCTAAAAACTGCCTCATCCGCCAATGTATTCAATCCTTAACAGCACAGCAACAACTACCTATTCAATCTGAAAGCTAGCCCTGAAAAATTAGAAAGTCCACACTTGTAATTTCCGCAATTGGGAAAACAAGAGGTATGTGGGCAAAAATCCGAAGTACAAAACAAAATGGAAATTTTGCCGATCTTTTCGCAGTTGTACGTAACCCAATATCTCATAAAATAAGACAAACGAAAGAAAATATAATCCAGTTATAATGCTTTCTTCCAACTATCACCTCCAATCAATGTTATTTCAGCGAATAGAAAAATCGATTGAACAAATCGTTAACCTTAAAAATCTTCCAGGCTATTTTCTCCTCACCAGCAAATACTTCAAAGTTGTCGTGAAAGAGATTTGTCTTCACGCTCTCTCTGACCCTCCCGCCTCTCTCTCTGTATCTCCCCCTCTCTCTCTTCACTGCTGTTTTGATGTGAGAATGTCCCCAGTAAGTGGATGGTACCTACATCCCCAATATTGATGTCACATGAAGACGAAAACCAGACATCAACAAAATCTACAAGAACACCTGAACCTACTGCGATTACAATGATTTGTATGCAAGCAAATACCTCAACAACTAGCAATACACTAGCCATCAATTTTGTGACAGCAGTGAACCTTGGACGACTCCAGAGACATCACATAATAGAATTGCCTTCCGTTAATTTTGCAAGTGATGTTCAATACAATGTTTAATCTTCTCTTCATGAAAACAACAATGCCATTTTTAGCGTTCTTTGCTCTGTATGTGGAAAATTTTAAAAATTGAGCCTTATTTGAGAAAATTATGTTGTAAAATTCTATGAACATCAAGCAAAAGTTACGTGATAACTACTTTTGTTCCCTTCAGAAAATTTTGCTTGACCTTTTTCAAAAATAGTTTTAGAAATATGTCATTTAAGGTAAAAAATACCCACCTTCAAAATTGTACTTTTAGCAATGCAAATTTTTTGCAATTTTAAAAAATACAAAGAGATAGTCTAAAATTAGATCAGCACAATTGTTGAGCGTCTTTGATACACACGAGGAGCAAATTTATTATTATTGGAAAAAATTGATCATTTTTGAAAAATTAATTGTTTAAAAATTGCTTATATTTCACGCCAAATTACGAAAATGTAATGATATTTTTCAAAAAAGATTACATGACCTTATTTGAACATCAATCTCTTCTCCGATTCAAATCACAATCTGTATTCTCGTGCCAAACATGCTGGGCAATATTTTCGGAACGCGTGTATTGTAGAAAGTATATTCGGCAGTTTCCAATTTACTTAATCATGTTATGAATATTCAGTTATTTACTCACATGAATACTTTTGCTCTCCTGAACACGAATAACCTGCCAACAAATTTCAAAGTTTATCTTAGGTGCATTCTCTCTCCCTCCCAATGATCAATTTCTACATTCGTAAAATGCTGTCGGAATCACATGATCCTTTGTCTTCAGATACATTCTTAAAACGTAGTTCGTCTGTAAGGCCGGTGCAACACCGATCTTAGTAATGTTAGTCCATTGCTTGAGACGTTCTCTGATTATTCCAAAAGCGAGCTGATTATGACGAGAATTATATAGGACGATTTTATTTTTCCGAGCATTTTCCAGCATTCTTTATACGCCAAAGTTCATGTCCACTGTGAATTTTCCTTTCTTTGTAGCAATTTAACACAGACGATGTTGATATCTGAAGTCTCTCACACGCCAGTTATTTTTATAATGTAAGGTGATGAAAACGATTAACGAACAAGGGAACTGTTCAGAAAGGAGAACATGAATTTGTCACTACGTCTTCTTTTTGAAGAAAATTGATCTGCTTTTTTTTTCTTTCGCGATTTTTCGCTCACTCTGCAATAGTACTTTGAAATAGCCACAATAGATAGGTAGTTCTAAGTTTGTTGAAAAGTGGAGATTACCCGGTACATTAAAGGGGGAGGGTAAACGTTAGGAAGGTTAACTCACACTAAAACAACCATACTTTAGTTTCTTATGAAATAAACAGATTGGTGTGCTCCAGAATATATTCCACGACTATTGAAGAGCTTAATATCTCTCAAACGAAAACAAAAGTCAGAATTTTTCACAATTATTACAATCCAATATGTGCGAAAAAAACCGTATTCACCAAATACAGTTCACTTGAAATAAGTGATGCAAGAACAATTTCGTGGACAACTACAGCAATACTGTAATACTGTTTAAGTTTGAGACGTAATGAAAGCTGAAACTTATTTCCTGTGCAATAGTTCCAAAGATAGAAGGTAGCTTCGCGTAAAAGGCTTAAGCGGGACATTTTACGAAGGCTGTGTTGTGCGCCGGGACAGAGTTATAAAATTGTCAGAGTAACTTCAATTTTAATACAGCTATCTACATTCTAATGTCGAACATGAAACGTTCGTTATCACACAAGAATCGTGTCGTGCGAGATCAAAAACCTGCTACTGTCGCCATTGCCATCGACGAATGATGGACCATCTCGAAGATTCACGATTAATATAGTATAGTGCAGTCGATAAGCCATTTTACCTTGCAAAAAGGTGAGGCAGAAGATTTTACTATTTTATTTTGTTTATGTTATATAGTAATGAAACCGCCTACGTTATCCACTCTAACAATTGCTTTTTTTTTCTCTTTTGTGGGAAAAGGTTGATAGCCAAAAACTAAAAAGTTTAGGGTATTTTTGTTTTTTGCGTAATACCTACATTCTTAATCGTTGATCTTAGCGCAACAATAGTTATGTATAATTTTAAAGGTCATAAAACTCTCTACATAATTTGCTTTATAAATTATTTTTCTCAAGCAAATAGTAAACAGAGCTACGAGATTTTAAAAGCACAAAATTTTCCTTTTTAATTCTGAAAATTCCCAAAATTACTAAATTCTCCTAATGTATTTTGAATTCTTAAGTCATTATAAATAAAAAGCGATTAAATGCTCATATTTGTAATACTTACTGCGGTTACACACGCGTCAAAATTCTGTCGGGTGCATCAGTCCTCAGGCGGCAACGAAGGCAGTCCTCAGGCGGCCCGACGTAACCGCTGCCACCAGCGTTTAGCACGCACAGCGTGCGTTCGTTGCAATGATTCACTCCCCCCTCCTCCTCGTAAGATATGAGCCAGCCAAGGGCTCAGGTTACCGATTTCCCGAGTGGTTTCTCGACTCGCTCGGGTCGGTGATAGTAGGCAGTAAATGGACAAGTAAATAGATGTATGCTTTTGTGGAAGATATACATATTTGGTAGCGAGTGTACACATATATAATATATTATATTAATCGTGTTTTAAGAGTTAAAATTGCAACAAATTAAGTCTATGATAATGTCACAGATAACTACGTATTGTCAATTTGGTAAGAGTTTTGAAAAAATGTCACAGTAAACCTCGGGAAGATACTCTGTTGACAATGAGTTTTGGTATAGCGTTTCTTAGAGAAGCCGTAATCGTCCTTCGTATAACGAGAAATTGTAAAAATGAATGTGTTTCGTGAAGTGTCTGTGTATGTATAATTTTAAATAAAATTGTACAAACTATAAAAACTACATAATTGAATATTATGTATAGTTATGTCTTCAAAGATGATTTATAAGGTCCGCGGTAGACCAGGGCATGAAAGCAAAACACGACACTGTGGGACATGCTGTCATATCAAGCAGTAAGATAGCAGGACAAGCAGTAAATAGTAGAATTCAGAAGTTCAAATTGGTTTAATAATAACAAATTAATGTTACGAAAGAAAAAACTGTTCAATGCATTTTTGCATCTCAAAATCGGAATCGCATGTTCCATTGAAAATGAACAATATGCAATTAGCTGATGTGAGACAACAAAATTTTTAGGTCTTTCAATTCAATCAAACCTCAAATGGAATGTACATATAACAGAATTAAACACTAAATTAAGTTCATTATGCTATGCTTTCAGAATTCTTTCAAATTCTGTCAGCCTTCATGCAGCTCGTTGCGTTTATTTGCAAATGTGCATTCCCGCCTGAGATTATGGCATAATATTCTGGGGAAGCTATCCTGTAGTATTCAGACCTTCAGATTGCAAAAGAAAATATTCGAATAATGAAAAAAATGCCTTCCACGTGATTCCTGCAAGCCTCTTTTCATTGAGCTGGGAATCCTACCATTGCTTGTCTATTTATTTACGAATCTGTAATATTTGTCAAAAATGACCTACTTACGGAGGGAACATATTTTCATGCAATATTGAATTTATAATTACAACACACGCCGTAGAAATCACGTGCATCAAGTGTCAGTATCAACAGCTCAGTACAAGAAATCAGCATACAAACATGTACGTTACTTTACAACGCATTGCCAGATGACATAAAACAATTAAATCGGTACACAAATTTAAGTTAAAAGTAAATCTTTTCTGCTGCAAAACTGTTTCTATACAATTAGAGACTATAGATCGTGAAAAAGAAAAATAATGTTCAATGTAACAAAACAAAGATGTATAATAATTAGTTTATGTTTGCATTGTATGCATTTAAAAATATTTAATACGCCTGTAACAAGTAATGTACTTCAGCTTCCGGGTCAATGACCCCCATCTCGATCAGGTTTTGTCCAGTTTCCCTGATCCATTGAGCAAATGCTGAGATGGCCCCTTGTTTGCTTCTGGACGTAAATGTAGCTTCACTGTTGCGCACGTTTTGTTGAGCACTCCTTTGCTTGTAGTTCATTTACAGTTGAAATTGATTTTCTATAACTCGGGAAAAAACATTTTCAAATATCTTTATTTTCTAAAATAATTATTTTCTAAATTCATTTTTTCGTTGTTTTTTTTAATAAATTCTGGCCCTCAAGGAAATGTGCGCAGATAAATTTCTTTCCCCACACGTCATATACAGTTTTTACTGTTTTTTGACAAAATAAATAAATAAATAAATAAATAAATATCGACAGTAAGACAAGTATTTTTCTCTTCCCTTTTGATAGAGTCGCTTATATGTATACAGAAGTTTTGATCTGAGCTCCTTATTGACATCTCATTTCTATTGAATTCTTGCATCGTTACTTTGAAACTTCATTACTTGAGAATCTTACGTTCTGTTAAATACTCAAACTAAATAATGAATCATTCTGTCTGTTCATGTTTGAGAACGCAGATCATAATATGAACGCATTGGATGGTCTTCCGGATTGGATTGTCAAACGGATGGTGGCTTCTTCTTCCAAATCCTCGTTAGCAATGCGTGTATTTGCTGATCTCATTCATATTGACATATTTTCAGCTGCATTGATTATAATTAATATAAAGGAAAACTTTAATATTTTGTGCACACGATTTCAGTGCGCGTAGGACAGTCCTTTTTGTGATTCCAAGAATTAAGTCACATTCTCTTCCCACACATAAGAAACAAAAGGTTTTGAAATTGTATCTATTATGTGATCTAAGAGCTGTAATGTGCTTCACTGAGATTGCTCATTTCCTTTCAAGTTGATGCATAAATCAATTTTGGATTAATATACATCGCATGACAGGTTTAGGTACAGTTATATCCTCCCACAAGAACAGTTTTTGAATGACGCGACTCCTTCTTCTTCACCACAACCTCTTCACTTCGTCGAAACTTCCCTCACATACAAACCACATTCCGATATACAAAACCTAAACAGTATTAATGGTACCGTCGTCGCTGCAAACCTCCGTTAATAGGGTCGGGAGAGAAAGAGCGATATGGGCAGCGATGTAGAAGTGCTATTAGTAGCGATATAGTAGCGATATACCGATATAGTAAAATATGGCCAAGATTTCAAATTTCAAATCAGTTGGAAATAAATCTCCAATATAAAAAATTACATATATCAATAATTATGAAACGCGTCATAGTAGTATCCTAAAATATGTGTTTCCTTCTTGGAGCAGCTTAATATTATTATTAATAATATTAAAATATAATATAATAATTATAATATTAATTAATTAGAAAAAAAGGAAAAGAAGAAAAATAAACAAATGTCATTTATTCTATTGGGAAAGCTTTTAACGTAAGTAACCGTGTTAGCTGGCCAAAACAAACGTATAAGACATTGTCACTCTTTACCAGAACTTTCAAATGCGAGTGTAACCTCAGTAAGTATTAAAACATTAGTATTTAATCGCTTTTATTATAAATGATCTTAGGAATTCAAAAATACTACATTAGAGAGAATATTAGTAATTTTGGTCCACTTCAGAATAAAAAGAAAAGTTTGGTGAAATTTAAAATCTCGTAGCTCTGTTACTATTTGCTTGAGAAAAATAATTTTATAAAGCAAATTTCTAGAGAATTTTATGACCTTTAAAATTGTACATAATTACCCTGGCACGTTAGATGTGTACAATTCTCGAGGAGATGTCGAAAAATCTATACGTTGTATCATCTTTATGCTTGACAGTTGTTGCCTCGGCAGATCTTTACTGCCCTTGCCACGTGAGCGCTGCATTCCTTTGCTGGCAATCGAAAGCGAGATTTCAGTCTTTTACTCTTCGTATTTTTTAGTCAAATATCTACATGTCTGGTATTTTAATGACGCGAAATATTGTTATTGGGTGCCATAAATACACTAAGTGATCAAAGTATCAGAACACGTGGCTGAAAATGACTTCCCACTTCGTGGCGAACTGCAACGTTAATGCTGGAATTCAGTAGGTGTTGGCCCACCCTTAGCCTTCCACTCTCGGAGGCATACTTTCAATCAGGTGCTGGAAGGTTTCTCGGAAATGGCAGTCCATTCTTCACTAAGTGCTGCATGAGGAAAGGTATCGATGTAGGTCGATGAGGCCTGGCACGAAGTCGACGTTTCAAAACATATCAACAGGGATCGATAGAATCAAGTCAGGACTCTGTGCAGGCCAGTCAATTACAGGGATATTATTGTCGTGTAACACTCCGCCATAGCCATGCGGTATGAAACAGGTGCTCGATCGTGTTAAAAGATGCAATCGCCATTCCCGAATTGCTCTTCAACAGTGTAAAGCAAGAAAGTTTTGAAACATCAACGTAGGACTGTGCCGTGATAGTGCCACACACAACAACAAGGATGCAAGGTGCAAGACCCCTCCAAGAAAAAACACGATCACGCCATAACATCACCGCCTCCGTGTCCGGGTGCTTTGATCACATAGTGCACGTGGCAGAAGTGCTCGTCGATTTTTTTTGATTAATTGATTGATTTATAGTTGATTCCGGGTGCGTCAAAACTACTAACGATTTTTAGTCCCTAAACATGTAGTGCATGTTTTTTTCCTCATGAGGTGGCGGTGATCCTTCCCGCTAGATGGTGAGATTGCCGTCGGCTAGCGGGGTTTTCCCCACCTGATATCTCCCGTTGGTAGGGTACCGCTCAGGCATTCGCTAGTATTGATAGGAGACAGCACTGAAAAACTACGATCAGAGCAGTCGGCCGTTAGACTTATCCTCTAGACCGCGACTGAACGGACTTGGCTATCTACTTCCTGTCCAAAATCCTGCCACCGTCGGGACTCGAACCTAGGCTCTCCCGTCGTAGACACTGCAGTGATATCAGTGATACGCTGAGCCACCTCTCCCGCAGCGCTCGTGGAACGTCGCTCTATCCCCTTCATTTATTCTTTCGAGTTTTTGTCAACAAGGGAAGATTACGTCACTGGAAAGTTGCTGCTATTCCGTGTCACTAGAAACCTTTATCGACGTCATCACATGTCTCTCGAACTTCAAGCACAAAGAAGTTTCGCACACAGTAAACTAAAGGACCTCTGACAACGTAAACAACAAAACTAAAGTATCTCTGACATGGGCGACCAGATAAGACATGCATCCGCACCGGATCCTTGAAAACGTTCCTTAACGCAGTGAACATTAGATGAAAATGAGCTTTGAAGGTTATTGACACCCGCGACTTCACTCGGGGCCCCATGCTACAGCTCGCCCGCGCCGGACGTTACGTCACGCCTCAACAGGAGATCCGGCTGTTCGCCGGAGTGCCATCCGTCGCGCTCGCTTTCCACTAGAGATGGACGATTTAATCGCGATATGTACACCAATTATTTATATGATAATCGAAAAAATATCGAAAATTATTTTAAATGATTAATCGAAAAAGCAGATTTTTCCGATTAATCTAAACATCGAATATTTTCCGAATACTCAGCTCGATTATTTTAATATTATATTCATTATCAAAACAAAACAGCCCTCTTCGCACAAACTTTAGCCACGAAATTCATCGACTTTTTTGGCTCTACGATTACAGAAAAATAGTTTACCAAAAATGATAAGTGATCACTCTACAAGTTCTGTTACTTTAGTTATGGCTTTCGGAAAGCAGAAAGAAAGGGATGGATTTGGGGAAATACTTAAAATTAATCGTTTAATCAGTCAACTTTGTTTTAATTTAAGTTTGTATTATACTACGTACAAACTAAAATTTAATTCATTTAACCTTTCATGAATTATTGAATGTGAAAAAATCAGTAAATAATAGTAGATTAACTATTTAATTCGTAATGATTAATCGACGCCTGAAATCGAACAATGAATTTCAGTAGAAAGTAATCGATTACACAAGCACCCCCCAAAAAAGTTGTCGGACCCCAATATTTGACACGTGTTTTTCTCTATGTATGTCGAAACGTGTATTCGAATCTGAAGCCAAATTTTCGTCGCAACCCTCCATTTTTTTTAATCGCGAAAAAACACCGTGACTTTTTTTGTTTTTGGTTTTTGTGAAAAAACACTTTGGCAAATGTTTCTCTATGTATGTAAACGCGCTGAATCCGAATCTGAATACAGAATGCACCACCATCCTCCAGTGTTTTTATCGCGAAAAAGCACCTTGAATTATAAATGGAATTTCACGGCGGTTTTTCGCGATTTAAAAAAAAAAGCTGGAAGGTGGAGGCGCAATTCTGCCTTCGTATTCGGATTCAGCGACTCGACATACATAAAGAAATATGTGTCAAGTCTTGGATCTGACAACAACCCCCCCGAAAACAAAAACTACAATTTCACGATAGCTTTTCGTGATTTAAAAAAAACTGGGGTGTGTGGCGCAATTCTGGCTACAGATTCGGATTCAGCGCGTCGATATACATAGAGAAGCATACGTCAAGTCTTTGGGTCTGACAACTTTTGTTAAATTTCGAGTGCCTGTTTTTTTTCAATAATCGCTCATTCCCACAGGGATCACTAAGAGACTTTTTTTCTCCATTTGAAGCACGGAGATTAGTGGTAAGTGAGAAAATATTAACTGTTATTGTTATTGTTATTTAACGGTCTGCGTTCGCGAGTCCTCAACTGAAGATTATTGAGCAGAATGTTCGAAGTTCGATTCATGATTGATGTTTCCGGGACGTCAAACTGCTATGGTCATTAGTCCCGTTAGAGTAGGAATATTTTATCACGGGAAGTGGCCCACTTTCTCCAGCAGAATGGAAATCTAGCGCCGGATCTGCATGTTGGCTTGCGAGGGATCCCACTCTCGGTATCACCCCCAGCGGGCACCGCCCAAGCACGGACAAGCCCTCTCCCACACACGACTTGTCTCCCAATATGTGTGGCAGTGAATTACAGAAGTGTAAGTTGGGTAATAAATGGGGGAGAGGACAGAACAAGCAAGAGGAAGGATGGATACGCGCGGTCCGTGATCCTTTATTAGGGTACTGCTCCACATCGTCTGTATTGGTCGGAGAAACGGAAAACTAACAATCAGATCAGCCAGCCAGGCTAGAATCTTCCTCCAGACAGCATCTGACTTCCCCCTGTTATGTAGACAGACTCTAAAATCTTCCCTCGTGGAACTCGAACCATAGGACCCCCAATCAGAGTCGCTCAGAGACAGCGGCATTGTTGGCTCTGACACAAAATCAGTTTATGTGTTCGTATACCGCCTTCATAATTGTGGACACCAATTAAGTAGGGGGTGTGATGATTGCTACTGTTTGATGAAAATTCTAGAGACCAGATGTTCTGGTAGATTAAAGTGATCAGACTAGACGAGACAGTCCATTTTTTGAGTTCATACCCATGATTTCTAGAAAGAAAAACACGACGCCAAAAATATCCCGTTTTGTGACGACTAGCCGGCATATCATGTCGCCAACAATTTTAAATTTATCATCATATATTCCTGTTTGGTTTACATTAGTTTATAAAAAAATAAGGTGAGGAAATCATACGCATAAGTACCATTAAACAAGAATGTTCACAGACTATTGAAATCAAGAAGGGAGAAATTCAGCGATGGTTCTAGTTAAGGGAAAATGAGCTATCGCATCATTTGAGTATGTATATGCTTTATCGCCAACGATAGCGTCACCGAGAATTCAATAATCCGAACCTTCTGCCTTTGTGAGTTTCTGTGGGATTTAGTAAGCAAATCTTAATTGAGGATCATGTGTCCCATTTGGTCCAGTTTTTTTAGTCAAGGGAATTGTCACAAAGATCCGTTTTTGTTTCTTTTGTTTTTAACATCTGGTCACACATCCCCATAATCCAGACCGATGTGGCAGAGCAGCGAGTGGAGGAGTGCCGACAGAAGTGAGCCTCCACATGAATAGAGATCATTTTAATCATTTTCTAAGAACACGATAAAAATAATGTGTAGATAACTAACGAAGATATCAGGGACGTCTTTGAATTACTGTGTCCGAGAATGATTGAATGGGTCGACGGCCATGAAGAAACGCCATATTTAGTTTATGAAAAAACCATTTAGACATATATTATGAGAAAAAACGATTCCAGTATCTTTATAATCAACTGTATGAAAATGATGATACGCTTTGTAAATAACCGCAAATATTTCACACTTCTTAAAATATTTTCTTCTACTATCGTAAAAATCCGAACTTTGTGAAATTAGGGCTGTAAAAGGGAATATAATAAAAGAAATGTGTTCTAATCCTAAAGGAAACTCTTCTATTATATCACCACAGGATATCTATAGTTAGCGCTGTTGAAGTTTGAAGTGAGTAGTATGAGAAATACGCTTTGTAAACCATTTCGGAGAAATAGGGTGCCCAATTCTGAATCCTGGACGGGCGTATACTAAATAGTTCAGAAATCAAGAAAAACTAGATGAATGATTCTCCTTTCACACTCATTGCTACTGGATTTCTCCTTAAAATACTTCCGGTTTCTATGATAATTTACATTACGCACAAGAAATAAGAAAAATTTTAAAGATTACCGTCGTTGTTATTCAACAGCGGCGTACAACAAAAGTGATTCCGTCTCCTCCCTTCCCCCCCCCCCCCCCCCCCCCCCCCCCCCCCCCACACTCTCCTATTACATAACTTCTGCAATTAGTTTCCCTCATTACGAAACGTTTTAGCTTCGGCATGCTAAGAAATAAGAAGAGTTGCATAATGAAATGTTTGTTCCAAGAGATGATACTGTATTTTTTGTATTGATTTGTTATTAGGTTCTTCGTAATGGAATACATTATATAAGAATGAGAACCTAACTGCCAAACCAAACTAATGTAAATCACTAACGGAACTGAGAATACGTGACTATTATGGTCTACGAAATTGTTTGTTGTTTTAAGCAAATTATTTACTGATTTTTTTCAAGAACACATTCTTTGGTTCTTCGCATAAAAGTATTTACTAGATTAGAGTTCATGAAGATTCTACCATAAATGGCGAGATATCTCGATCTACTCTGTTGTTCAATATTGCCATACTAGCGACCAATGGCTTCAGAACGTCATATACGGTTATTTAATGGCTTATTTACAAATAGTGAAATCAACGTTATTCGACCAATGGCAGTCTATACATCTATATCTATAAAACAGCTGAACGCAACAATGCGGAATTCGTGACCAGTTCTAAAAGCGGCTGCGGACAAAATAAGAACTGAAAAGTTTTTGGGTTTTTATTCTGAACATTTTTCAAATAAGTTGACCCCAACCAAAAAAGGGGGTTACACACTGGCTTCCTAAATCCATATTCGCGTGTTTTTAACTCGGACTGAGTTTCAAAGAGTGGAAACTCCTTAGTGCGTCCATGTCCATAGTGATAAGTAAAAGAACTCACTAAATTAACGTTCAATATTACAAACATGGGAAGCCAGAACGCTAATTCTCAAACCACTTGAACTGGCAGTTATTGAAAAACTAAAACGAAAATAAAATTTGCATGACAGTAAATCGATAATAAAAATAACTATCAATCGTGTGGACAGTAGGTTTTGTGCTTTTTTCCTGTAAATTCTTCACAGGTTTCCAAACACTCTTGTAGTTGGCATCGATGATATTACAGGACGAATTAACAATTTTCAGTAGATTTTTGGTAAGGCATGTGTTTTATGGGCAACATTAAAATCTGCTAGATGCAGAATGTCGATATAGAAGTCTAAACTTACTACGTAGACTAAAACGAAAGTCGATCTGAAATACGAAGCAGAGAATCTTAAAATAAAAAACACGTTCATGCACACTTAAAATAATTTCGATCAACTTTCAATAGTTAATACGAGCAAATTAATGCTTTCACGCATAAACTGCCATTTGGAATACGTCTTACAAGTATTTCACTGAACGCAAAGCTATTATTTTTAATTCGTTGAGTAAAATTTACAGCCCACCGAATCCCAATACTTGGCCGTTTCAGTGCTAGTGGCATATTCCTAGGAACAAGTGATTATTAAAACCCTAAACCGGAAAAGTGAACTGATAAAACTTAAAAAAAATTAAAACATTCAAATTCGAGAAAGTGTGTTCGAAAAAATCTACGAGTTATTGAACATTCTAGGTATTATAAAGGTATACTACAAGTTATGTAAAGGAGTAGGCAAATTGTACCAATTACTTTTTAGAAGCATTCGTTATCATGAACATGTTTTTTCTTGGCTGCCCCCTACTCAAGCACATACGTATTGTAAAGAGTACCCATGTTTACAGTTTCAAAAAATATCTCTGTAATTCGCATAGAGCAGAGTAATGGGCATTTTGGTCAAATCTGAAGAATGATATAACTTGGCCTCATTTAAATTCGCACTTTCTTGCACGAGAAGACACATTACTCTGAAATTCTTCCAGCCTACTGTAAATACGGCGTCGATGGTGTCAATACTGCAAATACGGCGGACGGGGTCGACGGCGTCTATGGTTAAACGGTTAGCGTATCGGACAAGTTCGCGGGTTCAGATCACAGAGGAGAGATAAACTAGAGTGCGCGTGAGCCTACTGCGCAGGTTTCAACATGAGGTGGTGTAAGTCACGTGACTTCGGGACACCGGCAGCTCCTGGGAGTCGTGCTGTACCGCTGCTGTATGTAGGCTTTCGTGCTGTTTGGGGGTGGGGGGTGGGGATGTTTGTGGTGCTTACAGCGTAATATTGTGGGATGTTGTGGATATTTGTTCATGCTTACGATCCAAAATTCTTTCTCTTTTCAAGAAGTCAATAACAATTTAACTTTGCAAATTGTGTTTCACAGGTGAAACAACTGTGTTACATGTCAGTTCATGCCCAGTAATGCAAGTGTTGCCACAAGTAAAATGATCCTGAACTGTGCAGTGAGGTACCAAATGACACAAGTACTTGCCATCAGTACACATCTTGAAACTTAGATTGTCTCCTTTTCTTCCCCCCCCCTATATTGGGACATTGTAACTATATTGGAAAAAAAAATTAGTTAGAAAGTGCTACGTGAACTGTAAGGCTTAGTTCTTTGCTGGATGATACTGATGAAGGATCATATTCCTCATTCAGAGGGGAAAGATGATTATGGATGAAATACCCCTTATTCAGATGTTACAAAAATCTGCAAAAGAGCAGCGGAGAAGTAAGAATACTTCAGGGGGAGAGGTGAAATTTAAAAAAGGCAGCATGTAGTACAATTGTAAATAGATGTTCTGAGAGAATTGGAATAGTTTGTTTTTAGTAATTTAACATATATTAATGGTCAAGAGGATCATAATGAATCACAGGATGTATTTATAAAGGAAATATTTTTAATATATTGACATAAGATTAAAAACATTTAGGAAGAGAGCACACCAAATTTACCAAAAAAAATAGATGGAGCAGTTAACAACACAATGATTTTATTTAGATGACATTAACCTATGTGTATTTACTTGATGTAAGTTGTGTTTATAGTATGTTAGAGTTAGTAATTGTATGATTGTAGTTGATTTTTTATGGTAAAAATCTTTGAAAAAATATGTACTTTACCTTCCAGGCAAAAGACCCTCATTTCGCCATCAGGTTTTGTCCAGTTTTCCTGATCCATTGAGCAATGCTGAGAGTCCCCTTGTTTTTGCTTTTGGATATAAATGTAGCTTCAATACGCCCACGTTTTCTTGAGCTTACTTGCTAGTAGTGGTAGGAGTAAGCAGTGGCATGTTAATGTTGTTAGTAATACAAAGAAAAAAATAAAACATGCAGTTTGTTATGATGCAAATAGGGTTTTATATAACTTGGGAGGGAAAATGTAAAATAGTTATAGTTAAAATTATTGGAAGAGCTTTTGAAGCTCAAGAAAATGAGGCAGATGGAACTTTTTCCCCATATATCAACAAACAGTTTTTACTGTTTTTGACTAAATAAATCAAAAGTCCATGGACATCGTATAAAAAAATTGATCCAGAACAATGTCCTAAGTGTGGAGCTAGAATTTCTTCCCACATCTGCAACTTGAATGCCCCAGAAAACAACAGTCAAAGAACAGCAATGAAAATCAATGGCAACTTTATTAGACCTTCTTAATACCATAGAGAAGTGTGATCAAATTATCACAATATTTAAAAGTAACGAATTTGGACAAACTAATATAGAAACCGCATAGTGAAATGAATGAAGGATACAAAGTAAGGGGCTTATTTACTAAAATTGTGGATATGAATATATATATATATATATATATATATTCATATCCACAATTTCTAGTAAATAAGCCCCTTACTTGGTATCCCATTCATTTCACTATGCGGTTCTAATATTCGTTTGTCAAATTCCGTTACTTTTAAATATTGATAATTTGATCACACTTTCTCTATGGTATAAGAAGAGGTCTAATAAATTGCCATTGATTTTCATTGCGGTTCTTTGACTGTTGGTTTCTGGGCATTCAAGTAGCAGAGTGGGGAAGAAATTCTAGCTCCACACTTAGGACATTGTTCTGGATCAGATTTTTTTATAGATGTCCATGACCTTTGATTATTAGTCAAAAAAAACAGTAAAAAAACTGTTTTGATATATGGGGGAAAAGTCCATCTGCACTCATTTTCTTGAGCTTCAAAAGCCTCTTCCCAATATTTTAACTATACATTTGACATTTTCCCTCCAAAGTTATATAAAACCTATTGGCATCAATAAACAAACTGCATGTTTTATTTTTTTCTTGTATTACTAACAACAGTAACATGCCACTGGCTTTACTCCTACCACTATAGCAAGTAAGTCAAGAAAAACGGGGGCGTATTGAAGCTACATTTATATCCAAAAGCAAAACAAGGGGTACATCTCAGCATTTGCCTCAAGGATCAGGAAAACTGGACAAAAACCTGATCGAAATGAGGGTCTTTGACCTGGAAGGTAAAGTACATTTTTCAAAGATTTTACCAATAAAAATCAACTTACAATCATACAAATTACTACTCTAACATACTATAAACACCAACTTACATCAGTAAATACACATAGGATTAATGTCATCAAATAAAATCATTGTGTGTTAACTGATCCATTCTATTTTTTTGGTAAATTTGGTGTGCTCTCTTCCTAAATGTTTTTAATCTTATGTCAATATATTTAAACAAATTGCCTTATTAAATTACATCCTGTGATTCATTATGACCTCTTGACCATTAATTATATGTTTAAAATTACTAAAAACAGAACTATTCACAAATTCTCTCAGACATCTATTTACAATTGTACTACATGCTGCCTTTTTAAAAAATTTCACCTCTCCCCCTGAAGTATTCTTACTTCTACCTCTGCTCTTTTGCAGATTTTGTAACATCTGAAGAAGGGTATTTCAGTCCATAATCATCTTTCCTCTGAATGAAGGAATATGATCCTTCATCAGTATCAGTCCAGCAAAGAACTAAGCTTACAGTTCACGTAAGCAACTTTCTAACTAATTTTTTTTTCCCAATATAAGTTACAATGTCCACAATATAGGGAGACAATCTAGTTTCAGATTGTGTTACTGATGCAAGTACTTATGGTCAGGTGGTACCTCACTGCCAAGTTCAGGATCATTTACTTGTGGCACACTTGCATACTGGCATGAACTGGACATGTAACACAGTTGTTTCATCCTGTGAAACACAATTTGCAAAGTTAAATTGTTATTGCACTTCTTGAAAAGAAAAAGAATTTTGGATCGTAAGCAGTGAACAAATATCCACAACATCCAAAATAATTACGCTGTAGCACCACAAACAGCAAACAGCACGAAAAGCTACATACAGCAGCGTACAGCACGAGCTGCACAGGGAGCTGCCGGTGTCCCGAAGTCACGTTGGACTTACGACACCTCATGTTGAAACCTGCGCAGTAGGCTCACGCGCACTCTAGTTGTATCTCTCCTCTATGATCTGAAACCGCGAAACTTGTCCGATACGCTACGTTTAAACCATAGACGCCGTCGACCCGTTCAACGCCGTATTTGCAGTATTGACACCATCGACGCCGTATTTACAGTAGGCTGGAAGAATTTCAGAGTAATGTGGTCATTCTCGTGGCAAGAAAGTGCGAATTTAAAATGAGGCAATTACTATCATTCTTCAGAATTTGACCAAATGCCCATTACTCTTCTATGCGAATTACAGAGATAATTTTTTTGACACTGTAAAACATGGGTACTCTTTACAATACGTATGTGCTTGAGTATGGGGGCAACCAAAAGAAAAAGACATGGTCAATGATAACGAAATGCTTCTTAAAAGTAATGGTACAATTGCCATACTCCTATTAAATAACTTGTAGTATACCTTATAATACCTAGAAATGTTCAATAACTCGTAGATAATTTTCAGAACAAACTTTCTCGAATTTTGATGTTTAATTTTTTTAAGTTTATCAGTTCACTTTCGGTTTAGGATTTTAATAATCATCTTGTTCCTAGGAATATGCCAACTAGCACGTAGACAACGGCCAAGTATTGGGATTCCGGTGCTGTAAATTTTACTCAACGAATTAAAAATAATAGCTTTGCGTTCAAGTGAAATACGTTGTAAGACGTATTCCAAATGGCAGTTACTGCGTGAAAGCATTAATTTGCTCGTTATTACTATTGAAAGTGATCGAAATTATTTAAGTGTGCATGAACTGTTTTATTTTAGGATCCTGCTTCGTTACTTCAGATCAGACTTCGTTTTAGTCTACGTAGTAATTTTAGACTTCTATATCGAAACATTCTGCATGCTAGCAGATTTAATGTTGCCCATAAAACACATGCCTTACCAAAAATCTACTGAAAATTGTAATGCGTCCTGTAATATCATCGATGCCAACTACAAGATGTTTGAAAACTGTGAAGAATTATACAAGGAAAAGCACAAAACCTACTGTCCACACGATTGATAGTTATTTTTATTATCGAATTTTACTGGTCATGCAAAATTTTATTTTCGTTAGTTTCAAATAACTGCCAGTTCAAGTGGTTGAGAATTAGCGTTCTGGCTTCCCAATGATTGTAATATTGACGTTAATTTAGTGAGGGTTCTTTTACTTATCACTAGGTGACATGACGCACTAAGGAGTTTCCACTCTTTGAAAACTCAGTCGAGTTAAAACACGCGAATATGGATTTAGGAAGCCAGTGTGTAACCCCCTTTTGTTGGGTCAACTTATTTGAAAAATGTTCAGAATAAAAACCACTTTTCAGTTCTTATTTTGTCGCAGCCGCTTTAGAACTGGTCACGAATTCACGCATTGTTCGGTTAAGCGTTTTATAGATATAGATGAATAGACTACATTGGTCGAATAAACGTTGATTCACTATTTGTAAATAAACCACTAAATAACTCGTATAGAAACGTTCTGAAGCCATTGGTCGCTAGTATGCAAGATTGAACAACAGAGTAGATCGAGATATCTCGCCATTTATGGTAGACATCTTCATGAACTCTAATCTAGTAAATACATTTTATGCGAAGAACCAAAAAGAATGTGTTCTTGAAAAAAATCAGTAAATAAATTTGATTGGATTAAAACAACAAGAACAATTTCGTAGGACATAATAGTCACGTATTTAGTTCCGTTAGTGATTACATGAGTTGGTTTGGCAGTTCGTGTTCTCATTCTTATATGTATTCTTTACGAAGAACCTAATAAAATCAAATACAAAAAATACAGTATGCATCTCTTGGAACAAACATTTCATTATGCAACTCTCTTATTTTATGCAATGCCGAAAGCTTAAAACGTTCGTAATGAGGGAAACTAATTGCCAGAAGATTATGTAATAGGAGAGTCTTGAACGGAATCACTTTTGTTGTACGCCGCTGTTGAATAAAAACGACGGTAATCTTTAAAATTTTCTTATCTTCTTGTGAGTAATGTAAATTATCATAGAAACGGACAGTATTTTAAGAGAAATCCAGTAGCAATGAGGTGTGAAAGGAGAATCATTCCATCTAGGTTTCTTGATTTCTGAACTATTTAGTATCCGCCGTCCAGGATTCAGAATTGGGACCTATTTCTCCGAAATGGTTTACAAAGCGTATTTCATCAAACTACTCACTTCAAACTTCAACAGCGCTAACTATAGTATCCTTGTGGTGATATAATAGAAGAGTTTCCTTAGGATAGAACAACATTTTCTTTTATTATATTCCCTTTTACAGGCCTAATTTCACAAAGGTCGTATTTTACGATAGTAAGAAGAAATAATTTTAAGGAAGTGTTAAATATTTGCGGTTATTTACAAGCGTATCATCATTTCATACAGTTGATTATAAAGATACTGGAATCGTTTCTCATAATCATATGTCTAAATGTTTTTCATAAACATAAATCATGCGTTTCTTCATGGCCGTCTCGACCATCAATCATCTCGGACACAGTAAGTCAAAGACAGTCCCTGATATCTCGTTAGTTATATACACATTATTTTTTATCGTGTTCTTAGAAAAGAATTAAAATGATCTCTATTCATGTGGAGGCTCACTTCTGTCGGCACTCCTGCCACTCGCTGCTCTGCACAGTCTGTCTGGATTATGGGGATGTGTGACCAGATGTTAAAAACAAAAGAAACAAAAACGGATCTTTGTGACATCCCTTGACTAAAAAAAACTGGACCAAATGGGACACATGATCCTCAATTAAGATGCTTACTAAAATCCCACAGAAACTCACAAAAGCAGAAGGTTGGATTATTGAATTTCTCGGTGACGCTATCGTTGGCGATACAAGCATATACATACTCAAATGATGCGATAGCTCATTTTCCCTTCTAGAACCATCGCTGAATTTCTCCCTTCTTGATTTCAATAGTCTGTGAAACATTCTTGTTTTAATGGTACTTATGCGATGATTTCCGCACCTATTTGTTTTATAAAACTAATATGTAAACCAAAACGGAATATATGATGATAAATTTAAAATTGTTGGCGACATGATATGCCGGTAGTCGTCACAAAACGGGATATTTTGGCCGTCGTTGTTTTTCTTTCTAGAAATCAGGGATATGAACTCAAAAAATGGACTGTCTCGTCTAGTCTGATCACTTTAATCTACCAGAACATCTGGTCTCTAGAATTTTCATCAAACAAGTAGCATCATCACACCCCCTACTTAATTGGTGTCCACAATTAATGAAGGGCGGTATACGAACACATAAACTGATTTTGTGTCAGAGCCAACAATGCCGCTGTCTCTGGAGCGACTCTGATTGGGGGTCCTATGGTTCGAGTTCCCACGAGGGAAGATTTTAGAGTCTGTCTACATATAACTAGGGGAAGTCAGATGCTGTCTGGAGGAAAATTCTAGCGCCTGGCGCTGATTGATTGTTAGTTTTCCGTTCTCCGACCAATAACAGACGAATGTGAGAGCAGTACCCAATAAAGGATCACGGACGCGCGGTATCCATCCTTCCTCTTGCTTGTTCTGTCCTCTCCCCCATTTATTACCCAATTACACTTCTGTAATTCACTGCCACACATTATTGGGAGACAAAGTCGTGTGTGGGAGAGGGCTTGTCCGTGCTGGCGGTGCCCCGCTGGGGGTGATACCGAGAGTGGGGATCCCTCGCAAGCCAACATGCAGATCCGGCGCTAGATTCCATTCTGCTGGAGAAAGTGGGCCACTTCCCGTGAAAAATATTCCCTACTCTAACGGGACTAATGACCATAGCAGTTGACGTGCCCGGAAACATCAATCAATGAATCGAACTTCGAAACATTCTGCTCAATAAATCTTCAGTTGAGGACTCGCGAAAGCAGACCGTTAAATAACAATAACAATAACAGTAATTATTTTCTCACATTACCACTAATCTCCGTGCTTCAAATGGAGAAAAAAAGTCTCTTAGGATCCCATGTGGAATGAGCGATTATTGAAAAAAAACAGGCACTCGAAATTTAACAAAAGTTGTGACCCCAAAGACTTGACGTATGCCTTCTCTATGTATATCGACGCGCTGAATCCGAATCTGTAGCCAGAATTGCGCCCACACACCCCCAGTTTTTTTAAATCACGAAAAGCTATCGTGTGAAATTTGTAGTTTTTGTTTTCGGGCGTTGTTGTCAGATCCCAAAGACTTGACACATATTCTTTATGTATGTCGACTCGCTGAATCCGAATACGAGGCAGAATTGCGCCTCCACCTTCCAGCTTTTTTTTTTAAATCGCGAAAAAACCGCCGTGAAATTCCAATTATAATTCAAGGTGCTTTTCCGCGATAAAAACAACTGGAGGATGGTGGTGCAATTCTGTATTCAGATTCGGATTCAGCGCGTTTACATACATAGAGAAACATTTGCCAAGTGTTTCACAAAAACACAAAAACAAAAAAAAGTCACGGTGTTTTTTTCGCGATTAAAAAAAACTGGAGGGTTGCGACGAAAATTTGGCTTCAGATTCGAATACAGCGTTCTGACATACATAGAGAAACACGTGTCAAATATTGGGGTCCGACAACTTTTTTGGGGGGTGTGCTTGTGTAATCGATTAATTTCTACTGAAATTCATTGTTCGATTTCAGGCGTCGATTAATCATTACGAATTAAATAGTTAATCTAATATTATTTACTGATTTTTCACATTTCAATAATTCATGGAATGTTAAATGAATTAATTTTAGTTTGTACGTAGTTAATACAAACTAAATTAAAAAAAAGTTGACTGATTAAACGATTAATTTTAAGTATTTCCCCAAATCCATCCCTTTCTTTCTGCTTTCCGAAAGCCTAACTAAAGAACAGAAACTTGTAGAGTGATCACTTATCATTTTTGGTAACTATTTTTCTGTAACGTAGAGCCAAAAAAAAGTCGATGAATTTCGTGGGCTAAAGTTTGTGCGAAGAGGGCTGTTTTGTTTTGATAATGAATATAATATTAAAATAATCGAGCTGAGTATTCGGAAAAATATCGATGTTTAGATTAATCGGGAAAAAAATCTGCTTTTTCGATTAATCATTAAAATAATTTCGATATTTTTTCGATTAATCATATAAAATAATTGGTGTACATATCGCGATTAAATCGTCCATCTCTAGTGGAAAGCGAGCGCGCGGATGGCACTCCGGCGAACAGCCGGATCTCCTGTTGAGGCGGACGTAACGTCCGGCGCGGGCGAGCTGTAGCATGGGGCCCGAGTGAAGTCGCGGGTGTGCAATAAACCTTCAAAGCTCATTTTCATCTAATGTTCACTGCGTTTAAGGAACGTTTCAAGGATCCGGGCGGATGCATGTCTTATCTGGTCGCCCATGTCAGGAGATACTTTAGTTTATGTTGTTTACGTTGTCAGAGGTCCTTTAGTTTACTGTGTGCGAAACTTCTTTGTGCTTGAAGTTCGAGAGACATGTGATGACGTCGATAAAGGGTCTAGTGACACGGAATAGCAGCAACATTTCCAGTGACGTAATCTTCCTTGTTGACCAAAAACTCGAAAGAATAAATGAAGGGGATAGAGCGACGTTCCAACGAGCGCTGCGGCGAGAGGTGGCTCAGCGTATCAACTGATATCACTGCAGTGTCTACGACCGGGAGAGCCTAGGTTCGAGTCCCGACGGTGGGCAGGATTTTGGACAGGAAGTAGATAGCCAAGTCCAGTTCAGTCGCGGTCTAGAGGATAAGTCAACGGCCGACTGCTTGATCGGTAGTTTCAGTGCTGTCTCCTATCAATACTAGGCGAATGCCTGATGCGGTACCCTACCAAACGGGAGATATCAGGTGGGGAAAAACCCGCTAGCCGAAGGCATCTCACCATCTAGCGGGGAAGGATCACCGCCACCAATGAGGAAAAAAACATGCACTACATGTTTAGGGACTAAAAATATCGTTAGTAGTTGACGCACCCGGAATCACTAATAAATCAATCAATTAATCAAAAAAAATCGACGAGCACTTCTGCCACGTGCACTATGTGATCAAAAGCACCCGGACACGGAGGCGGTGATGTTATGGCGTGATCGTGTTTTCTTGGAGGGGTATTGCACCTTGCATCCCTTGTTGTTGTGTTGTGGCACTATCACGGCACAGTCCTACGTTGATGTTTCAAACACTTCTTGCTTTACACTGTTGAAGAGCAATTCGGGAATGGCGATTGCATCTTTTAACACGATCGAGCACCTGTTCATACCGCATGGCCTATGGCGGAGTGGTTACACGACAATAATATCCTGTAATTGACTGGCCTGCACAGAGTCCTGACTTGAATTCTATCGATCACTGTGATATGTTTGGAAACGTCGACTTCGTGCCAGGCCTCATCGACCTACATCGATACCTTTCCTCAGTGCAGCACTTAGTGAAGAATGGACTGCCATTTCGAGAAAACCTTCCAGCACTGAATTGAAAGTATGCCTCCGAGAGTGGAAGGCTAAGGTGGGCCAACACCCTACTGAATTCAGCATTAACGTTGCAGTTCGCCACGAAGTGGGAAGTCATTTTCAGCCACGTGTTCTGATACGTTTTGATCACTTAGTGTATTTATGGCACCCAATAACAATATTTCGCGTCATTAAAAATATCCAGACATTGTAGATATTTGACTAAAAAAATACGAAGAGTAAAAGACTGAAATCTCGCTTTCGATTGCCAGCAAAGGAATATGCAGCGCTCACGTGGCAAGGGCAGTAAAGATCTGCCGAGGCACAACTGTCAAGCATAAAGAATGATACAAAGTATAGATTTCGACATCTCCTCGAGAATGTAACAAGTCTAACGTGCAGGGTAATTATGTACAATTTTAAAGGTCATAAAATTCTAGAAATTTGCTTTATAAATTATTTTTCTCAAGCAAATAGTAACAGAGCTACGAGATTTTAAAATTTCACCAAACTTTTCTTTTTATTCTGAAGTGGACAAAATTACTAATATTCTCTCTAATGAGTATTTTGAATCCTAAGATCATTATAAATAAAAGCGATTAAATACTAATGTTTTAAATACTTACTGAGGTTACACTCGCATTTGAAAGTTCTGGTAAGAGTGACAATGTCTTATACGTTTTGCCAGCTAACACGGTTTACTTACGTTAAAAGCTTTCCAATAGAATAAAATGACATTTGTTATTTTTTCTTTTCCTTTTTCTAATTAATTAATATTATAATTATTATATATATATTTAATATTATTAATAATAATATTAAGCTGCTCCAAGAAGGAAAACACATATTTAGGATACTACTATGACGCGTTTCATAATTATTGATATATGTAATTTTTTATATTGGAGATTATTATTTCCAACTGATTTTGAAATTTGAAATCTTGGCCATATTTTACTATATCGTATATCGCTACTATATCGCTACTAATAGCACTTCTACATCGCTGCCATATCGCTCTTTCTCTCCCGACCCTATTAGAACGGGAGGTTTGCAGCGAACGACGGTACCAATTAATAATGTTTAGGTTTGTATATCGGGAATGTGGTTTGTATGTGAGGGAAGTTTCGACGAAGGTGAAGAAGGTTGTGGTGAAGAGAAAGGAGGTCGCGTCAATTCAAAAACTGTCTGTGGGAGGATATAACTGTACCTAACCTTGTCATGCGATGTATATTAATCCAAAATTGATTTATGCATCAACTTGAAAGGAAATGAGCAATCTCAGTGAAGCACATTAACAGCTCTTAGATCACATAATAGATACAATTTCAAAACCTTTTGTTTCTTATGTGGGAAGAGAATGTGACTTAATTCTGGAATCACAAAAAGGACTGTCCTACGCGCACTGAAATCGTGTGACAAAATATTAAAGTTTTCCTTATATTAATTATAATAATGCAGCTGAAAATATGTCAATATGAATGAGATCAGCAAATAAAACACGCATGCTAACGAGGATTTGGAAGAAGGAAGCCACCAATCCGTTTGACAATCCAATCCGGAAGACCATCCAATGCGTCATATTATGATCTGCGTTCTCAAACATGAACAGACAGAATGATTCATTATTTAGTTTTGAGTATTTAACAGAACGTAGATTCTCAAGTAATGAAGTTTCAAAGTACGATGCAAAGAATTCAATAGAAAATGAGATGTCAATAAGGAGCTCAGATCAAAACTTCTTGTATACATATAAGCGAACTTCTATCAAAAGGAAGAGAAACAATACTTGTCTACTGTCGATATTTATTTATTTATTTATTTATTTATTGTCAAAAAAAACAGTAAAAAACTGTATATGACGTGTGGGGAAAGAAATTTATCTGCGCACATTCCTTGAGGGCCAGAATTTTATTAAAAAAAACAACGAAAAAATGAATTTAGAAAATAATTATTTTAGAAAAAATAAAAGATATTTGAAAAATGTTTTTTCCCGAGTTATAGAAAAATCAATTTCAACTGTAAATGAACTACAAGCAAAAGGACAGTGCTCAACAAAACGTGCGCACAGTGAAGCTACATTTACGTCCAGAAGCAAAACAAGGGGCCATCTCAGCATTTGCTCAAGGATCAGGGAAACTGGACAAAAACTGATCGAGATGGGGGTCATTGACCCGGAAGCTGAAGTACAATTACTTGTTACAGGCGTATTAAATATTTTTTTAAATGCATACAATGCAAAACATAAACTAATTCATTATACATCTTTGTTTTGTTACATTGAACATTATTTTTCTTTTTCACGATCAGTATAGTCTCTATTGTATAGAAACAGTTTGCAGCAGAAAAGATTTTACTTTTAACTTAAATGTTTTGTCCGACTTTAATTGTTTATGTCATCTGGCAATGCGTTGTAAAGTAACGTACAGTATTGTATGCTGATTTCTTGTACTGAGCTGTTGATACTGACACTTGATGCACGTGATTTCTACGGCGTGTGTTGTAATTATAAATATCAATATTGCATGAAAATATGTTCCCTCCGTTTAAGTAGGTCATTTTTGACAAATATTACAGATTCGTAATAAATAGACAAGGCAATGGTAGGATTCCCAGCTCAATGAAAAGAGGCTTGCAGGAATCACGTGGAAGGCATTTTTTTCATTATTCGAATAATTTTCTTTTGCAATCTGAAGGTCTGAATACTACAGGATGAGCTTCCCCAGAATATTATGCCATATCTCAGGCGGGAATGCACATTTGCAAAATAAACGCAACGAGCTGCATGAAGGCTGACAGAATTTGAAAGAATTCTGAAAGCATAGCATAATGAACTTAATTTAGTGTTTAATTCTGTTATATGTACATTCCATTGAGGTTGATTGAATTGAAAGACCTAAAAATTTTGTTGTCTCAACATCAGCTAATTGCATATTGTTCATTTTCAATGGAACATGCGATTTCCGATTTGAGATGCAAAAAATGCATTGAAACAGTTTTTCTTTCGTTAACAATTAATTTGTTATTATTAAACCAATTTGAAACTTCGAAATTCTACTATTTACTGCTGGTCCTGCTATCTTACTGCTTGATATGACAGCATGTCCCACAGTGGCGTGTTTTGCTTTCATGCCCTGGTCTACCGCGGACCTTATAAATCATCTTTGAAGGACATAAACTATACATAATATTCAATTATGTAGTTTTTATAGTTTGTACAGATTTTATTTTAAAAATTATACATACACAGACACTTCACGAAACACATTCATTTTTACAATTTCTCGTTATACGAAGGACGATTACGGCTTCTCTAAGAAACGCTATACAAAACACTCATTGTCAACAGAGTATCTCCCGAGTTTACTGTGACATTTTTTCAAAACATCTTACCAAAATTGACAATACGTAGTTATCTGTGACATTATCATAGACTTAATTTGTTGCAATTTTAACTCTTAAAACACGATTAATATAATATATTATATATGTGTACACTCGCTACCAAATATGTATATCTCCACAAAAGCATACTCTAATTTACTTTGTCCATTTACTGCCTACTATCACCGACCCGAGCGAGTCGAGAAAACCATCGGGAAATCGGTAACCTGAGCCCTTGGCTGGCTCATATCTTACGAGGAGGAGGGGGGAGTGAATCATGCAACGAACGCACGCTGTGCGTGTGCTAAAAACCGCTGTGGTGGCAGCGGTTACGTCGGGCCGCCTGAGGACTGCCTTCGTTGCCGCTGAGGACTGATGCACCGACAGAATTTTGACGCGTGTGTAACCGCAGTAAGTATTACAAATATGAGCATTTAATCGCTTTTATTTATAATGACCTTAAGAATTCAAAAAAAATTAGAAGAGAGAATATTAGTAATTTTGGGAATTTTCAGAATAAAAAGGAAAATTTTGTGCTTTTAAAATCTCGTAGCTCTGTTACTATTTGCTTGAGAAAAATAATTTATAAAGCAAAATTATGTAGAGAGTTTTATGACCTTTTTAAAATTATACATAACTATTGTTGCGCTAAGATCAACGATTAAGAATGTAGGTATTACGCAAAAAAAACAAAAATACCCTAAACTTTTTTAGTTTTTGGCTATCAAACCTTTTCCCGAAGCCTTTAGAGGTGGATAACGTAGGCGTTTCTTACTAATAATAACATAAACAAAAATAAATAGTAAAATTCTTCGCCTCACCTTTGCAAGGTAAAATGGCTTATCGACTGCACTATACTATATTACTCGTGAATCATTCGAGATGGTCCATCAATTCGTCGATGGCAATGGCGACAGTAGCATGGTTTTGATCTCGCACGACACGATCTTGTGTGATAAGCGAACGTTCATGTTCGACATTAGAATGTAGATAGCTGTTATTAAAATTGAAAGTTACTCTGACAATTTTATAACTCTGTCCCGGCGCACACACAGCCTTCGTAAAATGTCCCGCTTAAGCATTTTACGCGAAGCTACCTTCTAGCTTTGAATATGCACAGGAAATAAGTTTCAGCTTTCATTACGTCTCAAACTGAAAACAGTATTACAGTATTGCTGTAGTTGTCACGAAATTGTTCTTGCATCACTTATTTCAAGTGAACTGTATTTGGTGAATACGGTTTTTTTTCGCACATATTGGATTGTATAATTGTGAGAAAATTCTGACTTTTGTTTTTCGTTTGAGAGATATTAGCTCTTCAATAGTCGTGGAATATATTCTGGAGCACACCAATCTGTTTATTTCATAAGAAACTAAAAGTATGTTGTTTTAGTGTGAGTTAACCTTCTAACGTTTACCCTCCCCCTTGTAATGTACCGGGTAATCTCCACTTTTCAACAAACTTAGAACTACCTATCTATTGTGGCTATTTCAAAGTACTATTGCAGAGTGAGCGAAAAATCGCGAAAGAAAAAAAAAGCAGATCAATTTTCTTCAAAAAGAAAGCGTAGTGACAAATTCATGTTCTCCTTTCTGAACAGTTCCTTGTTCGTTAATCGTTTTCATCACCTTACATTATAAAAATACATGGCGTTGTGAGAGACTTCAGATATCAACCATCGTCTGTGTTAAATTGCTACAAAGAACGGAAGAAAATTCACAGGGACATGAACTTTCGGCGTATGAAAGAATGCTGGATAAATGCTCGGAAAAATAAAATCGTCCGATAATTTCTCGTCATAATCAGATCGCTTTTGGAATAATCAGAGAAAACGTCTCAAGCAATGGCTAACATTACTAAGATCGGTGTTGCACCGGCCTTACAGACGAACTACGTTTTAAGAATGTATCTGAAGACAAAGGATCATGGTGATTCCGACAGCATTTTACGAATGTAGAAATTGATCATTGGGAGGGAGAGAGAATGCACCTAAGATTAAACTTTGAAATTGTTGCAGGTTATTCGTGTTCACGGAGAGCAAAAGTAATTCATGTGAGTAAATAACTGAATATTCATAACATGATTAAGTAAATTGGAAACTGCCGAATATACTTTCTACAATACACGCGTCCGAAAATATTGCTCCAGCATGTGTGGCACGAGAATACAGATTGTGATTGATCGGAGAAGAGATTGATGTTCAAATAAGGTCATGTAAGTTTTTGAAAATATCATTACATTTGCGTAATTTGGCGTGAAATATAAGCAATTTTTAAACAATTAATTTTCAAAAATAGATCATTTTTTTCCAATAATAATAAATTTGCTCCTCGTGTGTATCAAAGACGCTCAACAATTGTGCTGATCTAATTTTAGGACTATCTCTTGTATTTTTTAAAAATTGCAAAAAATTGCATTGCTAAAGTACAATTTTGAAGGTGGGTATTTTTTACCTTAAATGAATATGTTCTAAAACATATTTTTGAAAAAAGGTCAAGCAAAATTTTCTGAAGGGAAAAAAGAGTAGTTATCACGTAACTTTTGCTTGATGTTCATAGAATTTACAAACATAATTTTCTCAAATGAGGCTCAATTTTTTAAAATTTTCCACATACAGAGCAAAGAACGCTAAAAATGGCATTGTTGTTTCATTAACAGAAGATTAAACATTGTATTGAACATCACTTGCAAAATTAACGGAAAAGGCAATTCTATTATGTGATGTCTCTGGAGTCGTCCAAGGTTTTCACTGCTGTCCACAAAATTGATGGCTAGTGTATTGCTAGTTGTTGAGGTATTGCTTGCATACATAATCATTGTAATCGCAGTAGTTCAGGGTGTCTTGTAGATTTGTTGATGTCTGGTTTTCGTCTTCATGTGACATCAATATTGGGGATGTAGTACCATCCACTGACTGGGGACATTCTCACATCAAAAACAGCAGTGAAGAGAGAGAGGGGGAGAGAAAGAGAGAGAGCGCGAGAGAGAGCGTGAAGACAAATCTCTTTCACGACAACTTTTGAAGTATTTGCTGGTGAGGAGAAAATAGCCTGGAAGATTTTAAAGGTTAACGATTGTTCATCGATTTTTCTATTTCGCTGAAATAACATTGATTGGAGGTGATAGTTGGAAGAAGAAAGCATTAATATACTGGATTATATTTTCTTCGTTTGTCTTATTTTATGAGGATATTGGCTTACGTACAAATGCGAAAAGATCGGGCAAAACTTTCCATTTTGTACTTCGGACTTTTGCCCACATACCTCTTGTTTCCCAATTGGCGGAAAATACAAGTGTGGACTTTCTAATTTTTCGCTAGCTTTCCAGATTGAATAGTTAGTTGTTGCTGTTGCTGTTAAGGATTGAATACTGGCGGAATGAGGCAGTTTTTAGCTGTTGTAGGGATTGTTTCAGTAGAAGAGATGCTCTATTAAAATTAGTTCCATCTTGGTGATGTCTAGTGTGCATTGAGATATCTGTTAATCGGCGTTTCTCTTTAATGCTTCCAATGCACTGAAGAATATGAAATATTGACTGTGCAGAGCAGAGGAGGCGTTGCGCACTATGCTGCTTGTTGAATGCATCTTGTTACGTGTTTGATGCCTTTTCTATGTCGTCTCTGTTTCTTACCGGAATGTTTACTAAAGGGTTTATAGTCTGTGAATTCAAGTAAGTTTCTACAGTCTGTGTACTTGTTATACAGTTTTGCTGGCGTTGGGGGGTTGAAAACTGGGAGTGGGTAATCAGGGCTATGGTCCGAAGATAGACCGTAGTTTGATTCTATTTGTATCTTGTCTGTTTAAATTCCTTTGTAATGTAGGAATCCGGAGCTCCGGAATTTTATATACATTTAACGGCTAATGGCCAATACAAAAGAGACTCAACACAATAAAAGGAGTACAATCACATCGCCTCTCCGGCCGCTCGATTCAACAGGAAAAACCCTCTAGTCGGTGAAAATCCACCAGGCAGGCTGCGTTAGAGTAGAAAGCAAAGCTAATTAGAAGTGCATGGCCTACCCAATGTAATATTCGGTTTCTGTCCTGGTTAAACGTAATTGTCTTCCGCATCAACAGCTGCGGATGCACATAGTTACGGCAATATCAAACAGTCGTAAACATGTATTTTCAATACAAGTAGATCATTGGTATTTCTGGAATCACCATCGGCTGAGGCGCCCAGGACATCAAATGATGTCACTGCAGTGCCTCAGATAAATTAGTTTCCACGCGCGTCAACTGCTAAGGTCAATGGTCCCATAAGTGGAGAACATGTTTTTATCACGCGAGGTGGCGGTCATCTTTCCCTTGGATGCGAGATCGGCGCCGAACTACATGTCAGCTTGCGAGTTTTCCCTAATCAGGTATCTCTACCAGTAGTGCATGTAAGTGAAAAATGTGTTGAAGTAAGGGGTAATGACAGAACAGGAAGTGGAGGGAAAGATGCGCGCGGTCCGTGGGCCCGTTTGGTAGAGTACTTCTCCGGCATTCGCCTGGTGATGTGAGCAGAGAATTCGGGGAAAACAAACGATCAGAGCAGTCGGCCGCCAGAATTCTCCTCCAGACGTCTGCTATATTCGACGAAGTTATGTAGTCTCGAAATACTGCCACCGTCGTAAGTCGAACCCTAGTACTTCCCGGACAGAGGCATTGCAGTTATATCAATTAGCGCCCAAAGTCATCTAAGCCGGAGTGCAGTGCTTCAGACGGGAGGTCTTAGGGCTTGAGTTCTGACAGTGACACGATTTTCAACAGTAGCTACAGAGCTAGGACAAATTCAGAGTGCCTATGGGGGGGGAGAATTGGAGCGGCCGGCTGCTCTGATCGGTAGTTCTCCATAGCTGTCTCCGATCAATACCAGGCAAGTGCCGGAGCAGCACCCTAACAAACGGGCAATGATCAGCGCGCGATCCATTTCTCTATTATCCTCTTCCATTTTCCTTACTTACCCACAATCCTTACTTACCCACACTTACACTTACATCACCACACTACCAGATATGTCGAGAGACCGCACGGGAGCTTGGAAGAAACCTGGATGAGAGAAATTCGCAAGCCGACCTGAAGGTCGGCGCCGGATTTCACCATCCAGCGGGGGAGAAATACCTCCGCTCCCGTAATTTAAAATATGTACTACAGTTGCGGGATAAATGAACATAGCAATTGTCGCGTCCGGAAACAGGATATAGTCTAAAACACTATTAAACAGTTTTTGATGTTGTAAAGCGCTTCTCGCGGCCCTGGGCCGGGTCACGTAGGCCAGGCCGAGTCAGGCGCCGCACCCCGGTGACCCACCCCCTGCTACAAAGCACTCGGCGGGCCCAGCGGCGCCCACCGGAAGGGCGCTGACCCTTCGGCGCCTCGCGCGCCGTGGACAATGGCACGTAGCCACGCCGCAGCCGGGGACGCACCACCCGGTCGCGAAGCGGCCGGGCAGCCCTGCGTCGCTGGGTGCGCCGTATGACCCACCACGCCTTTCGGCCCGCCGCCCTCCACCCCCTTCCGATGGCCGGACGGGCAGCGTCGGAAGCGCATTGTGACGTGTCCTGACGCGCCCTGACATGCCACGACACGTGACCAGGCCCTCGGCCTTAAAAAGGCGAGCGCGGCGCTAGCAAGGGCAGAGTTCTCTTGGCCTTGTGCTGCGACGGGTCTCGTGGAAGTGTGGGTCGTCACTCTGGTGACCTGCGTCCTGACCTCGGCGGCGGCCTGCGAACTAAGTCCGGGGTCTCGTGGAGCGTGGGTCGTCCGTTTGAGGCTGACCCGCTTCCTGACCTGTGGGGACTACCGCCTGTCACCGGCTGTGAGTATGAATGTTATTGGCTGCACGGCTTGCAACGGCGATGGGCCTCGCACGTATTTAGTCATAATAAACTAGTTTTACCCTATATTAAAGGTCTTGTTCTTAAACCCGCAACTCCTTCCCTATGTCGCCGTCACGACATATTGGTGTCAGGTGCGGGGTAGTGGAACAATTCAGTAGCCGGAAGGAGTGCAGGGCGATAACTCGGTCTTCAAATCGAAGTACGGGTTTGAGCCCCAGCAGCGGGCGCGTTTAAGAACAGACCAAGGGTGGGAGTAAGTGTAAGTGTAGATGTTGAATTTGCGGGTGGTCATAAGCGTAGTGTTATTGTCGTCGCGCCCCCTCTCCTCCGTCATCACGAGGCCACGACAGCGGGATAATTTAAGTAGAATCTGCTGAAGATATTAAATTGCGTAAAGATAGAACAATTGGCGGGTACCGTCATGGCATCGTACGAGCACTCACTTCCCCTACGTTGGGAAGGTGGGGGTACTAATAATTTCATGGATTTCGCGGACTCTGTTTGTACCCTCGAGGGAGATAGAACCAACACGGGCACGGCCCAGGCTTCTAACCTTGCTACCCCCACCAGCTCGGCCCACGCTCACGCGCCGCCTCAAGTGTCGGGCAACCAAATTTTCATGATCCCTGCCTTCAGCGGAGAAGATGGCGCGAAGGTAGAGACATTCTTGGAGCACTTACGAATTGTAAGCCACTTCAGTGGTTGGAACGAGGTCCAGACACTAAGCGTAGGACGTTTGCGGCTCACCGGGCTCGCGGCGGAATTCGTGACTAACCATCCGCATGTAGTCGCCTCTTACGCTAACTTCGAGAAATATTTAAGGGACAGGTTCTCTCCCAAGTTCTCTCGGTCGGCACTCGAAAAGCTCTTTAACGACTGCACACAGAATCCTCTGGAGTCGGTTTCTGATTTTTCCGGTAGACTCCGGTCTATCGAACGCCAACTTAGAAACAGCTACAGCAACCCCGACTCCTCTCAGACAAAGACGATGTTTTCGGAAAGATTGCTTGCGCAATTCCTGGCTGGGCTTCGACAAGAAATTGGCAGATTCGTTGTAGTCCGAAATCCACGTACCATGCTAGAAGCCGAAGAATATGCTCGGCTGGAGGAAGCGGCATCCAAGAGTTACGCGACCGCGCCTCGATTCGTGAGCACATTGTGCCCTCATAGCCTCACCCCCGCAGCCGGAAATACTTCACAAGTTACTATTCCTTCAGTACCTACTTGCGGGTTCCCGAAATCACAATGGAATCCGCAATGGGACGTCAATGGGACAGCTCCCTCACATTGGGGCTGTCATAGCGAACCGGCTCCCAGCCAAGCACCAAACTCCGGTCCACCGTACTCAGCTTTCAGCATCCAGCGCCAGCATTCAGCACTGCCCGTGGCAAGCGCTATCGCGCCCCCGCGAGCGGTTCCATATACGCAGCGGCCGGCCGCGACCAGGGTATGTTATCAATGTGGCCACCCGGGGCATTTTGCCAGGAACTGCCGAGAAAAAACGCGTGGGTGCTATAACTGCGGAGAGACGGGCCACAGTATAAGGAATTGCTCTAGCGTGATCTGCGGCAAGTGTAGACAAAACGGACACCTTACTTTAGACTGCCCACAGAAGAGGAACGCTTCGAACGAGGGAAACGCGTAGGCCCCGACCGAGAGGTCGGGGACGAGATGATACTGGCTGTCACCCCTGAGGATGGAATGACCGTCAGCGTCACTATCGGGAATTCTCCGTACCAATTTCTCGTAGACACAGGCGCGGCAGTGACCATTTGCCACAGCGACATCTTCCCCTCTCATTGTATTCCCCTGCGCAGCTACACCGCGACAATTAAAAGCGCCTCGGGTCATCCACTGAAAATACTCGGACAATGCGAGCTACCGCTAGTGATCGATCACGTGATATATCGACATGACACATTGGTAGTAGACCTAGGCAGCACCAAATACGCAGGCATCCTGGGGCTAGATTTTATGATGAAGTATGGGAGCTGCATTTCCTTGAATAATAAAACCATGACTGTACACGAAGGTCATGTGACTCGGCTCGCCCCTCGGAACCACTCCAGCATGGTCAGACCCCAGTCAGACATCGCCGCTCTATAACGGAAGATAGAACCCTACGAAAAACGGAAAGGGGGTTGCAAGGACCTATAAGGAATAATACGTCTAGAGCAACCATGGCGGAGAATAGGAAGGAACCCGGACACGGACCGAACGTGATCTCATTCCCTTCGAAGACATCCACAGCAATGAGAACGGAAAAGCATCAAGGGTAGGCATCAAGGATGAAACCGCAACAACACACCGGCTAGACCTTTTAGGCTCTCTGACTGAGTTTGAGAATCAGGATTTAGGAAGCGTCTTAGAGCAGGCTAGGCAGATGAAGGCGGGTGGGGCAGAGTGTGAACAGGGCTGTCCACCCGAAGGAGAGATCCACCTTCATCAGGCTAGCAGAACGGGCGAAGGCAAGACGACGGAGAGCGACGCGGAGCAGGCTAGGAAGATGAAGGCGGGTGGGGCAGAGTGTGAACAGGGCTGTCCACCCGAAGGAGAGATCCACCTTCATCAGGCTAGCAGAACGGGCGAAGGCAAGACGACGGAGAGCGACGCGGAGCAGGCTAGGAAGATGAAGGCGGGTGGGGCAGAGTGTGAACAGGGCTGTCCACCCGAAGGAGAGATCCACCTTCATCAGGCTAGCAGAACGGGCGAAGGCAAGACGACGGAGAGCGACGCGGATCAGGCTAGGGAGATGAAGGCGAGTGGGGCAGAGTGTGAACAAGGCTGTCCACCCGAAGGAGAGATCCACCTTCATCAGGCGAGCAGAACGGGCGAAGGCAAGACGACGGAGAGCGACGCGGAGCAGGCTAGGGAGATGAAGGCGGGTGGGGCAGAGTGTGAAAAGGCTGTCCTCCCGAAGGAGAGACCCATCTTCATCAGGCTAGCGGAACGGGCGAAAGCAAGATGACGGAGAGCGACGTGGAACAAGTTAGGAAGATTAAGGCGGACGGGTCAGAGTGTCATCAGGACAGTCCATCCGAAGAAGAAAGGATAGGAGTGGATCACCAGGCGCCATGCAACGAACCGTGGACCAGTAACGAAGATAGACGAGGTTCACACAGGATGGACATGAAAACTCCCCCAGTAATAAAGCAAAACTTGAGCTTTCCTCGGACGGTAACAATACCCCCGCGGTCCATTGTAATGACCAAGATGAATTCGACCCAACAGCAGGGTACAAACCTAGTTCTATACGGAGGGGGACAAGAGGTAGAAATTCCTCCGCTGGTAGTGCGCGTCGACAAGGACGGCTGCGTGCCGATCCTGCTTTGCAACGAGAGTAACTCCGATAAAGTAATAAAACGAAGTAGTGAAATTTCCTGTGAACTACTGGAACCGGAAGTTAACTTAATAGATGAAGATGAAGTAGAACTATGGCCAGAACCACCGGCGCACGAACCATTGTTAGATCTTTTTTGACTTCAGCGGGACACCAGAAGTCGCCAAAGACTTGTTAACTGGTCTAATAACCGAGTTTGCGGACATCTTCGTTCACGGGTCCCAAAAACTAGGTTGCACTTCATTGATAAAACATACGATTGATGTAGAAAACGCCAGGCCAATCAAGAAGGCTCCGTACCGCGTACCCCATGCCCAGCGGGAATTACTAGACAACACCATCAGAGACATGATGGAGCAAGGCATAATTAGACCCTCGACGAGCCCATGGTCTTCCCCGCTCATATTAGTCAAGAAGAAAACCATGGAAGGCGAACCACCCCAGTATAGACCTTGCATAGACTATAGAGGCCTGAATCTAGTCACCAAAAAGGAAGTGTTTCCTCTACCAAATATCGACGAAATCTTCGATCAATTAGGTGGCGCGCGTTTCTTCTCATCGCTCGACTTATGTCAAGGTTACTGGCAAGTCGAAATGGAGGAAGACAGCAAAGAGTTCACCGCATTCAGCACACCCTCGGGCCATTATGAGTGCAACAGAATGAGTTTCGGTCTAGCAAACGCGCCCTCACTTTTCATGAGACTCATGTCACAAGTTATGGATGGATTGGTCAATAAGGGATGTATCGTCTACATTGACGATATTCTACGCTACGACAACTCCATCTTCGAACACATTGAGGGCTTAAGAAAAATATTCAGTAGATTGAGAAGTGCAAACCTAAAGCTCAAGCCCAAGAAATGCAAGTTCTTTCAAGAACAGACCAAGTTCTTGGGCCATATTATCTCCAGCAAAGGTCTGGAGCCGGATGACGAAAAAATAGCGGCGGTAAGGAACTTCCCTGTACCAACGAATGTAAAGGAGCTTCAATCCTTCCTCGGCCTCGTGGGCTACTACAGGAAGTTTATTAAACAGTTCGCCGAAACGGCCGTTCCCCTGACGGAGTTAACCAAGAAGAACATCGACTATAGTTGGGGTGAGAAGCAGCAACAAGCATTCGAGTCATTACGGGACAGTCTCACCCATTATCCCGTTTTACGATTTCCGGATTTTTATCGTCCATTCATTTTGACAACCGATGCATCCCCTCAGGCCGTCGGCGGGATCCTCGCCCAGGAATTCGAGGACGGAGAACATATGGTCGCGTGCGCGAGCAAGCAGCTACACAAAGAACAACGCTCGTACTCAGCAACCGAGCTCGAGTGCCTCGCGGTTGTCACTATGATAAGAAAATTCCGAGTATACCTCTTGGGACGTCACTTCACCTTGCATACGGATCACAAGCCGCTCCAGTGGCTTCTCACATTGTCGGAACCCAAACCGAGATTGGCGCGATGGATCATGGAGATCTCAGAATATTCCTATTCTATCCGCCACGTACCGGGCAAGTCTATATCCCATGCCGACGCACTGTCTCGAGTTACATCCACGGTATCCATGCTCGAACCAGAGACCGAATATGAGCCCACTTGGGACAAAAATAGAATAGCGGCTGAGCAACGAACCTGCAAAAGTCTCGAACCCTTCTTTAGGCTCGCCCGTCAGAATGATTCGGAATACTTCGTAGACAAGCAAGGCGTGCTATACAAGATCACGGCAAGACCGCCTGATGCGGAGTACGTCATATGTGCACCGACGTCCATGATAAAACACATACTCCAACAGTGTCACGACAACCCCCTTGCAGGTCACCGTGGACTAGCAAAAACCTACGAAATAGTTAAAAGACAATTCTTCTGGTCGGGAATGTACCGTGACACGGAAGCGCACGTTAACGCCTGTCTCACTTGTAAGAAACAGAAGGCCGTGAAGGGGACTATTCCACTACAGCCTGTAACAGAAGCGACCTATCCCTTTGAGAAAATAGCCCTGGACATCGTCGGGCCCCTTAGGCAATCCCGCAGAGGCAACAAATACATCCTTACTTGCCAAGACTATTTTACCAGGTACCCGGAGGCTATTGCCATTCCGGATCAATCCGCCGAGACGGTTGCCCGTGCCTTTGTGGAGCATATCGTCTGTAGACACGGTGTCCCTAAATTTCTTTTAACGGACAGGGGCGCCAACTTTACCTCCCGGTTAATGGAACAAGTATGCGAACTATTGAAAATTCGCACAATTTTTACCTCCCCGTACAACCCCTCGGCGAACGGGCGACTCGAGCGGGCCCACCAGTCCTTCGCATCCGTAATTTCGCATTACGTTGCGCAAGACCACACAGACTGGGACGACCACCTGAGTTTCGCTTTATTTGTGTACCGGAACTCGAAACACCGGGTAACCGGGTTTAGTCCAGCTTACCTCGTTCACGGGCGGGAACTCCAAATGCCTTGGGAGGGCATTCTCAGTCCCCAGCCTCCATCATACGCCGAAGAGCCTCCGTACCACTACGTTCTACAAAGGCGGCTCCAAATAGCCCTAGCCCAGGCTAACCAGTTCAATGCGGAGGTCAACGCCAAGGAACATCAACAGAAGAACAACGGCCGTACACTCCCTGGCATCACAGACGGTCAGCTGGTATTGTTGCGCAACCTCGCCCTTCTTCAAGGGCAGAGTAAAAAGCTGGCACCCAAATGGATAGGTCCCTATCGGGTGATAAGGGTACGGAGCCCAGTAACCTTTGATATCCAGCACCTTCACAACGGGCGCGTTATGACCGCCCACCATCGGAATCTCCTGCCGCTGCCGCCAGAATCCGACACGATGGGTCCAGTCACCATCCCCAGCCAGGGGGAATGCCATCCGGAAAGCAGCGCCCCAGACAGCCCGCTGCCACCAACCCAGCCAATACCAACCTCGCCACCATCCCCGCAACACGAGTCCACATTGCCCTCTCCACCTCTTCCAGCAACCCTCCCAGCACTGCCAGTGGAGCAGCCCCCGCACACCGCTGGGGGCTCAACCGCACAAAACCAGCGAGACAAGGGTCCAGGGCGAGGACCATACAACCTGCGACCTCTCCCCGGCCGTAAGCTAACCTAAACTATGTTTTCTAGTTCACCATGGAGCGTCGCCTGATGGCCATCTTTGGTAGCCCGCTGCGGGACCTAGAAGACGCGGAGGACTCATGGCACCAGAGGCTCCAAGGGCGAGAGGAGATCGCGCCCTGTGCTCACTCCGACGGGGACTGGTCCTACGCCTCCGACGAGGACCACACGGAGGACATCATGGCGTGCCCACCGACGCCGGGGCGAGATATCCATCTCGCCAACCTGGGGATGACGGAGCTTCCATCAACCCCATTGCGGGGCCCGGAGATCGCGCCCTGTGCCTACTCCGACGGGGACTGGTCCTACGCCTCCGACGAGGACCACACGGAGGACATTATGGCGTGCCCACCGACGCCGGGGCGAGATACCAATCTCGACAAGCTGGGGGTGACGGAGCTTCCATCAACCCCATTGCGAGGCCCTTCAGACAACGAGAGGGAGTGCCCACAGACACCAGGGCGAGAGACTCTCGTCAGCTGTCCGACCCGATCTCAACCCTGGTCGGCTATTCTCCAGTCGGCTCACACCTGGACCTGGGAAGACGAGGACCACTCACCGGAGCCTCCCTTCCACCTCTTCAGTCCCAGGGGACATGCCTCCGACACCGCTGGGCTACACGACGCCATGGTTGGCTCCGAGCGGCATCCGCGTGGGTACGAGGAGCTGCTCGGCAAGGACCCCAGGCGCCCACCAGCGCCAACACCTCGACGAGTGTGGGTGCTTCCCATGCCCGAATTTGGCATCCGACGACGCGGGAGAACCGGCAGAAAGCAGCATAACCGCCTTAGGCGTCAACGCAACCGCCTTCGAAAGCGCGCCGCTCTCCAGAGCCAAGCAGGTGTTGTGAAGTGCGACCTCACCACCCGCCCCTAAGTGACACTCAGTGAAGTGCAGTGCCTTGTGACAAACAAAAAGAAGAAAAAAAATCGTATAAAACGTATATTTTTAACTTTTTCGTATAAAAACGTTGTACCTCACATCGACGTACGTATTATTCATATGTGTGTATTTGTGTCCTCATGTTCCTTTATTTTATGTAATGTATGTGCAAATTCTATGTAGTGTAAAGTCTGAACCGTGCCGTAGCCCAATGGCCTAAGCAAGTGGGAGCCAGTATCCGTGTAAAAACACCCCCCCCCCGAGGCTATCTTCGGGCGGGGTGATGTTGTAAAGCGCTTCTCGCGGCCCTGGGCCGGGTCACGTAGGCCAGGCCGAGTCAGGCGCCGCACCCCGGTGACCCACCCCCTGCTACAAAGCACTCGGCGGGCCAGCGGCGCCCACCGGAAGGGCGCTGACCCTTCGGCGCCTCGCGCGCCGTGGACAATGGCACGTAGCCACGCCGCAGCCGGGGACGCACCACCCGGTCGCGAAGCGGCCGGGCAGCCCTGCGTCGCTGGGTGCGCCGTATGACCCACCACGCCTTTCGGCCCGCCGCCCTCCACCCCCTTCCGATGGCCGGACGGGCAGCGTCGGAAGCGCATTGTGACGTGTCCTGACGCGCCCTGACATGCCACGACACGTGACCAGGCCCTCGGCCTTAAAAAGGCGAGCGCGGCGCTAGCAAGGGCAGAGTTCTCTTGGCCTTGTGCTGCGACGGGTCTCGTGGAAGTGTGGGTCGTCACTCTGGTGACCTGCGTCCTGACCTCGGCGGCGGCCTGCGAACTAAGTCCGGGGTCTCGTGGAGCGTGGGTCGTCCGTTTGAGGCTGACCCGCTTCCTGACCTGTGGGGACTACCGCCTGTCACCGGCTGTGAGTATGAATGTTATGGCTGCACGGCTTGCAACGGCGATGGGCCTCGCACGTATTTAGTCATAATAAACTAGTTTTACCCTATATTAAAGGTCTTGTTCTTAAACCCGCAACTCCTTCCCTATGTCGCCGTCACGACATTGACATTACTAAGAGAGAGAGAGACAATGAACTTAAATTAGATTTGTCAACCGGCAAACTACAGTTATATACACTGAAACTAGTGACGCCACAAAGCATATACCTTCGCGCATGATTTCTTGTATAAATTGCATAAATTACAAGCGCAAATTACGCGAAAACTAGTGTTTATTAAAAAAATGTAAATGACTTTTTTAAAGAACCGAGGTTTTACGACAGACTTTGCATGAGGCAAAATCTCTATCTTCAATTTTGTAGTTTTGAAATGTTCACTTTTCAATTTTCGAAAAAAAAACGGAGAATTCGCCGAAAATGGGACTAGTACCATATTTTTTACCGTCACTTATTACATATAAGAGAAAATTTAAAGAAAAAATTGGAGGTGTTTTGAGAAAACAATAGTTGAAAAAAGGTGTAATTGCATATATTTCGCGCAAAATTACACGAAAACTACTCACATTTTCGAAAAATGGAACATGACTTATTTGAAGGTCTGCCTTTGTGAAACAGATTTCATAGATGGAAAATATCTCTAATTCAGTATTATACTTGTTTGAAGACACGAAAAAATTTGGAGCAATTTTTTGAGAAAAATTTTGAATTTTTTTTGAGGTTTCGTGTAAAGTACTTTTAAAAATCAAAATATCCGATTGAAATTCCAAAAGCCTTGATTTCGTTCAGGTTGGTCGTAGAATATCAATTTGGAGAAAATCGGCTGAACGGTTTAGGCGCTAGCGTTGACCACACACGGAGAGACAGGTGTTTTGTCGTAAATCGATTTTTCGGTATCAAGCGACCACAGAACATGGATTCTGGGTACACCAAATGTTGAAGGAAATATTTTACTACATACTGCAACAGAATCTATACACTTTTTCGTTACCAGGACTCGGCAATAAGAAGTTTGCTGCCAAATATTCGCTGTTTAATGGCAAATGATTACAAACTTTCTCTTCTTACGAAATACCTTCCTACGTGCGAGAAAGTAAAAATTGTTCATTTTAATTTGTAATGAAATAATTCACGTATTTCCTAAAATATTTTAACGAGAAAGAGTTTTTGATTATGGGATGCAATTTATATCACTTTGAGACCAGTTTCACTCTCAGGCCCTTTCTATATTGCCGCTTCGAAAATTTATTATTGTGAGATCATACGTCGCAAGAAATAATTAATGACTATAACCCAGGAAATATGAAAAAAATCTTCCACTATTCTGAATTGATCGCCAAATTTTCCTATCCAGAAGCGTGAAAAACAGATTTTCTGCATCTCGTATTTAAGTACAATGACGATATATATTGCGAAACAATGTTTAAATTCCAGATATAAATTAATGTGCGGTAATTTGGACAATGGATACGTTAGATAAATTGAAAGAAATCGAAGATTGCTTTTTATTGCATTTATTCAATTTTTATTGCAGATTAATAGTAGCGGTATAAAGATCCAAATCAAATGTTGACATGATATCCTATGACAAGAAGATGATGTAGATATTCGCACAGAAATTAAAATGAAATATTTTGATATATGGTTAGATTAGCAATGAACATCCGAGATGCTCATATGTAGACGTTTAGGGTACAATTATAAGAAAAGACAGAACTTCTGGATTTACTAAGTGAAAAACGATCTCAGAAATGGAAGGAATTTCAATAGGCATATTTTCGGAATGAGGAACTCGTGAGGTAGGGCTGTTAATTTTATAAAGACTTTTCGACACAAAGACCAGCTTGGTCCAAAAACGCTCGTTGAGACACAAATTAACACTAACCTCGTACAGGGGTGTGAGAATTAATTCCATTCGTTTGTAAGGGACTCAAGCAGTGGCTAGACTTGACTTAATTACACCTGACATTGCAAGATGCAAGTGGCAAATGTGTACGTGTGTTTTACGGTGATGAATAACCGATCCTTTTCGTCTTAAATTGTTGGGCAACCGATATATGGAGAGGAAAATGAATCGGAATGGTGGAACGATTATTGTCGACATAGAAAAAAGCATTCTTCACCAGAGTATATTAGAGAATAATACATCTCGCTTTACAAAATAATTATATTTTTTAAAGAATCGTTCGGGCTCTTAGAGGAGCAGTTGGGAAAGTAACAATAGTAACCGGAGCGTTGTCTAGACCGGCGAACTTCTGTGTGAGTCAGTCAAATGAAAACGAGACAGACATGGTGCGGAACGCGAGTATGGCGCTGAAGTTGTTAAAACTAATAGGAGTGTGTATAGAAGTGCCTTCTGTTGGGAATCAGGCAGGAACAGCGCGAATGCTCTCCGCTCTGCCGTTTGTTAGACATGTGCTTGAACTGAGACGGCGAATATGTGCGCTTCCGACATTACAATGGTGGTCGGGAAAGAGGAATCGCAAAGTATAGGGCTTTTTTGACAGCGCAAATAGTATCAGGAGGTGAAAATTTTGCCGATATGTTGTGTGTGATGAACACAATGGAAACTTTGCAAAAAGCACGTCATCAAGTCTAGACACCCAAGAATGTTGTCATCATTCCACTGCACGATAATGCCCACCCACATGCTGCCAAGTTGTTTCGACTGCGCAGCAGAAGTTCTTTTGGGAAGCTTACACATTCTCAATACAATCCAGATCTATCCCCATGCAATTTTCAAGTTTTTGGAGCCCTGAAGATATTCATGGCTGTCAATTGACCTCAGACGAAGAGGTTCACGCCTACGTACTATCATTGTTCCGTAGACAACTGCAAACATATTTATATGAAGGCATTGACCAACTTGTCTCACAGTGGGTTAAATTTATAAACAGTTATGGCGATTACTTTTGAAATAAACAGCTTATTTACTTTTTCCCATTTGTCTCGTTTTCATTTTATAGGTCCTCATATGTCAACACATTGGAAGGTAGGTAAAGCGTGCTGGATGTGGGTGGATTTCTGTGGCGCCGTCTAATTTCAGTGATGATCGTTTTCCTAGTGCGAAGGGGAATAAAACATGCGACATGCGGGCCATGTATTAATTAGTTTAAAAAGAGTTTAGAACATTAATATATTCGTCTATTGTCTACAATTATTTCCCTTTCGTGAAATTTTTTTCTTTGCCGTACCGTACGGTCCCAATTCCACGGCTTTGACACAATGGGAAGACCCTCTGGGTGAATGCCAAGAGCCGCGAGTTAGAATTGTAAGAGAGTGTAGGCTTTGTATGGCTGAAAGAACTTCAATCTAATCACTAAGTCTCATGAAATGTGTTTAATATTTGCAAAAAATTGTCCTCAATAATAAAAGTAATATTAATAACAAAGTAGGACAGTTGTGAAAATATAATTTTTTAGTATTCACTCCTAAAAGAATACAAGAAAATTCCAATTTCTTGCTTCTTTCGAAACGAAGTTTCTAGCACATCGAGATGACTAGCATATAACAACTTGCATAGATGAATATCTTCCCTATACGACTCTTGATTAAGAATGTGTGAAGAATCAGAATGACACACACAGTTTCTTCCTTGATGCTGATATTCCATAAAATCACCATATCTTTCTTCATCCCCTCAATTGAATTGCAAAGTTTGTGCTATTCAAACAATATGAGGGTTTTTTGTATATTATTATTATTATTATTATTATTATTATTATTATTATTATTATTATTATTATTATTATTATTTAAGGTTAGAAGAATTATTACCAATTTTTTTTCGGTAAACACGTCTCTATATGCAATTCAAAATTACAAATTGATAGGGTTGCAACAAAATATGGTCATATTCGAACGACATCTAATGATTTTCGCTGCGCGCAATTCTGTTTTGCAGTTTCATTGAAAGATTAGATATTCGTGGAAATTGAATTTGCAAAATACAACGCGCAGTAGGCTTTCCTAAATTGATTTTTTTCTGACGGCTCTCTTGATTTTGTGAGGAGAATCTCGGCAAAACAAATGACAAAAATAATGCCTAATTCTTGCCTAATATTACCTAATTCTTACACTGCGCTATCTTTCAATTCTTACTTTCTCGCCTTACGACGTAAGTCGTAAAGAGAAAGTAATGTAATTGTGCGGCGGAAGTATAAATAAATATCTTTATTGGTGGTGAGGCTCAGGCCATTTAGCATTTAGCCTGACCACTTTCAAAAAATTTTATTACAATTTATTTTATGATAAAAAGGAGATCATTCAGTGAGAAATACGTACGCAATTTAGATGAAGGGTTTCTCACATGGGAGGCAGGAGAGAAAGCGAGGGGGGAAGAAGTTGATAGAACAGGAAACGCACTTACAACATTTTTGTGATTAAGTTTATTAATTTCACGTTAGGGAGGTATTAAAAGTGAGTCACAAATATATCAGATTGAACACTACAAGATTTTACTCTAATTTAGAGAAGTAAGCGATTTTTCGACAGGAAAACTCGTATTGTCTGGCCCTAGTACCGAAAAATTGAAAAAATCTTGTTCCTATATCTAGTAAAATATTTATTCTGTTTTGTGAGTCCTTTATACCGAAAAATCGATTGACGGCAAAACGTTATTTCGTCCGTCTATTCCTCCACCTGTGGTCGACGCTATCACAAAAACCGTTCAAACTATTTTCTCCAAAATTGATTCGCCGATCGATCTGAACGGACTGAAGGTCCTGCGAGTTTGAAAATTATGATTTTAGTTTTGAGGGCACTTTACCTGAAGTATCGCCAAAATTTTCTTACAAATCCAATTTTTTCAATTTGTCTTTGTCCTTCTTTAGCGTGGAGAATGCTGAAAAGAATGATGCAGATCTCACTTTTGGTGAGATCCTTGATTATTCGAAAATTGCACATGTTTTTTTGTCGTCTTAATGCAACTACAATGTTGAAGGTAGACCACTAGATATTTTTTCTTAATGAAATCTCTTGCGAAAAATAGATCTTTAAGGAAGATCATATAATGTTTTGAAAATATAAATTGTTTTTGCGTAATTGTAAGTTACGAAGTAACGAGTAGTTTTCGAAAAGTTCTGGTGAAGGTAATGCAATTTGTAAACAAGTGTTTTACTAAAAAAATTCTCCAATTTTCAATTTTTTTCAAGAGTACGGCATGTGACGCTTAGAAAAGTGGACATTTCAAATTTTCGGCAAATTATTGAAAATACATGAAGTTTTGAAAATTGCAAATGTAATTGATCACTTTTTTAAACCCCGAGAGTGTTGATTTTAGACTTGCGGGTAGTGATTGTGACCAGCATTTTCCTCTAGAGGCATGTGTTCGTATTGAGGTGTGGAGAAAAAAATTGCTGATTAGAAAATATTGCAGGTCAATGTATTATAATAACATTGGGTAGCTGTTACAAATAATGTGAGAAAGTACGTGCTGTTGTAGCACCGCCAGTTAAAATTGCTCTGCGACTTTTTTTAACCAACTACAATTAGCAACAAACAGATTGTTATCACAATATAGGCTACTTTTAGAAAAACATTTTTGACAAATAAATTATTGTTACTGAGATATAGGCTTAAAAACAAAAAGCTATAGATATAGCACATAAAGGTGAATCACATAGTTGAAACGTATTAGATTGGTGACTTTTCACAAAATGCAAAAACAACTTGGACCACAGTGGACCTAATTTTCGACACACACGCTGTTGGATTCTGAGAACGCGATGTGCCTAAACGACTACAACAAATATCAAAGGAACTCAATTGGATTATTCCAAGGGATGTGGCAGCAATCGCAAATACCCTAAAATTTCACCTGATGGCCTGCTCGGAGTCTCCCTAAAATCTTTTTGAGGGTTTCCTCGAGGACCGCGGAATCGAATTTGCGAACATCTTATGATAATTAAGGAAATCTTATCAATCTAACCAAACTTAAATTTAGTATTAATGAAATTAAATTTAGTTCTACTATTCATTATAATGCATTATTAATATAGGAGGTTGGTTTCTTTCCATTTATTTTAACGGCTTTATTCGTTTTAAATATTTTCTGTCAGAAGAATTGAAAAATCAGAAGTTGACTGTTAATTCATTACTAATAATAGCTTGTTGAAACAAAAAGCAACATTTTCTGCTTGGTTGGCAACGAAAGCTAGTGTATTGTTTTTCTACCGAAAATAAAATATATTTGATTAATTCACATCTCTCTTTCATTCAATTAGATTTGTGGTTAATCCTAATGTATAATTTGACCAGCTGATTTAGGTCCTATTAAGGGCGTGAAATCACAAAAAAAACCAACAACAAACAAATGTATGTAGCGGTCGCATGGAAGATTCCGTGAGTACAGGTTACGGCTAATATTGGAATCTTGGTAATCCCCGAATAAGCCGGTTAATTTTCACATTATCTAAAATGCGTGACGTCCTCTCGCATGGATCGATCACCTTACTTTAGCCAGTGCTCTGTGGCTAATTCGAGAACTTGTAGATAGATTTCCCTAACAATTCGTTCATCAACATTTATACTGCATTATCCAAAATGTATCAACGTACGAATTAATCGGCTAATTCGCGAAAAACCCATATTTCGGACATCAGCTATAACACACTATGCACTAATTATAGAAGTAATTGTTGGAGACATTTGTAATTGGATTTGAGCTGCCAATAAAGCGATTTTTATACAATTCACAAAAGCGAAATATACACAAAGTGTGTTTTGATAGTTATTCTTTTTTATACTACGTCCTGCGATCATAATATGTATATATCTTGTACTTTGGTATGATTGGCATGACTTAAGAAAGAAATCCTGATAGTTCCCAGTAGTTGGGTAGCAACACATTAACCGCGATATTATATTATAATTTTGTATATGCGTTTCTCCTCCATATCCCCTTTTTAACTAGTTCATAGCCCCAAACTTTTTGACGTAAACTGATCGAATGATTTCCAGACATGTGCAGAGTTTTGTATGTACACGTGTGTAAGAGGTAAGAGAACGCTCACGAGAATGGTTCGTGCACGGTCCGTGGACCGTACTTTAAGTTACCTTTCCGATCTAAACTTAAAATTGATGAATGATGCAGCCGAACTCTCATTTTTTCGACAGACATGGCCGTTATGTGTCTCAATTATTTTGAAAGTCTTGAAAAATCATCTTAGGTAAACTGATCCTCTGAACTGTTTCGATACAGATTTGAACTCTTCAGGACAATGAAACAATTGGTCATCTACCTGTCACAGTAACACCAGATAATGGAGCAAATTCCCTGCATTGCAGCTGTTTTTTAATTTTTTTATTTAGAATCAGCGATTCTCTGCTGACCCGCTATCTGTTCCGAGCGCTTTAAAGTTGCACGCAGTAAAACCAGTGACGGAAACAGCGGCAATAGATTACATCAAATGTGAGGAGAGCAGTTGCTGGCTGCAGCTGCGGTGGCGGTGGTAGCGGCGGCCACACCGGCAAGCAGAGGCAGCAGCGACGGCGACGGCGGCGGCGGCGGCGGCGGCGGCGGCGGCGGCGACGGACGGGGGCGGCGGATTCCGGGCGCGCTGCGGTCACTGCCGCCGGGGATGCGCGGTTATTTTGAGAGGCGGCGCAGCGCGAGGGGCGGGGAGCGGCAGCGGCGGCGCGGAGCCAAGCGCCCAGCGCCAAACGGGCGGGGCGAATCCACAGCGACACCGAGGCGATGCCGCCGCCGCCGTCGATGCCACTGCCACCACTACTGCTACCGCCGCCGCCACTACCAACACGACCGTCGCCACCATCAACGCCGCCGCCGCCACCGCCACCGCCACGGCCACCACCGCCACCGCCGCCACCGCCGCCGTCGCCTCCGCCGCCGCCACCACCAACACCACCGCCGCCACCACCAATACCACCGCCGCCTCCGCCGGCACCGCCGCCGCCATCGCCGCCGCCATCGCCGCCGCTATCGCCGCCACCATCGCCGCCGCCATCGCCGCCGCTATCGCCGCCACCATCGCCGCCGCTATCGCCGCCGCCAGCGCCGCCACCATCGCCGCCACCATCGCCGCCACCATCGCCGCCACCATCGCCGCCACCATCGCCGCCACCATCGCCGCCACCATCGCCGCCACCATCACCGCCGCCTCCACCTCCACCGCGGCCGCCACAGCCGCCGCCGTCGTTGCCGCCGCCGAGCCCGACACCGGCGACGATTTCGACTGTGGTCTGCCGAGGCCCACCAGACGCGGCCGACTGGCTGGGATGGCTCAGGACATCAACTGATTTCATTGCAATGTCTGTGACTAGGAGGTCCTAGGTTTCGAGTCCAGATGGTGGTTGGCAGCTAGGTAGAATTCAACCGCTGTCAGGTGGAGAATTATAGCGGCCGGCTGCTCTTATCGGGCGTTTTCCATGGTTTCTGTCAGCAACACCAGGCGAATGCCAGAGCATTACCCTAATAAAGCGTGCCCCGAACCGCGCGCGATCTATCCTTTTTCCTTGTCCTATCCTCACCCTTTATTTATATACACTTACTCAAGCACAACACTACCATACATGTCGGGAGGTCAGTCGGGAGTTTACAGCTTGTTACACTGGTGCGGTGTCCTGCTGGTAATACGTGATTGGGGAAAACCTAGCAAGCAGTCGCGCATGTCAGCTCCGTATCTCGCCATCTAGTGGCGGAAAGATCGCCACCACTACAGCGTGAAAAAACATGTACTACCTTTACGGAACCAATGACCTTAGTAATTGACGCACAAAATAATCAACCGGTGGGGACGCGGACGCCGGCGGTGATTACGACTGTGGCATGTGGCAGTCCACCCGACGCGTTCGCGGAATAAATAAGCATCGCGAGAGAGTGACGTCATACAGTCTACGTCCCGCTTCCCTCCGTTTGCAGATACGTGGTCCGAAACTTGAACAAGAGGGACCAGCGCCCGTCAGAAACAATGGCGGATCTTTTAACTTTACATCTGAGATTGTGTGTTTGACATCTGACCAATGGAAGACGGCGCTAGTGCGGGTTCGATTCTCGCCTTATAAATAAAGGCATTATTATTATTATTATTATTATTATTATTATTATTATTATTATTATTATTGTTGTCTTCTTGTTGTTACCCTTTTTTAAAAGAAAATTATTGTTCAGTGATGACCACCTGAAATATGTTAAACAATTCGCTGTTATTTAATGAAAGTGGACTTCCAGGTGTGTTTTGTTTTGTGTACCATTTTATCTTTGCGAAATGCGCGCACGAAATAATTACCCTGTTTCGTGAGCTCAGTTATATCTTGCATGTTGAAAATTCGGAAACCAAATTATATGTGCTTGAAACCCAAACGAATGATATCCTCATGTCTTTCAAAACGTTTGCGCGATGTTCTCGATGTTATGTGAACTAAACTAATGACGTTCCTGTCTCTTTCACTAGATGTGTGTTCTTTAAATTACGTTAAATTACAAAGTCCAACGATTAAAATGTGTAACTTGCTGTTTTGCCCTGAACACGACTTACCCTATTAAGAAAAAGATGAATATACCGAAATGGCGTGTATTATTTCTTATTTGATACTTGATACCGGACTTGTAAGATTTTATGATGTACTGTTGACTACTGTGATGATGCTTCAAACATCAAAGTGAAAGAAACGATGGTGTCAGAGTATGCTAGTATCAATGCGTCTGACAGATATCGAAATCAGTGGATTCTGGAGATATGTCTATGGTCTGGCACTTTCTTGGGCGTTTTCGCCGTCACCAAGATAATAAATTATCTGTCTTCAAGAATTCTTTGCCTTAGTGATAACAATCTGGTTTGTACTGAACAGAAATGTATAAAGCAATATTCTGAGTTAAGATTCTGAATTTTTTGCGTAATGTGTTTAACATTTTTCTCTCATTCTCAAAAACTTTTCGACACAAAGAACATTTTTGCTGAAAGGACACCCTTTTTATGCTAGAGATGAACTATTTTTGGCTGACAAATGAGAGACAACTTCCCGAAAATGGAGTCTTCCGTCATGTACAATGACCATTGTGCGCCGACTCCTTTGTGTTTTTTCTCGCGGCGCATCCGGTTGGGCTCTGAGCGCCCACGACACACGACCACTGCCGTCATTTCCTTTGCCCACTCCTAATCAACGAGCTGCCTTGTCTGTTCTCTCTACTGCTGCCGGCGACAATATTAGCGAGTTTTTGCCACCATCAAACGGTAAAGCACTCGAAAGCGGTATCGATATCAATAACGCGTCAAATCGCGAAAGAGCTTTGCACGTTTTGTCGAAACGTGTAAGTCTCAATGGAAGAAGTTCCAAATTGCGGCCACAGAGTGCTGCTCCCCGCACAGTGAACTCGTGATCAGCTGTTCTGTGCTGTTCATGTTACTACATTGGGACTTTTGTCAATTTTCATTACTTGTATATATAACATTTAATAATAAATGAAATTAGTATTAAAATGTATCCAGATCTAACATAATTACATATTAATACTAGTATTCTCATATAAAATATGTAAAAGAGAAATGAAGTACGTAGTGCATATGTGGATTTAAATGAAAAGTATTATAGAACAAAAGGAACAAGAGCACAAAGGAATTGAGAAATACAAATCTTTTTCTTCCCTAATTCATTTTGTTAATCACTGTATTCACTATTTCCGTAATATTTTAGAATCATATAATATTTTCTTCGCATAAATAATGTGCCAACTTGATTGACATAACCTACACCTTGACATATTACTCTGACAAACTACGTATGAAAGTAAATAACAGAAGCCCTCTTCAGTTTTCAGATTTAATGATACATTAATACAGTAATCCCTCAACATTCGCGAGAGTTACGTTTCAAAAAAAACCTCGCGAATGTTAAGTCTATCTTTTAATGAAGAAAGGTGAGATAGGTTCCTGGATATCGAAAAACTGTTTAAAAAAGAAAGAAAAAATCTGACGATCAATTACAGTACAACTGATTAAGCGCTAGTACAAACAGAATTCACAATTAATATTCCAAAATGAAGAAATAAAATAATGTTTGAAGCTTATTTCGAAGTTGAAAATGATTCGATCTAGGATTTGCTATTTTTGTTTATTTCATCACCATTCTTGCTGTTCTAATATCCAAATATGAAAGAGTTCCTGCTTCTATTCTCTCTTAAATTTCGAAATTATTTCCAATTGAATTATTTCACAATTGTGTTATTCTATAAATGTGAATGGACATTTCATCTGTGTAATTTTTGAAAAAAGTTATACTGCGAGCTCAGAGGTCTGCCGAGTTCGTTTCCCAGATGATAAATGAAATGAAATGTGTTAGCTTTGAAAGTAAATGTAGGACCAAAAGACCCACTCGCGAATGTCGAAGTCGCGAGTTTTAAAACCGTGAGCATTTCTCTAATCGCGAATGTTCGGAACTCGCCAATAGCGAATCCGCGAATGTCGAAGGATTACTGTACTAGAGAGGTGCTTCACAGTTCATGAGTGCGGTTCAAGTCAAGTAATCAAAAACCTTTAGTAAATTTGTAAGCAAGTGAAGAAATACAATGCAATTAACTATACTAAAACAATCTCCCTATATATACCGATTTATATCATTTGAACCACTGACTAGAAATGTTAGAAACTCTTATATTTTTAAATTTTATTTTATTTCTATTATTTTATTTCACATTTCTTCCCCCTTCGGAGTAATTTGCTTTGACCTAACCAATGAATTCACTAGGCATTTGACAAACTTTCACTAGTATTGTGCCTATTTCTTGCGAAGCCTTTACTACTTATCCTGACGTACAGCATACAACTGACGATGATTTCGGGCAATCGAAAACTGTGAGTCTGGCAGTAGCTCTAATGAAACTTCAATCAAATCAATTCACAAACACGAAAAGACAGCGCCATGTATGGTACCATGGAAATACAGTTAGCAGCACACTCGCCGTCTCAAGTCGTGAATAATTTCTGCATAAAATGGCCGAAGGATCGATTACCATGCGATATAAGTCGCCCACTAAACCTAGCGAAATAGCGGGACCTGGCGCGGCCTGCTAACACTTCAAGATCGATTTCGAGTTGGCACATGCGCAGAGACTAAAAAATGCAGTCGATAGCTGCCCGTTAAGGCTGGCAAAAACTCTCTATTAACACCTGTGGTGTAGTGCTCGCTTTCGATACCTCTGCTTCCGTTACCGCCGCCGTCTCTACCGCCATCTCTGCCTTACTCATCCTCTTCTCCCTCCCATACAAGTCACCTCCGTTCTAGTCATTCTAATGAGACTGTTAGTCACTAATTGTTTCCGGTTTTCTCCGTTAAATATTCCTTCTGTAAAAACGTTGAGCTTCCACCACTATCTCCGACCGGAAAAAGTTTGTCTTATCAATTTTGTTGATAGTTTCCTGACTGATCACCTTTCATTGGATAATATAATTATAAATTACCTGTGAAGTTTGTATGATAGGTATATTTCCCTAGTACGGACTATTGAGGTCTGTTTTCACAACCTTCCGTTTTTAGCACAACAGCATTCAAACCCGAAGGAAAAACAAGATAAACGGTTTTTTATCCCGCCTCTCCCTCACCGAGTGTTCTCAGTTCAACCCCTATTCATCATGAGCCATCGCTCACCATTCGTTCGCCCTCCTATTACCCGCCGCTCACCAAACGCTCACCGCTCAACTGCTATTCAACCACTGCTCATCCACCGCTCACTTGCCTTTCACGTATCGCTATTCCGCCTTTATCACGTCTCCCTCTCGTCGCTTACCCATCTTTCACCTTACGCTCATCCACCGATTACCCGTAGCTCCCCCACTGCTTACATACCCTTCGCACACCCACCTTCAACGGGTATTTTTTTTTTAAATTTATTTATTTATAGTCGCATCAACTGCGAGGTTATTAGCGACTATTCTGTAATTTTACAATAAGGTACATACATTAAGTTTACAAGGTTCTGTAAGTTTACATAGCATGGTTACTTTTTTTTTTTACAATTATACATTTTTGTTCAGTGAATAGTGAGACGTTACAGTTTATATTACACCAGGGGTTGGAAATATTTTACTACATGTGATAATTTACACAGTACGTATGCTTAAAAACAATATTACAGTTTGTTTTACAGTTCGACATTAATTGATTTGCAAAATTTTTAAATTTTTTCTTGTAGGGAGCTTGAATAAAGTAAAGCATCAGAATTAAAGTTCTGTAAGATTGTTTGGCGGGATTGATTGTACACAGGACATTCCTGAATAATATGTATTATTGTTATTTGTTCATTACATATATTACAAATTGGGGGAGTATTTATTTATTTAGTCAAAAAACAGTAAAAACTGTGTATGACGTGTGGGGAAAGAAATTTATCTGCGCACATTTTCTTGAGGGCCAGAATTTTATTTAAAAAAAAAAAAAAAAAAAAAAAAAAAAAAACCGAAAACGAAAAAATTAATTTAGAAAATAATTATTTTAGAAAAATAAAGATATTTGAAAAATGTTTTTTCCCGAGTTATAGAAAATCAATTTCAACTGTAAATGAACTACAAGCAAAGGAGTGCTCAACAAAACGTGCGCACAGTGAAGCTACATTTACGTCCAGAAGCAAAACAAGGGGCCATCTCAGCATTTGCTCTATGGATCAGGGAAACTGGACAAAAACCTGATCGAGATGGGGGTCATTGACCCGGAAGCTGAAGTACATTACTTGTTACAGGCGTATTAAATATTTTTTTAAATGTATACAATGCAAACATAAACTAATTCATTATTTATCTTTGTTTTGTTACATTATTTTTCTGGTTTCTGGTTTATTAGGTAGAGGTGAGTAAGCCTCGTGTGTTCTGATCTAATTCTGGTGATTGTAACTTGATCTTTGCGGCACAGTTTTTTTGAAGTTTCAACGGGTATTGATCGGCTGCCCCCATACGCTCACCCGCCTTCACCGGTCATTGATTCGCTGTCCCCATAAGCTCAGCCGCCGCCCAACATACGTCCTGCCGCCGTCGCTCGCCATAAGCTTGGCCGCTGCTCACCATACGCTCACCCTCCCTTTACCACGGGCTAGCGTGTTGCGCGTTTTAATTAATGTCCAGTTCGAATTCGGTATCAAATAGCACCACGTTTTACATTTTTATTGTAGATGGCAGCATTTTGCGAAATTGAAACACTTACTTGTTGGGAAAGTTCTCATTAGTGAGCAGAACTGCAGAATCATTTGCGTTTACTCACGTTAACTTTTGAATGTTATTATAGAATTTAAAATTAATTTTCTTTACTTAAAAATGAAACTACGAAAACGGTTAGTTTGAGCCAAGTAGACTTTGTTAAAAGTAATTCAGATATATTTTATTTTATACGCATACGAATACAATTAGGCTCACGAAGCCCAGAAAATGTTTCATTGTTTTTAATGTGATGCAGAGTTATTAATTATTCAATTGATATCCGGCATTTAACTTTCACACAATGCTAGTATATCCATTTTAGATTAGTAGTCGCAGTTTGCTTGAATCGAGAAATGTGGTTTTTTAATACCAAAATCACGTGAATGTGCGTCAAAATCTGAGGAATGTACTGTACTGAATGTTACTGTTTGACGCGAGTTTCAACTTCCCTTTTCGTTATCTATCCGACCTTATCCAACGCTCACACTGCAAATTGAAATTGTAAGGAAACTTTGTCGACATCTGAAATATATGTATTCAATATTAATAGGCGTTAGTGTTTTTCTCGGGTGAACTTCGAGAAAATGAACTATAATAGTTTATGCAATTAGTTTATAACGTTAAGCTTACTTGAGTACATGTTTTGGAAACGAGCGTCGTTAGGAGCTAGTTTTCAAATTTGTACGAATGCAATAAAGCAACATTATGAACGAGTTGCATACACTATTTTTTTGTATGACAGCATTATATTTTATAAGACAATCAAACTTAATTTTGCGAAACAACTTTCCTGTGATGTCTCGGGTACTTGACATCCGTGCGAGAAAACGGTCGTCGGCTGTTCTGTTTACCCCTACCTTCCCCCGATTCTCTCACTGCGATTGGCTGAATGTATGATGACGCAATCATTCGTGCAGTAAAATCTAATACGTCATCATTTGTGCCGTAGAACGTTCGATTATGAATGATTTCTTGCAACAGAATTGGTTGCATATAATGCTGAAATACAAAAAAGATTTTTTCTTTCGATAGTGCAATTGCTTTTGTAACGAATTCATGTTATTTTCACTTTCAGTATTTGTTCGTATTTTTATTCTTTAGAAGATAATTGAATAGTTAATTCCATTAATTTATTCCAATGTTTAACAAAGTCGTATTAAAATATTTAATTATTCCTGGATTGATGTATTGTGAAATTATTGGATTTAAAACAAATAAGAAGCAGAGAAGTTTGTAAAGATGGTGATCTTCGTTTAATAAAATTCTTTGAAACACTTGCAATGTCTATAACATTGATCAACTGTATTCTGTAACTAATTTTCCAGTAAATTACAACGCAATGTGAAAATAATTCCTGCGCATTTCCTCAAAAAGATTAATGTCATATCTGCCATTATACAATTTTGAAACTCTTGCTCACTTACTCACTTGTGAAGAATGTTTATTACAAAACCCAATATTTATGCTAGTGAATTACATCGATATCTGAACACCGTAAAATATTTATTTTATAGGTTCTTCATAGTCTTCATTCATACACCTCGACCAATCACCAAACTCGTCGTCAATACGCACATCATTGTCAGTCATTCTTATTTTATCATAAAGTCTTGAAATACAGAACATGAGAGAGATATACCTACAAAAGCGGCTGAGGACATCAACTGATGTCACTGTAGTGCCTCTGACCAGGAGGTCGTAGGATTCGAGTCCCGACGGTGGCAGACTTTTTATCACTTGCTTGACAGGTAGGTCGAGTTCAGCCGCTGTCTGGAGGAGAATTCTAACGGCCGGCTGCTCTGATCGGTAGTTTTCCGTGGTTTCTCCGATTGACACCAGGCGAATGCCGAGGTAGTACCCTAACAAATGAGTCACGGACCGCGCGCGGTCTTTCCTTCTTCTCTTGTCCTTTCCTCCCATCTTACACACACACACACACATTCACACGCACTAAACTGCCATGCATATCGAGAGACCAGTCGGGAACTTATAGCTTTTCCCGGCTGGGGCGGTGGCACGCTGGTGGGAGATACTAGGCTGGGGAAATCCTCAAAAGTCGACGTAGATTGGCGCTCGATCTCTCAATTCAACGGAAGAAGATCACCGCCACCTTCCGCAATAAAAAAATATGCACTTCACTTCCGAGACTAATGTCCTTAGCAGTTGACGCGTCCGGAATCACTCAACCAGTAACTAATCACTTAACGTCACTAATCAATCAGCGAGTGAGATAGCTCAGTTCATATTCCCGACACGCGCCGAAAACGTTACAGTAACATTCACCAAAAGTAAGATCAATTCGCATCACAATATTTGTTTATGGTGAAGCAGTTCGACATTCCTACAGTATGTCCCTCGACACACTCAGAAAATAATTTCTAAGCAACACTTTTCGAATAGCCATTGGGCTGCAAAGTGCTACGATCGCCTGACAGCAACCGAAAACCAAGTTCAGTTTATTTCGGTAACTGAAATGTTTTGCGCATGTTTTCAAGATACGATTTTGTGGAAGCAATAAGGAATATACATATAAAGGTACTAATATTTTCTACATTATCTGACGTGTTCTTTTACATAATACAAACGCAGCATCAACTGATGTTACTGTAATGCCTCTGACCGGGAAGTCCTAGGGTTCGAGCCTCGACATTGGCAGTATTTTCGACAATAGCAAAATAGCTATGTCGAATTTAGCCACTGTCTGGAAAAGAATTCAAGCGGCCGGCTGCTCTGTCCTGTAGTTTTCCGTGGTTTCTCCGATCAACACCGGCGAATGCCGGAGCAATCCCCTAACAAACAAACTTACATGCACTACACCACCACACCTATCTCGGGAGATCATCTGGGAGCTTTGAGCTTGTGCCGCCTGTGGCGGCGATTCCTGATGGGAGACAACTTGAAAACCCCGCTAGTCGAAGTGTAGGTGGGCGCGAGATCTCTTCATCCAACGGGGGACGATTACTACCACCTCCCGAGGAAACACACATGCTCTCCATTTACTGGACTAAAGACCTTAACAGTTGACGCGCCCGAAAACACGAAATAATCAATCAAAACTAATCATATACGTTTGTCTGGCAATCATATAAGGGTGAGAAAAACGACTGCCAATGAGAAACGATAGGTACTACACGCCCATCTCACACGAACAGACTTCAGTAGATACAGAATGAAAGTTGTAAGAAAAGAAAAATGGCGATGAGATCAGGAGAAGGGGAGTGGAAGGCAAGGAAGGGGGTGGAGGAAATTGTCGGGGTAGGGAAAGAGTGTAGGAGAGAGGGGGATAATTGTATGAAAAAAACAAGAATTTGGGAAATGAGGAAGAGGGGTAAAAATGTATTATTACGTTTCATTATATTAGCTGTATCCAAGTTTTATGAGATCATTATTGCATGCTGTGGTAAATAGGTTGAATTCCAGATTGGTTTGGCACATTGATAACAGATTCGAATCCAGCCTGGGGCATGTTTGCTTGAGTGTTGTGACATAATAATGCTCTCTCACCCACCATTTATCACCTTTCCACTTTCTGCTCTCCTTCTTTGGCCGGCATGAATTGCGCAGGGGCTTGGAATAATTCGCGCCCAAGTACGCGTAACATATCTGTGGGTTTCAATGCTGCGAAAGGCATGGATATGTCCCGCAAATTGCGTCATGTGCATTCCTATCAGCCCATGTATAACCTTGCCACCTAAAATTTCTATCCTTAGTTCCTTTCTAAACTCGGTTTGTTGTATCAGCAGGGATAAGACTAGGTCTGCCACGTAAGTGTTTACGAGCCACCGGAGTCAGGACCGTCATTGTGGTCTTGCTCCTTTTCTTTAATTCATGACTAAGTGCGATCGGCTTGCGAGATGCGCTTGTTCAACTTTGCAATGACCGATGAGGACGGCCGAGCCACATCTATGTGACTGTTGGTAGGTACCACGATAGGTACCCTGGTGTAATTAGTCTGGGCCAAAGCTAGGGGTGGCTGTTCACACCGAAAGGTGCAAACACGTAAAAGATGAATACATAATTATGAATTCCGTTTTCTCTGAACATAAGTTTGATTCCACTCGATAAATCGTTAATGTGGGCACGTTCCAAGTCAATCACAGAACCACGTTTATTTCTAAAGGACGCTTAATGCGCTCGCATTCTTGTTTGATGCCTTATCGAGAATAGGACTTGTGTGTAAATTTCCGATCGATCGTGCATTCCTTAGGAAGTCTGCCCTGAGCTCCCAGCGCGCAGTGTACGGGTAGGGGCGGTCACGAGATCCCCACTCCTGCTCTCGGATCACCTCTGCGGTTCATCAAATCCCAGGCTACAGCTCGTTAGCTTCCGATCGGAGACGCCGCGGCGGCGGCGGTGGCGGCGGCGGAGGGCGTCTAGCGTCTGCGCGTGCCACCTGCGAGGGTGGAGAGGGCGAGAGGGCTGCGGAGGCGGCGGCGCTCGCACATGCGCGCCGCGGGCGGCGGCGGCGGCGGACGCGGCAGGAAGTACGGTGTCGGTACGGCCCGGGCTCGGTGCGAAGCGACCGTTTGGCTTCCCGTCGCCTTGGTACCCCGCGCGCTCAGCCCCCCCTCTCCCCGCCCATGCTCCCAACCCACGGTCTGACACGTTTCTGCCATCTACTCCACCCGCGCACCGTCCCCGCCGGCCCTGGCGCCTGCTGCGCCCTGCCGTCGCCTCCTCTCCCGCATCTATTGATCAGCGAAGGCACGCGCGCCGCAGGGCCGCCAACTGTCGCGTGGGCGACGCGAAGCCCTTCAGCCAGCACCCAACACCCAGCGCCCAGAGTCCAGCGCCCGGCGCCTAGCTCTCGATCCCCGTGCCCTGCCCCCCTCTGCCGGAGAGGGAAGGTTACGGGTTGCGTCGGGAGAGGTTCGAACGACGATTAAAATTGTCATTGCCCAACTCAGTCCTTGCACAGGAGCCCAATTAGATTATCCTCAATTGCAAATAGTGTAACAAAAGTTGGATGTATTTGTTGTTATTATTTGTTGTTTTCTGAAACCATCACATGTAAAACCTTGTGATTGATCAATGAATAAACAGATTTAAAAAAAGTCCTTGCATTGTTAACGTAACACCTGGTAACAAAACTGGATTTCATATGAATATAATAAAATGAAAAAATGTAATGAACGTCCCGTCAACAAGAGTAGGTGTAAAAATACTCATAATTCGAGAATTACTCCAAAATTTCACTCAGGCTTACAAGTTTATTTGCGAAAAAATATTGTTAGAGATAACAAATGTCTCAATTTTATGTTTTCGGCGAGTATGCTTGTGAATGAATGCCATAACGAGAGTATTTGAACTTCAAATAAAAGCAGTAATAATTTGTTACAAATGTAGCAAATACATTATAAAAAATTACACATTCTTTCCACAAGAAATAACCTGTCAAAAGAAACTTTTTATTACACCAAATTCGTCAAACTTATTTCAGAATAATCTATGTTTTCTGCGTAACAAATCACAGGTTTCTCTTCTTGAACTGAATTAATTTTACGAAGATTTAAAAAAATGATATCATTGCAACAAATGTCAAATTGTTTTCTATGCATTCGTAGATTAGTTCTTAAACAATGCAGCAATTGTGTACGAACTGTTAAGTTTTAAAAATAAGAATAGTTTTCTAATACGATTTGTACGGGCCACTATGATGGCCTCTGTACGTTACACTGCGTTTACACTGTAATTACTTTTTCCTCAAAAATATACATCATTGTACATTGAGGCATGTCCGAATTGCACGAATATTTGTCGTGTCATGTATTCATTTACACACCAGTCGATTTATTCGAATTATTTTAGGTACAGAATCAAAGTTTGTCATATGATACTATGATTATTTTCAGTTGTCTTCAGGTAAGTGTTGTACGAATGTTCTCTCTTATGTAGGTTGTTAAATAAAAATTATAACAGACACCCGTACGGTTTATCAGAAAGCAACTTCCAAATAACATCCTGAGGAGAAAATCGCCACAATTCCGCGGACAAGGACGTCGAAAAACCCAGCCTCCAGCTAGTATTAAAAACATATTTTTGTTACTTAGAACTACGGCCGGATGATCCACGATCCGTGATGAGTGTATACCACAATTCCCGCTCCGAGAACAGAAGTGAAGAACATGTATGAAGCATATGCGAACACACGTTTCCCGCAAATGCACAATAAATAACGTTTAATATTTGGAGTTCGTCATCAATAAAAAATACATATAGCTGTAGTAGTCATTCGTCGTCGCAACTTTCCATGATACAGTTTTCATTAACGAAATACATAGGAAGAAGTTAATCTACACAATTAACAATTCATTTTCCAAACGGATGATCTGACATCTTTCTTTTTCCATTTTAAACAATTCCCAGAACCAGCGATTAAATTCAATACAGAAATCTATCACATTAATGCATATACGGGGCCATCCTAAGGCAAATGCGGGTCTCGGTGCAACCCTTCACTATTTTTAAAATTTCGTATTTGAATAACTGGACTAAGGGAAGATTTGCATTTATTGTCTAGAAGTGGAGGGAGGGTGTTTTTGGGAAAACGGGGCAAATGATTTTATGAATCAGGGTGGGCGAAAGAGATCTTTGGGGAATCTGAATCTAATGCTTGAAGGATAATGTACGTTTTGGCCGAGATTGAATACTGGAGTGTTAGGATATGCGGGGAGGAGAGAATAATATTTTTGAGAGGTTTGCGAGATGAATTCTGAGAGGAGAGGTACTTGAAGCTCTCAATGGATTTGTGAATTAGAAATGAATCAGGGCGCTTCAAGGTTTGTCTTAAATTTTTGTCTTATATCGTTCAAAGAAACCATGGAAAACTGCCGATCAGAACAATCGGACACTAGAATTATTTTCCAGACAGCAACTGAATTCGATCCATCTGTAAAGATAGGGTCGAATAGCCGCCATCGTAGGATCTCAAATCCTAGACTATCCCGGTTTGAAACGCTCCATCGGTAAAGATTGTTTCTGAGCCATCTTAGTCAGTAACTGCCTTGGAGAAAGCTGATGTATTTCAAATAGACTGCGTAAAGTTCCAAAAGGCTTTTGACTTTCACAGATTATTACTAACAGAAAAACAATAGGTGAAAAGTCATTGATCTAAATCATCAGAGCTTAAACTAGTGGTGCTGCAAGCACATATACTCTTTCATTATTTCAACTTTTGCAATTTATGAAAATTCATAAAATTCATCAACAATGAAACCTATTGCTCTTAAAGAAGATATTTGGAGTCGTCGTTAGAAAATAATTGTTTAAAAAGTGCCTAAATTTCAAACGAAATTGCGCAAAAATTACTCAAATATTCGAAAAAATTGTACACGACCTTATTTAAAGATCTGTCATTGGACGATAAATTTCATGAAATAAAAAATCTCGATCTTTAATACTATAGTAAGTAGGAAGACGCCGAGAAAAATAGAACTATTGCATTTTTCGAAATTTCAGATATTTGAACGAAAATGTGACATGGTACATTTTAAAGCGTTCTCTACGCTCTCAGGGAACAACGTTTAATAAACTAGTGGTATGACCAAAGCACATACTTTCTCGCATTGTTTCTAAATGTTCCGCGATAATATACTACTACATAAACCAGCAAAAGTGTTTTCAACCAGCAAAATTATTTTCTGCTCCGAGACCCGATCTCAGATCGTCAGAGTTAACGTACTGCCACTTATACCACCACGAGCAATATCCGGAAATGGGACTAGCACCATTTTTTTATCGTCCCTTATTACATGTGTGGAGAAAACTTAAAGAAAAGATTTGGAGCTATTTTTGAGAAGAAATGCCTATATTTTGCCCGAAATTATACGGAAACTACTCATATTTTCGAGAAATCAAACAAGAACTTTTTATTGATTCATTTTTAAGGAACATATTTCATTAAGGAAACAATCTCTATATTCAGTATTATAGTGGTAGGATAACGGCCAAGAAATTACGCTTTTTCTATTTTCAAAAAATCTATGATCTCAACGAATATAAGATTACCATTCTCTTAAGTGTTCTTTAAGCTATCCGAAGACACTGCTTTATCAACAAATATTATGCCATTTTTGATAAAATGTTGAAAATGTTTTTGAGGTTTCATGTGAAATACTTTCAAAAATCAAAAAAATGCTTTCGAAACACCCAAAGCCACGAGATCATTCAGATCAATTGAGGAATATCAATTTTGAAGAAAATCGAATGAACGGTTTAGGCGCTAGCGTTGACCACAGACGGACAGACAGACAGACAGACAGACAGACGGACAGACGGACAGATGGTCGGACGATCAGACGGACAGACGGTCGGACGATCAGACGGACAGACGGTCGGACGATCGGTCGGACAGACAGACAAACAGACAGACAGACAGACAGACAGACGGTCGGACAGAGAAACGGTCGGACACGTTAAAAACATCAGTTTCGATGTACGCAATTTAATATTTTTTTACCATCTTCCCCTTGTAAATGCATCACGATATAACAGAACCGTTTGATTCCTAACAGTGGAAACTGAAGAAAAAGTAATATTCTCCAAAAAACAAAATACATGTGAAGAGTTTATTCAGATCCTTAAGCTGTGACTGCGAACGCGCGAGAGTCGTCGTCAATGGGACTCGTAGTTCGTTGGATATTTCTGAAATAAAATAGTTTTATTAAAAAATTAAGGATTACTAACGATTTGTGTATATGATGCGCAGTATTAAAACAAACATATCAACTATTCGTTTATTACTTATCATATAACAGTTATTACCATCAACAATACCTGATTATGAAACGATCTCATGTCTTTCGTGTTATATCCAAAGAATAGTCAAGTTACTGTGTATGTTTTATCATGTTTCGAAATTATCCTCGGAGTCAAGAGGTTTAGAAAATTTAGTTTACACACAAAATAGTGATATATTAAATATCGGATAAATGCTGCCAATAATATACAAGAAATGCCAGTGTATTCGCATAGTTTTTTTCTTGTGGCTTTTGTTCATCAGTTCTAACGACTCGTGGAATTCAATATTAGACCCGAGACAAATTTTATTCCATAGCATAGGTATTATGCATAGGTATTATTATTAAAATTGTATATTAATTGTTTCCTAAATAGAAAAATTACTGTCGTATTCTGAATGTGTCAAATGATTGAAGTGAGATTATAACATTATTTGTCAATAATCAGTCTTCACACATTTAGGACATTAATATTTGTTAATCGTGATTGGAAGAATGTAAGGTAGGTTTAATATAATCCGTGTTTTACAAGACTAACTCTTTTTCCTTCTAAAAATAATAAAATTAGATGCCAATAGCTATTACACTGTGGATCAGAAAGGTATTAACAATGTAAGGATCAGCAATTTTGACTCTCCTATTACCAATTGTAATGGAAGTGTTTATGTAATTGTTGATGAAAAATGAAGTGTGTAATTGTTTCCTTTTTCTGTAGTCATTCATAAGTAATTTATTGTGGTTTGTTTAATTTTAGAAAGCTATTTCATTTGTTTAGAAGGGTATGTAACCTTTTTAAAATAACTAGTGGCGCACGAGAGAATGACTGCACGATGACAATGACAGTCAAACGGTGGACGCTCTTTGTGACATTCAGTGGCCTTTCATCCTCTTTCATAACAAATTTCTTTCGCAACCGTTTTCTTCAAAGACATCTGAAGATGAAAGAGGATTCTTCTCCAAAGAAGCCTTCAAAAGGAATGACAAAGTAGTTATGTAAGTATGGAAACGAGGGTGGGACATTCTTTGATATCTTTGTGATTGGTTTGTAAACAAGGTAGTAGAAAGATCTGATAAAAAGAATCGCATGTAAACAAAAAGATTTTCCCTAGTAAGAACGTGCCATATGAACACATTAGTGATGCTCCAACAACACATCCTTTCTCGAATCAGTTGTATCTGCTTGTATATGTATCTGCGTACAACGGTATTTTATCTTGCAAAAGCGATTCCAACCAGCAGAGTTTTTCCCCCTCTGGGACTCGAATTCAGGTTACTAGGTTTACCACGCCGTTGACGATATATCTACATCACCAACCTAGCAGCTAACGCAACTTTCCCGACGCTATAATACAGAAATTGAATAATTGTGTGTGCAATTTTCAAAAATTCAGAGATTTTCATTGACCTCATTTCAAGATCTAATTTTAAAGAAGAGATTTTATGTTAAAAAAGGTCTATCTTGAATATTCAAGTTATAGGAACTTCAGCAAGAATTGCCATTTTTGAAAATAGAGTTCATTGAAAATGAGACCTGCGCCATTTTTGCAAAGCGTATTTTACTCTATACGAAAGAAAAAGTTTGGAGCAGTTTTTTAAAAATATATTTTTTTTTATAATTTGCCATTACTCCAAGCAAAAATTATACTATAACTGCACATATTTTCAAAAACATTATACAGGACCTTATTTGAAGACATATTTGTTTGAGAACATTTCATTAACAATAAATTCTCTATCGTCAATATTGTACTTTTGCAATTTCACGCTTCTACGAATTTCGAAACTACACAGAGTACACTGAAAACGGGACCTGCACCATTGTTATCAGCGTACTCTGCTACAAAAAACACCAACATCAACAAAAAATTGGAATCGCTTTTGAGAAAATCTATTTAAAATTGACCATATTTCTCGCAAACATACGTGAAAATACTCAAATTTGGGAAACATTGTACAAAATCTTATTTAAATATCTGTCTTTGAAGAAAAGATATTACTAAGAATAAATGTTTACCTTCAATATTGTTGTTGTAGGAAGAGGCCGAAACAAGTTTGCAATATTCGATAATTCAGAGATTTTAAGGAAAATGAGATCTGCGCCATTTCTTCAAATATCATCCCTCTATCCGAGGAAAAATTTAATCCAAAACTTTGGAGACATTTTTGAGAAAAATTTGAAAATGTTGCTAAGGCTTCGCCTAAAATTAAATTCAATTATTTACCAACTACACGCGAAAAATTCCAAAAGCTTTTGCTACTCTGTGTATTCAAGAAGAATTACATACACACACACATACCACACACAAAAACAATCAAACATGATTACCAGTATGTACTTTATAAACGATTTCTTCCTTAAAAATTTCACTAAAATGATTAAAACCGCAACACTTGAAACAATTGACAACAGTTATCAAACACCTCTTCCATCTTAAGTTTACTTTGTTCTTTTCCATTAATAATTTAAATATCCCCGCATCTGTCATTATAATAATATTACTTGTTTCATCTTTTCTATTACCTATATTAATATTATACCTTTTTATCACTTTCATGTCATTATCTTCACTCATTTCAATTTAATTTTACGTCTTAATCACTTTAATCAATTTTTTGCCTTCTAATTCAGATTTCTCCTGCGTCACTTCCATAATTTGTAATTTAGGTTTGATTTTCTTTGGAATAAAAACTTCTACTTTTTCTTAAATTTTTCTTCAGTTATGGTATTATCTTGTGGTATTTTTGGTTTTATTGCATTTGGTTTTTCTTTTCAAGCTATTCTTTTCAAGTTATACCTTTGCCTCACTTTTTTGTTGATATTTACATTTTTATTATTTCTGCCATCTGAAATTTCATTACGTAAATTTCTTCTAAAACTACCTTTTTTACAATCTCCTTCAATTTTCAGTTCTCTATTGTTTCTTTTTTATTTCAATGATATTTTGGAAAATGAAATCTAATTTTCCTTCTGAAGTCTAATTAACATTTCTAATTGAATTTTCTCCATTATTCACATTCTTCTCAATTATTTCCTTTTCTCTATCAGTAACATCTTTTACAGTTCATTTTTATATTGAATCATTTATGTTTATCAATGCAACCATTACGAAAATACTTAATACATTTCTTATAATATATGCCCTGTACGTATTTTTTTAAGCGCCCAAAATCGCAAATGCATTTATTTATTTCTATCCTATTTTTTTCTGAATTATCTTCACTTACATTACGCTCGTTAAGGGCGAACGGCGTCTCACTGACCACCCTGCCCGCCGCGCCGAATTAGAATGTTCCGGTTTCACATTCTAATAATACTTGTATTCGATTTGTTCGCTGTTGTGCCGCGATAGCTTTTAAAATATCATCGGAATATTTATATTCCCTACCAATGGCTGGATATGTCACAAAAAATGACGACGATCCCCGAGTCATTCTTTATGAAAGTGGTCTGTTTTCTTTTCTGAGTTTTTTCAATGCAGATAACCGATCTGATGTCTTATCTCAAGATTTCATATTTCTCCGTCGGAGTTATAATGATTTATCTCCAAATTCAACCGTGAATTGTACGCCGTGTGTGATTACTAAACGGAATTGTACTCGTATATGATGGCATGAGATGTAATATGCCGTAGGGAAAATTGCGATTTTTGAATCACTATAATTCGCTTTACTCCGCTAGAAAGTGGGAAGCTTTCCTTGCGTTATTGATATTGCAGCTACAGCCGTTAAATCTTCTTGTGGATTAGTCGTTGCCTTTGTAACTGCGTCAGGCAATTCTTGAATTGTAATCCTTTAGTTTTCTTTTATTGTACTCACGTTCGGGATAACGTAGAAATAAAAGCATAAATTACATTCTTACTACAAGAAAAATGTAGAATCCTGATTAATATGGTACTTAATATCACAAGATTATTAAAAATTATTATACCTTTAATGAAATTTGTACTGAACTCAAAAAGACAGAACTGCTTGTGGATAGTCTCGTTTCTAAGTCTCCGTCGACGCAACGTTTAAAGTTACATTGTAAAAGTGTTATTGTGGAATTTGGTTTTAAATATGATTGTATAATTTTTCGTCTCTTGACATGGCATTAGTCGTGATTTAGGGCTTCACATCTATGGATACAATTTTACATAATTAGTTTAGAGTATTTTTACAGAAAGAATTGAAACTGAATGTTAGAGAATTTCGCTACCGCAAGTGTGAAGATAGCTACGAAGTTTCTAAAAAGAATCTCACAAAAATTGTTATTCAAATAAAATCAATAGAAAGAGCGCAATTCAATCTGTCACGTTTCTGTAGAAAATCAGTTTTCGCAGAGTACTTGTTTTATAAACGATTGCATCCGAATTCAGTATATTATTTAGATTTCGATATATCAAGATCAGTTAAACATAGATTTCAATTAGTGCACTAAAAATATTTTGGGAGAGTGATTATTGCTTTTGAGCTCGTCAACTTCTGAGGTCATTAGTTTCACAAGTGTAGTGCATGTCATTGCCCAGGAGATGGCTGTGTTCCTCCGCCGCTTGAACGGGAGGTCCGTCGTCGACCTACACGTTGACTTACGGGTTTCCTGCGTCCTGGTATCTCCCTCGGTGGGGCACCGTTCCAGCTCTAAGCTCCCTACCTCTGTAAGCTAAATCGTGTGTAGTAATGTAATGGTTTTAATTGTGTGTGAATGTCTATTTTAGAATGGGGAAAGAACGGGAAAGGGTGAGGAAATAAGCACGTCTGTGGCACGTTTATTAGAGTACTGATTCGTCATTCTCCTTGTATTGATTGGAGAATTGATGGAAAACCATTGGTCAGAGAAGCTGGCCACTACAATTCTCCTCCAAACAGTAGTTGAATCTGACGCAGGTAGGAAGGAAGTGTTCAAATCTGCCCAAAGAAATATTTTGAGGAAACTGCATATTTTGTAAAAGCTTTGAGAATTTTGCACTTCCGATATTGAAGCACAGAACTCAGTATATTTTATTTTGAAGGCAAAGAAGGCATTTCGGAAAGAGAAACGAGAGATAAAACGAAGATATCTAAAGTCAAAGAATATGAATTATCATTCAATCTTCTGACGATTAATAAATACCTATTTACATAATGTGAATTTGTGTTACAGAATTCTGTAGATGCGGTGTTTGATTGATTGATGGATTCTTAATATATTCGAATGGTTTATGGCTTTACACTGCATCTAAGTATTGCTGGTCTCGGTTGGGTTGGTGGTAGTGGTGGTGGTGGTTGTGGTGGTAATTAATGAACTATTAGGTGGATGATATTAGGGGGGTTTCTATTTAGCCATTTCCTTCCTTCCACAATCACAACTTTAAAACATACGTCTCACCCGAGAATCGAATCTACAGAAATTCGTTCCACACAGAGATGTTGCTGTAGTTGTCCTGATTACGTAAGTGGGCAATACATTTAGTAATAAAAGCTTCTCTTTGTTTTCTTGTTCCTCTTTCTCTATATCGTCAATAATGCCAATATGAATACTGTATAAATATGAAGTGTCCAAAAGTATTCAGAAATAATGTGGAATGCGAGATTTCGATGAGAACGATATTATATATTCATTCATTTACATTCATTTGGAAATTCACCTTCGACTCCAATAGCTGTCAACAGAGTAATACATTTGCCTGATGGCAACTAGTTATTTCCTCTGTTCTGAAGAGAAGTCCAAATTACGGAATCGTAAAGTGAAATTAAATTTAACTCATTTTTTCGTCTTTCATCGTATAAATTTCATTGTATAAAAATATAATTTTTTTGTCGTAAAGAACTTAGTACTTAATTCGCAGACGACAATAGTTTTTACCCAATATTGGATAAACATTGGAAACAGGTAGATACGGAGGTAACAACCGCACCTTAATGATGTCTCAAGTGTAATAAATTTATCTGATTATACTTCGACTATCTAAAATTAAAATTTACTAAACGTGGATCAGTTTCGTATAAAAAACTATTAGAACCCAAGTGTTCTAATAATTGGTGTCCTTCTGTTAACTACTATCAACATCAGTGCTGCATCACGTCACATCATTTATCGCAGTCATACTCTATTTAGACAAAAATTAAGTACATGTGATTTTTTGCAAAGTGGATAAAAGGTTGTTCGACAATCTTATCGTAACATTATTACAGTATTCGATTGGTTATTTTGTAAATAAATCTTATCTATTATGAACATATTAATGGTTAATTCGAATTGTTTGGAGATGGTAATGAAGTTCGAATGAAAAAGACGCGTCATTTGCGTCTCTAATAGTCGCCACCGCCTGCGTCTTCGCGCGCCTGTCGCCGCCCAAGCTCCCAAGTGACGTCGCCCGCCGGCCGTGTCGCCGCGCCACCTCTCCGCACCGCATCTCCGCCGCGGCCACATCTCTCGCCTCGCTCCGCTCCGCTCCGCGCCGCGCCGCGCCGCGCCGTGCCGCGCCGCGCCGAGCCCCGCGTGTGTGCGCGCGCGCGCGAAGGTACCTAACGTCCGCGGCTGCGGCGCGGCGGCTGCGGCCGCGTGCGAGTTACATAAAACTCTCTTGCAGTGCGCGCTTGTCTCATACCGGTTTGGCAAGTCCGGTGGAACCGCGGCGGCGGCGCGGCGGTGGCGACGGTGGCAAGCTCGCATCCACTTTCTAAGACTACAGCCGTGCAGGCCCGTCAGGTTCTGTGGTGCGGATGCAGCCGCCTTCGTCTCCGTCTCCTCTGGCTACCAGCTGCAATAGATCAGTAGTAACGCCGTACTCCCTGCAGCATGGAGGTCCTAGGGTTTGAGTCCCAACGGTGGTGGGTTTTTGATACTAGCTACTTACGAGAAGCTAGGTCGAATTCAAAACCTGACATCAGGAGAATTCTAGTGACCGGCTGGTTTGATCGCTAGTTCTTCGTGCTTTTTCCGAGCAATGCTAGACAAATACCGGAGCAGTTCCCTCACATATGGACCACGGACCGTGCGCGATCTTTCCTTCCTCATCTGTGTTCCCTCCTCTCCCTATTCCCACATAAAAACACAATTACGTACACTACAATACCGCACATATCAATCAAGAGCCTATTGCTGGTCTCGGTTGGGTTGGTGGTAGTGGTGGTGGTGGTTGTGGTGGTAATGATGGTGATGAGGGTGGTGGTAGTGGCGGAGATGGTGGTTGAGACGGAGGTGGTGATGGTGGCGTCCCGCTAGGAAGATACCTGTAGGAGTAAAAACCTGGAAGCTGCCGTGTATGTTGCCGCCGTATCTCACTTCCAGCGGGAGTGGTAACACAGCCCCCTCCTAGGATGTAACAAGGCCTACAATACTTGACTAATCAAATTAGTTCATACTCCCGGAGATATTTAATATTCACTCTTACAGGCTTATCGTAGCCACCTCCTTTTGCGTTCCTCCTGCCGCCACAGACGTCGGCGCTCCTGTTCCTCAGCTGAATGTTGCCCTGGCGTCGCTACTGCCCCTCCCCCACCCGGTCTGTTCGAATCGGCACATTTCGGTTCGGAAGCGTGTGTCTTGCGATTGCCAGAGGAGATGAAGGAATGACTTGTCGGGTGAGCTGACAAGGTGAATAAGTGATGGTAACCAGAACCGGTTTCGCTGAGCTGCAGGTTACAGCTCGGGCTTAACTGTTTATGCACCCATTTGACGCGTATCAATGACAATCACAAAGTAATAAGTTGGGTTGTACCGCGATACAAAAAACGACTTGTCTATTAAAATAACGAATCGGAGCAAAAGGGTGAATTTTATCCATGGAATTGTGCAAATAAGGAAAGTCTGAAAAATACAATATTTGGACCAATAAACGTAATATGATGTAACATGTGTTTTAATTTCCACTGAAGTTGTTCGTCATTACGAAAAAAGACGAATAATCTGAGTGATTCGGCAGTTTTAATTTCATTTGCGACTCACAGTCACAGCTCGGTAACAATTAAATGTCAAAACATGTACACATTTTGAAGTTACGATTTTCACAATATAGTTAAATCGTTTATAAAATTATCAATGCAGTTTTGTAATCATAACATACGAATACGTATTCACGTTTTCAACACCAGGAAAATGTTCATTAATTTTCATCGTAACCGGGCACACCGGTTACTTGGTCTCAAGCGAGTTCCAGTATTCTGGAGAGCATTGCCAAATTGTGCGCCCGCTATGTATGACAGAGCAACAACGGCTTCCAAACGATAGGCCGTATTTGGAGAGAAAAGGAGGCGATGACCAGACGGAAGAGTGTGGAGAGAAGTGACGGGAGAAATGCATGGCTTTGCGAATATATTGTATATAATGTTGCTATAGATTCCGAAATCGAGAATTCCTGCCTTAATTGAAGAGTGGAAAGGGAACATCTGCAATGTTCAATCTTAGTACGCTGAGGGCATCAATTGATGTCATTGCAGTGCTTCGGACCGGGAGGTCCTAGGGTTCGAGTCCCCACGGTGGCAGGATTTTCGACGCTAGCTTCTGAGCTAGGTCGAACTCAGCCTCTGCAGCGACTCTGGGCGAGAGGTCCTAGGTATCAGTCTTGACGATGAGGGATTTTCAACTCCGGCTACATAGCTAGATCGAATTCAGCCGCTGCGCTGTCTGGAGGAGAATTCTAGCGGCCGGCGGCTCTGACCGGAAGTTTTCCGAGGTTTCTCCGATTAATATCAGGCGAATGCCGGAGCAGTATCCTAACAAACTGGCCATGGACCGCGAGCAATCTTTACCTCTTGAGAGCGTAGGCTTCCGCGATTGGAGTGAGTATTTATACGTCTGTCAGAGAGACGCCGCGTCCTAGCTACAGATACCAAAGTTTCGGCCGTCATGCAGCGACCTTCCTCACTTTTCGCTTTTGCCCTAGAGGGCGGATATGACTTTGTGGCATTGCGCTTATGATACACATCCTTGGTGCTATTATAAAGAGTGGTTAATAGTCTTCACATTGACGTAAATGTAAGTATGCCATTTAATTTATTTCTGCATTAGGAACAACATTGATATAATCAATAAGAAAACGGATCTCGATACTATGGAAGCTTGCAATTCTAAAATTACTATTTTTAAATAAAAAAACATGACTTGCGTAAGGTACGTAACACTAATATTGTTACAAAATGTAATTTTAATTCCCAATTTGTTCCCCCCGCTGAAAAAGAATGAATTTGTTTTTAATGGCTCTCCTTTGTCGTAATGGTAAAAAAAAACAATGAATCAGTTAGGGAAAAGTTACCCATTAACAATTTACTTCACACTTCAACGCTTTTAAAGAGGTACTACTGTAATAAAACTAAAAACATAATTTAATGTTACAAAAAGAATATTAACTCGAAACATAAATGAAAATATTTTAGTTTGATGATGACTGAGTTTGAACCGCATTTTCTGCCAAAAGTTATTTTAAGAACTAAAAATGCCGTTTCTCATCTACAGCAATATTGATACCACATTAATTTGTACCTCTTGTATACTCCATTTAGCAAAGGATGTATTACTGACAAAAAGAAGTTCAGCTATTTTGGCAGAAAATCCTTTTTCTGAATCCTTGATATAGAAAAGGAGATTTTCTTTTTCCTACACATAGTAAAGTCGAAATACGCGTTTTGTGTGTTCTGGGCACAAGGTGATTTTCTCAAAATGTCTGTCCATGAAAGGCGCTAGCACTTAACCTGTACATAAGATTTTCACCGAAATGAATATTCGATGATCCATCTGGTTGATGATACGATCCCTCGAATTTGAAAAAAAATCTTTGAATATTTGGAAGTATTTTTCATAATTCTCTTACGGCATCTTCAAACTTTTCTCTAAAACGGATCCAATTTTTTTCTTTACATTTTAAACATATAGGCCCTACTTATAAAAATAGTGCAAGTGCGATTCTGTATACACACACAGACACACACACATGCTGTTTAGGTCGATGCCATTTGTAATATACTGTTTCCATTCTCTCAAAAATGTCGCACTGTGTGTAATTTTGACGATCTGGGAGGAAAAAATTAATAACTCTCTTTGAAATAAATTTCTCGTAGTTTTTGGAAGTCTGTTTTGTAAATAATGTACAAATAAACAAATGTGTGTAAAACTTAAATTTTTACTAAGTGTTTTATAAAAGATTTAGGAAAATTGAATACTTTACACTTTGTCCCCAGCCATTGTGTTAACCCTCATGACAATATACGTTTTTTAAACGTTATATTTGTTTAGCATTATAAGACGTAAAATCTGAATTTTATAAAACATACTCTGCAAGAAAAATAAAATTAGAGTATACAAAAATAATAAAGCCGAAAATGAGAGGAATGTACAACAAATTCTTACAAATTAGTGTGAAACACTACTCGCGTATTCTTCTGAGTATACTATCTCTTTTACCTCATTCCTTGATTCCTTTTTTGGGTGCAGTCGTAGGTTTAGCGCTTAAGCTCAAAATGAATGAATTTGAGCTAATAAGCTGCCTGCCGAGCAAATCCGTATTTGTGTCTGCTCTCGACGTTTTTCCAGTTCTTCTTTTTCGCCACTTTTCCTTTATTGTCTTCTCCTCTCACTTGTCCTGTTCGGATTTCTAAACTATAAGAAATATGCAAAATGCACTCAAAAAAATTGTTAATGAATGAAGAGGTGACAAGCCAAAGGCAAGACACTCACTCTTTAACTCTTTGTTTGCCACAATGTGAAAGTTATTCATTTTGCTTGGTTTAGCTCCACATACATTGTTGTCATTGTATGTGGATGTCATTGTTGAAGAACAAGATGTAATAGCATTGTATACTTTACCACCAATCACCAAAGTACCAATACAACTCGCACAGTGAATTCGGTGTCATTAATGGACACTTTGAATGGTTCAGGAACTCTCACTTTCTCCTCTCTTTCCCCAAAATCTGTTAAATCTAGTTTCTTTGGCAAAAATGAATTTAATTGGTCGGCAAAATCTTGTCAAAGGAGGAACTGGATTGTCCCCAACAATAGTTTTTTAATATCACCAGCAACATTATAAATTTGAATTGGTACCATTGAAATACTAAACAAACTTTTGTTAGTATATTGTTCTTCAGACACGTTTTGTTTATGTTTTATTCAGACACATTACATTCCCACTTAATTATTTTATCAAAAGATGTTGTTGGAAGCGAATGTAAAATCTCTATTACTTTTTGATTTTAAATGTCCATGCCGCAGTGTGATCAATTAATGTTTGGAGGGGAATTTGAGCTGATCTTTCTACAACCGTAATTTCCGCTGGATTGCATAACTGTTTAGCATCCTTCACTTTGAGATAAGGAGGATAGAAATCACAATTTCAGTCTTTCGCTTGTTGGCATATATGTATATACTGGCGGGTTGGAAGATTGATATCCACCATCAAAGCAAGTGCCTGATCAACTGTCAATGATGGATGCTTTTGAAGAATTCATCTTCGGGCTTTCTTGATTGTAGTTACCCTATTGTAAGAGGCTTCACAGAGCTCCTTAACTGTAGCTTCCAAATCTCGTTTGCCATCCTTCCTTTGATTGATTTCAGTAGTTCTGGATAATCGCCAACACAATGAAGAATATCGTCATATGGTCGAATTTCATGATGAGTTTTGTAGTGAAGCAAAAGACAATGAAGAAATTACCTGGTTATTAGACTCGGGATATACTTCTCATATGACGTGTAGAGAAGACGTACTTCATGGCACGCGCGAAAATAATTGAGACATAATGACAGCCGAAAAGGACAGAAAGAAAGAATTCAAATCTTGCCGGAAGTCTTTCGGGATACAGTAATTCTGTTAAATTAAAATTAAATAAAATGTTATATGGTCCCAGAAGCAATACTAATTTGCTTTTGGTTTCGAGTACCGTCAAAAAAGGTACACGAATTACTCTTGATAAAGAGGGGGTAAAAAGAATAAATAGTGAAGACGGATCTTTTGTAGCCACAAGTAATTTTGATGGGAATAATTTTATCTTAAATATGGAAATAGATAAGACAACGACACCTACTCAAGATATCATAGATTCGCTTACCATTATTCAAACTTTAAAAGAAATCTGTCTTAAAACAAATAATTCAGAAGTTAACTAGTGGTGCTACAGAACGACACAGAATTTCCCGTATTAGTTTTGTTTCGTTTGGTCTCGGCTAGCTATTCTGACTTGCAAATACTCTTGACAGCTGCCATCTATCGCTGCTCAAACTACATTTTTTTGACATTTTACTAATTTTTTGGTTTTCTAATAGTAGAACCAAAATATTATTTTAAGAATATTTAAAAAAACAGTTAAACCTTGTCCTAAATGGCAATTTTCTTTGAAAATTTGGAGCCGTTTGTGAAAAAATGGCGTTTGACCGTTTCTGAAAATACGGAAATTTGAGCTTGTTTTCACAGAAAACTATTCATTTTTCGAGAAACTTTAATTAACATTATTTAAATCACATGTACTCATTAATATAATAATGTGAACAAATCGCCACTAATCTAAATATTACCAACGTGGGACACAAGTCAAAATAATTACATTTTTGTAATTTTTGAAAAAACAAAAGAGTAGAGTAATATGGTGTTAATGTCATCTTATAGAGCACATTTAGCACTATCCCTACAAAAAGTGTAAAGAAAAAAATTGGAGCCGTTTTTGAGAAAATCTGATTTTTGTAATTTTTTAAAATTTCAAATAGTGCGTGCAATATTGCGCAAAAACTACTAAAATTTTCAAAAAAGTGCGTGACCTTAATGAACGAATTCACTTTGGACAAACACATTTTATTCGAAGGAAAAATCTCTATCTTCAACTTTGTATTTCTTGGAAGACGCCGAAAAAATTTCAAACTTTTGCAATTTTCGAAAATTCAGTTAACCGTGAAAATGGGACATATGCCAGCTTAATACGTGTATTATAATCTATTCTTACAAGAAATTTAAAGAAAATATTTGGAGCCGTTTTTGAGAAAATTTGGAAAGGCCCGCGGGGGGAGGTGGGTCTTCATGTAATGTACCCCCAAATTTTGAAGAAAGTATTTCAAAACCGCGGCGCCTCGAGTGGAAGCAGATTGACCGGGGAATATCCATTTTGTAAGAAATCGCACGTATGGTTTAAGCGCTAGTGCTGTTCACAGACGACGGACAGACGCACGGACGGACAAACGGACGGACGGGCGGACGTTTTGAAAAAAAATCAACACTTTTTCGGTATCAGGGGTCCCCAAGACGTGTATTTCCATTAAAATCTTGAAATCGATTTTCCGCAGCATTACGTAACTTTCCCTATACTATGTATATTACTCCGTATATACGTACGTATACGGGAAAATAAAAATATGTGGCATCGTCGTTTATGTCATGTGATCAAGGCAAATCTTGAGAATATGCTCAAGAAACAGAGAGTTCGTGGTCTTGACGAAAAGGTATCAACTTCGGAGCGTTGTGAATCTTGAATCCGAGGTAAATTTACTGTATTTCTGTTTCGAAGTGTAAATAGTGCAAGCACAAACGATATTCTTAAACTCTTACGTTTAGACATCTGTGGGCCGATTGTGAAGTCAACTTACGACGGATTTTCTTACTTTCTACTTACAATAGATGATTTTAGTGGGAGATTCTTTATTGTATAATTAAACTACAAATCCGATTGTGTTGACAAAGTAATTGAATTGATATTCCGAAGGGAAAACGAGACAGGTCGTTTAGTAAAACGTCTGAGATCGGATAACGGAGGTGAATTTAATAACACCCAAATGGAACAATTTTGTATTAGAAAAGGAATAAAACACAAATATACTGTGTCCTACTCATCTCAGATTAATGGGGTAGTAGAATGGTGCAATAGAACATTTCTCGATTCTGTACGCAGCTTGTTGATAGTTTCGCATCTTCCTTTGCAACTCTGGGGAGAAACGGCATTGACTGCAGTGTATGTGAAGAAAGTATTATTTTCTCGTAATCCTGATCTTATTCCGTCAGAAATATGGTCCCGACGAAAACCTAATGTCTCCCATTTCAAAACTTTTCGATCATTGCGTAATTTTTCAGTAGTTATCTTTAATATTTCTGATATGCTGATTCTGCGACTGAAGTCCGTTTTTTTCTATCACATTAGTTTTTTCGCAAAATCAAAATGCAAATACGAGAAGTATGAGACGCGCGCACAGTCAAGATTACAATTAATTTAGTATCATATGTAAGGAATGCTTCTTTCTTATTATTTATCTCGTCTAAACTTTACTACATTACATACTTATGAACATAACGTAGAAAATTGTAAAGTATTGCATATACAAGATTTGAGGAAAAACAGTCAAATGGACCTAATCCCTCATAATATATTGAGAGTGGTAAGCCCACGGTTTCACTTTTATAACGTTTAGTGTATGAAATTTATTTGTCTTTTCGCATGTGAGATGTAGTTGGATCTTCTTTCTTTAGTGATTGCGTAGGCTTCCGCGGCCGGAATTCATGTTGTCCAGGCTATCCGGGATGAGCCGCGTCGTCGATTTGGTGGCTGACGAGGAAGGCCACAATATGTTGGCCGAAACGTCAGCCACCAAATCGACGACGCGGCTCATCCCGGATAGCCTGGACAACATTCTTTCTTTGGTAACCAACAGCAATCTGCAAGCATGTTGCCCCGTAATATATGCGTTCCAATTCCTTTACATCCCGATGGAATCTTTCACCTTGCCCTTCACTCAGCATTCCTAGATTCTCGGGGAAATAACCCGGATATAAATGTAACATTTAACTTTTATGCTTCACTCTTCAGAAAAGGTGGGTGTCAATTCTTGTTTGCTATATCTGTACCAATATTACGTTGTCCCTGGTGCCAACATGTTCCTTTCACGAAGTCTACACCCGAGTACTTCGGAAGATTTCTCTGTAGGGTCAAGGTCTTGTACAAAATCATTTAATGCACTTTGCTTGAAACTTTTAGGTTCCTTTTTAACATCTTGAACAGAGAAATCACAGAAATAACCTCGGCCATTTCTGCGTCACATTCAGATTGAGGAGAGATAGTCTTGTAAATTTTCCGGATGCTGTGTGACTGGTACATCAAGACTATGAGGAACGGGTGAATATGCAGATGGGATACTGTTTGAATTCACAATAATACTTTTGGTATTGGTGTTAAATCCCTTCAAATTCACAAAACAGGAATCAGTACTGTGATCTGTAGGGTGTCGCCACACCATTAAAATTCCGAATGGCAACGCTGTTCTCTCACCGTTCATCCTTTGCCGTAACGGGTCTATTCACGTCCATACGCCATATTTTGGGCCCACGACTTGTCTTAGTCTTCCAGTGTGATGTCTAAGTGTTGTCATGGTAGCCTTTCCTCACGAAACTCTGCTATTTTGCACTGCTGTCTTATCGGCACGAAACTTCCTCACACATAGCAGAATAAATCTGAACTGTTCTTACAGCCAAGACGTAGGACGTTGATATAATTTCAATAAAAAGATAATATTTTTTATTGAAATGCGTGTTAAACATCAAATGTCACTCCACAGAACACTAATGAAGACCTAAAATCTCTTTTCACGAGCTAGCGAAGCGCAACTCAGACTAGCGGACAACCCACAACAAAATTTCTCCACTCAGCAAAACTTACTCCATTGTACCGTGTTGCCGACTCTAGACTCAAGCGGGTTACAGAGGGTTGTCAGATGGCTGCAAGACATTTAATTAATAAATTAATCTAGAAATATTAATTAAAGTAACTCGTAAGAAGTGCATTAGTAAATGAATGAAATAAAAATTTAATATAAGATTTAAAATAAAACGTGACGTGATGTGGGAAAAATAACGTCAGATCCTGATTCAGGATGCAAAAGTAATCCTTAAAAGCAATACAAGATGGCGGCAATGAAATCATCACAGGCCAGTATAATCCAAAGACTTCAACTATTTCTCACCTTTCGATTTATTTTACTCTCTGAGTCTCACTTTCAATCTAATTGGATACCAAGGTACTTTAACGGCGACACTAGCAGAATGAAGCCAGATGTCTTTATCAGTTTTTGTATTGTTTCGGCAAAAGATTATGGCTTTACATTTTTATTCACAATTTCAGTCCCGTTTAGTTTGTATGTTTTATCTTCCTTCAATTTAATTACGCGGTAAAAACGTAAAACCTGCGAAAAATCTTACTTTTGAACGTATGCTTTCGATAATTTAGGAAAGCTTTAAAATGGATGCGTATTTACGGGTTTGTCGTCGTCTCGTGTTGGCTGCTATTAACATTGCGTCATAGTAGGGCACATTAGGGGGGCAAATCGGGCTTCCGAGCAGTATGCGCACAGGCGTGGGTGCGAACGAACTGTGGCGCTGTTTCATTTAAAATTCTGAAGACGCCAATGACCGGAAAGGAACGTCCGCGCTAGGAAATGAATAGTTTAGACAGAGTTGGAGATTTCCATGTACTCGTCTTCTGAAGACAGTTTTTACTTTCCCGTATACGTACGTATATACGGATTAATATACGGAATAGTATAGGGAAAGTTATGTAATACTGTGGAAAATCGATTTCGAGATTTCCACGGAAATGCACGTTTTGGGGTCCCCTGATACCGAAAAAGTGTTTTTTTTAAAACGTCTGTTCGTCCGTCCGTCTGTACGTCTGTGAACACGACTACCGCCTAAACCATACCAATTTTTTCCAAAACTGATATTCCCCAGTCACTCTGGCTCGAGTCGAGGCCCTGCGATTTTGAAAAACTTTCTTCAAAATTTGGGGGTAATTTACACGAACACCCCTGGAAATTTTCAAAATTTTCTCAAAAACGGCACCAAATTTTTCTTTAAATTGCATGTTAGAATAGAGTAAAAAACACTTATAACGGTGATATAGATCCGATTTTCACGGTTAACTCTGAATTTTCGAAAATTGCAAAATTTTGAATGTTTTCGGCGTTTTCCTACAGCTACAAAATTGAAGCTAGAGATATTTTTGCCCAAATAAAATTAGTTTTACATAGTTAGTTCTTTCATTAAGGTAATGTACATTTTTTCGAAAATTTTAGTAGTTTTCGCACAATATTGCGTGCAATATGAGCAATTTTAAAAAATCACAAAAACAAAATTTGCTCAAAAACTGCTCCAAATTTTTTCTTTAAAAATTTGGTAGGGATAGTACTAAATGCACTCTATGAGATGACATAAATATCAGTTTGCTCTATTCTTTTGTTTTTTCAAAAATTACAGAAATGTACTTTTTTATTTGTCTTTCACGTCGTTAATATTTATATTAGCTGCGATTGGTTACATTATTATATTTATGAGTACATATTTAAAATGTCATATAACATTTCTCGAAAACTCGACCGTTTTCTATGAAAACTGCCTCACACTTCCTCATTTTCAGAAACGCTCAAAACACCATTTTCTCATAAATGGCTCTAATTTTTTTCTTGAAACTTTTCGAATGAATAGTGCTAATTGCACTCTTTTATATAATGTGAAGTTGATTTTGGGGTATATTTTTGTTTTCTCAAAAATTATACAAATGTAATTTTTGTAAATATCTCTCAAGTCGTTGATATGCACATTTTCAACGATTTGTATACATTATACATTTGTGAGTTGAAGTGCTTTAAATTAATTTACGTGACGTATTTCGAAAACTCGAAAAAAAACTGTGAAAAATAGCTTAAAATTTCGCATTTACAATAGTGCTTAAATGCCATTTTTTAAAAACGGCCCCAAATTGTTAAACGAAAATTGGCATTTAGGACGAGGTTTTACTGTTCTTTAATATTCTTAAAATAATATTTCCGTTCTCATTAGGAAATCGAAAAATTAAGAAAATGTCAAAAAATGTACTTTGGCCGGCAAAAATGAACATTAGCAAGATATGTGGCAAGCCTGAATCGTTATCCCAGACCAAAGGAAATAGAAAACTAATACGGGAAACTCTGTTCCATTTTGTAGCACCACAAGTTTTTCCCTTTAGAATTTTTTCCCCTTAGCCATACCATAAGGTCTCTTTTCCGCGACGTTGATGTAAATGAGAAACCGTTGGGTGGTGAATACCAGAATTACGAGTAGAAATATTAGAATGCTTTAGGATGTAGTTTGGTAATGGCTTAGCAACATACTATTATCAGATTATGTAAATTATGTGTAATAGTACCTTAAATTAAAAAAATATTACGTCTCAAAATCTGTTTGTAGATAAATTTTTAGATAGAAGTAACTGAGGGACTATCGATGAATGACATCGCATCAGCCTTAGCAATGAATCTCACATCTTTATAATGATGATCCTCTAATCTAAAGTGAAGATGCAGAGAATTAGCAGTAAATTTCGCTCAATTACAGTGTACCGTTACTCATAGTGTGGGTAACTATTCGGGAGAAAGAATTTGACAATAAAAAAAAGTATTTTTATGTCGATTTTTCTCGTATATAAAAGCGTTGATCCTTAAGTAAATATTTTCATATTAAAATATTTCATTTGTGCTTCGCAAATTCAAAATAAAAATAAATTTTAATCATAGTATGTTCGTCCGTTCCCCGCCAGAGAAACGTCGGCCGAGGTGGCTCAAAGTTTTTGAAGAGACTGAAAACTTCTATCTGGATCCTACTTCTCGGCGGCACTCACGTCGTTAGCGTTAAAATGTATGCAGTGAGAAGGACAATTGAAACTTCCAGTCCATTGGGCTTGCTCAGTAGTTGGCCTTCTACCAGTCATCCAATGGGAGGGATCGAGGATGTGGTTTCGGCTACAGACCCACATAGAAAAGTTCGCGTTCGCTTAATGTTCCTGCTTGGTGGGCACTCAAGTAGTTAGTGCAAAAATAGGCGCAGTGAGGTGACGGGTTGGGGACTCCGAGCCGCTCGGGTCTCGGCCTGTTTGGCCCTCAGTTGGACTTTTGGCTTAATCGTGGCAGTGTTCCGTACTCATGGGTGTTAACTAGAGCTTTCTCTTGGCGCTGTGTGTGGCACTTAATTCGACTCCGGCGCTACCCTGGGAAGCTAGAAGCCCTGAGATAGCAGGGTGGCCTACCCAGGTTTAAATGGGTCGTTCTTTTGGGACGTTCCGTGCTACCGTACCCGGCTGTCAGTCTGACGGAGATTTAGTACTGTCTGAGGGGAATGTGGATTACAACCAAAAGACCAATGTGCTCGTTCTGGGGGGAGTCAAATCTCTTCTGGTACGAAACTAAAGCGTTCTTGGGCAGCTCCGCTCCCTTAACCGCAAAGATGCCGATTGCGCTTCTGTCCAGGGCCACCCGACGTGTAACGGACCAACCGCTTATTTTCCTTCGCAGGGACCAGACTTCAAATGGACCCATATGGAATTTGTAGTGGACAAACTTGGTTTGCTGTAATTTCTCTAGGGGTTTCTTTGTTCCCTATGCCTCTCACACCACCCTTGCCACATCAACATTTAATTCATATCATTTATCCATCAAAACCATTTACCTCAGGTATGGAAAATCTGGGGACTGAGAACCACAATCAAGAATATAAAGGTTTACAAATAATTGGTTATATTTAACCATAAAAACGGGAAACATATTTCCAGAACATTCTAAGAGAATTCTCGAAGTATCATGCATGGGGTTTAAGACACGTACGGAGGTGCCTAGTCTCTCACTGGACAAGATAAATCTAGGGGTACGATTCTGAGCTGCATCCTTCAATTTATCCAACTCTGTCAAATGTGTGTAATGCTGAATTATGTGCGTGTGAAGCACTTTTTTGTAGTGGCTTTCTTTAATGCGCTGACTAACTGCTTAACACACTACGCAAGTATAATATCTTCATTATTGTATTTTTGCAATGTTATTGTTTTGCAATTTTCGAAAACGCAGAGAGTTCGCCGAAAATGGGACCAGTACCCATTTTTTACGATCTATTGATACGAGGAAAAAAATGATAGAAAGATGTGTAGTCGTTTAAAAATTGTTCGAAAATTGCCTATATTTCATGCAAAATTACTCGCTAATTACACATATATTTGAAAAATTGTTGATGACCTGATTTCAAAATCTGTCTTTAAACAACATATTTCATTAAAAAAAGCTGTCCTGAACATTGTAGGAAGAAAATATTTTGAACTTAACAATTTTCAAAAAACCAGGGATTTTTAAGCGTCATTTACGCCATCTGAGACCGAAGTTTAGTAAAAATATTTGAAGTATTTTTCATAAAATTTTGAAAGTATAGTGAAGCTTCATGAAAAGTACCCCTCAAAATTAGAACATCCATTTGAAACCATTTGAATCCATTTGAATCCATTGAAAAGTCAATGACCCCATCTCGATCAGGTTTTTGTCCAGTTTCGCCTGATCCATTGAGCAAATGCTGAGATGGCTCCTTGTTTTGCTTCTGGACGTAAATGTAGCTTCACTATGGGCATGTTTGTTGAGCACTCCATTTGCTTTTGTTGGTAGGAGTAGAGCTGACGGTGAGTTACGTTTTTGTTAGCAATGCAGAAAAATCACATCTGCATTTCGTTTACCGTTGCAAGTATGTTTTCTATAACTCGGGAAAGAAATATCTAGTTTTTCAAATGTTGCTAATCTGGCGCTTTTTTCATTTTTATTTTTATATCTTTTGTATGTATATATATATATATCGATATATATATATATGTATATAATATATATTATTTATCTTTCAACTATCATATTTATAGTTAAAATGTTGAGAAGGGATTGTGGAACTTAAGAAAATGTGCGCAAATAATCTTCTCCCCCATACGTTATATACAGTTTTCACTGGTTTTTTTACCAAATAAATCAAATCAAACTCGCAGGATCTCCAGATCGATGGGGAAAATAATTCTGAAAAAACTCTTCGAAACGATTTTCGCGCTAGCGTTTACCACAAACAGACGATTTGCTGTAAAGCGATTCACTATAAAGCGATTTTTCAATACCAAGACCAACAAAACATGAATTCTGACTATACAACGTGGTAGAATTTATTGCAAATGGGATCGAGATTTATCCTATTTTCTCGTTACTAGGGCCCGGTAATAAGTGTTTTTCTGGCGGAAAATCACCGATTTCCGACGTACGATTAAGATACTGTCCTTTCTTACAAAGGCAAGAAAGTAAAAATGCATGGGCAAGGGATATTGTGAAGATGCAAACCGATCTGAATAGCCTCGCGAAACTCCATTTTCATATTTGATAATCAGGAGCACCACCACCGCCATTCATCTATGGTTGCAGTTGCTTTCAAAGTTTATTGTTGGAGTATATTATTAAATTCATGAATAGCTGCAACATAACTTCATCTTTTTTAATCTATTCCGCACACATTAACGTCAAGAAATAATAAAAACTTTCTCGGCTTCAATTTATATTTCTCGGAAAAACACTCGTTCTTTAACGTTCCCTCGCAATTTTAGGAGCCAAGGACCATGTACGAAATTACGTTCAGGATACTGAATTTTTTGCGAATAATTAATTTCTTTGACGAGTGCATACTTACGCCCTAACCCTTGTACAGGGCCAACATATAGGGCAAGAGGATGTAATACTTCTTAGAATAGAACAATGTGTTAACGAACTCTATGGCATGATATGATTTAATTTGAGGTTATTTCAGTGAACTTCGAAAAATGTGGGAGCACAATGAACCGAATAAAATATTCAGAATAAAATAATTAAATTCTATGGATGAATTTTGTCTCCATTTACGTTTCCTGTTTCTCATTTCCTCATGACCATCCTTCCTTGTGTAATATACGTCACACTACCGTTTCCACCAATTGTTTCACTTTCAATCATCGGTCGATGATTCATTCATTTCCGGGTCATAAGCGAACTCGAAAGGCTCATTTTCCAGTCACCGCCAGGAAGTCTTTTTATCCCTTTATCGCATTACTTAAAAATAGTGAGATAAATGTCGTGTACACTTATGATTACATTTTTTATACAAATCTCTCTCTCTCTAATATATATATATATATATATATATATATATATACATATATGCACATTAACATACATATATACATACACACATACACGAGGGTTGGTGCCAGAAGTCATTGCAATTATGTTGCCGTTGTTGTCGTTCTCCTTAGACGAAATGCCCGAGATTGTCACAAGGCATTGCTGGAAGCTCTTGGGAATAGTGCCCTTCCGTACCAGTCGCGAGATAGACAGAAGAGTTTCTGAGAGGACGCGTAGCAACCAGAGATCAGCAACGCATGTAACCTGTGAGTGTGGGGATCAATCTGGCACGTGCGGTATTCGAACATCTTCTTAATCAGACCTTTAAAATTGGTATGTTATCATTTTGGAATGTTATAAGCTCGTATATGCAAAATTGCTTTGAAACATGAAGCCAGAATTATCATTATAAATACCTTAATAAATTTGAGAAGCACAATTTTGGCGTGTAGTTAAATGTCCAGGCACTTAGTTTTTACCTTTTTCTTTCGTGTGTATATATCATGTTTTCTATCCGTACTCGTATTCTCAACAAAGAAATGTTGCCATGACTTATGTTCCAACCCTTGTATACATACACATAAATGACCATAAAATACCAAAAGAGAGGGTTACGATTTTTAACATATTCAGCAATAACTAAGATTCAGCAGGAAAATAGTAATAGTGTAATAGATTGTATGAAAATATTATATTCCTTACTTTTTATCGCGATGGGAATTCTGGAGATCGGTAGCTTCGATCGATTGTTTCCGATGTTTCCTCAGATCAATTCTTGGTGGATACCGAAGCAGTAACTTTAACAGGCCACGGGTCGTGGCCTATCAAGGGGGGTATTGTGTTAACCCCCAAGGCCTAGAGTGTTCGTTTGATATCTTCCTTTATTTGAAAAAAAAAAAAGATTTAAATATTTGTTTATGGAACCTGCAACGGAATTTGAGGAATTTATTACGTAGTTTTTTTAACAATAATATTGTATAGTACCATATCCCCCATGCATACACAATATACAATATAATAACAAATATCTTCTTCTCCTCCATACGTCACATACAGTTTTTACTGTTTTTTGACCAAATAAATAAATCAAATAACTATGTTTATTATTTATCAGAAATCTATGATGGCTCCGTGGAAAATGATCGGCTGCATCCGCCCCTGCCACGGGTCGCACGTGATCCTTCCTTCTCTATTCTGTTCCCATTGCCATTCTTCAAAGGGCTGAGGGTTTGGCTGATCCTGCATCCTAATATGACCTCCCTCCCTATTGTAATAAGAACATATTCAAAAGGCATCGGAAATCCGGGAGGCAGCTACAAGTTGCAAGATCCCCGAGATACTTTCGTCTTTCGCGGTGGTTTCCCCGGAATGAAGTTAAGAAGATAAGTACGACTTCGATTTACGATTACATGCTCTCAAAACTCTCACATCAATGTATCATTTCATTGTTTCAGTTCGTCTTTGTTGTAAAATTTGTGAACTATTTGTAAAGAACCGCTACTTATATCAGCACGAATTATGATTATATGGAGGCGTTATTTTAATAGTGGTGCAACTCCATTTACTCTCGTTTTGAGACGTGGAACAGTAAAATTAAACTATTATGAAAAAATCGGGAATTGTAAAAGAAACAAAATTGAGTGTTACCTTTGCTTATAATATATGAACTTGTTTGTCTGCAAATGTGATGAATAAAAATACTGCCTGTCTCTCAAAATATAGAGCAGTTAATGGAGGTGTGCCACTATAAAAATTAGTTTGTCGTGCCGAATGGTGGAGTATGGGAGGTGGACATTTTTAAGAAAAAAATGTTAATGGAAAAAAACAAACAACGATTTCTTGAAGCAAATTAAATATGAATTTTAGTGTCACCATTTTACACACACTCCTATCTCATCAGACACACATCTCATCTTCTTCATCTTCAAGTAATTCTGATCCTTTTCTGAGCGTCAGATTTTCTGAGATGAAGTTCCTTTTCCATGAGTAAGTCGCCTTTCTGTTTATGATCAGAGGCAGCTTCAATTTCGAAAAATAATTTATTTCAGAAACCGCAAGTATCCTTACGTCGTGAATGAAAGGAAAGATCAAAGTCATCTTTAAAAACTTTGCGATAAATATATATCACTACAGAGATTTTATTTTCACTCTGACAATTATCTAAATATAAACTAAACATTTTTGCAACATTCAGCTCAGGATTCAAATATTTCTTCTTAGAATTATCCTCCCTAGCATAATGACTTTCACAGGCTGGAGAACTTTTGATGTGCTCTTTGACATCAGCAATCAGTGTTTCTGACACACACTTTCTTGATTTGTGTTTAACCCTTCGATCAAGATGAGCTGACCTTTCTTCTCCTCTTTTTGATGTAATTCTGGCAAGTCTTCCTTTTGAAATTTTGAAAGTATGGATTTGCAAACTTTTATACTTGTGTTACCAGTCTCCAGTCGGTATTCAGAAATGCACCCTTTCCTATATCCTGAACCATTCTTGGGTCGACGACGTTTAACACAATGATGTATACATATAAGTAGCGATTTTAGTAAAAATTTCCTAATGCCAAAAAAAAATCCTTTGCTCTCGGATTCCGTAAACTTATTTAAAAATTTGCGAGTACAGGAGGAGTCGAGATTTTCGAATGTTTTCTTCACAATGATTTTGCTTGTTTTTGTAACGTACTCTTTACCACAGTTTCTTTTGCGTTTTCGAAGGTTTTGTTCGAACACATCTCCTTTTCTTTGGCCCTTTTTTACTACGAATGCGTTTTACTTTTCCACTAACTGCACTAGATCCCCATCATTTGAAGAACATGCAATAGGATCTAGATCACAAGTTCGTGTAGGCATGAGATATCAGAGATTTCTGAATGAGAACTGCCATCTAAATGTGCAGTAAGATATTCCATTCAATGCTGTTGGGTATTAGTTTACATTATAAGTGTGAATGACAGTATAACAGTAGTACATAAATACACACATTCACACACCCACGCGTCCATCCTACAAGGGCTGCTGGCATTGTTTTTATTGCTGCAATATGCTAGATACAATTAATAAATAGCCACTTTAGAATGTAATCATGCTTTCGTTATTTCGTATTAACAATAAATGCGAAATCCGTAACAACATATGCTTAATTGTACTACGTTCCCGCGCAGCACGTAACTTACATGCATACTTTTCTTTCAGTGAAGAAGGCTAAATATTTGAAAAACAGTGATCTTATTTAATTTATCTGTATCTATTAGAATATCTGGATCAAGATCTTCATCATTAATATCGGTCTTGTCGCTAGAAACCTCTCGAAAAGCACTCATCACGAGACACGTAGAACAAATAGGAGTCGCACCACTTTCAAAATAAACTTAATGCGATCTCCAGTAATTTGCGTGCATTGTGATACGCTTTGTTGGCCACAGAGGAAACTTGGATTTACACCACTTCGTGAATAAGTGTAGCCCATTTTCGCGGGTCTGAAAATGGAGTAAACTCCATTTGTCTAAAAGGTGAAGTTGTACCACTATTAAAATAACGCCTCCATATAATTGGGCACTGGTTTGGAAATCCTCATAGGAACCTTCACTGCGACTGCATCCCGTCTGAAATGTTTGTTTCTTGATAAAGTACTACATTAATCTTTCAAACTATGGACGAAAATTCATCGACTTTCTTTTAAGCTCGAACAAGTATAATCACGTGCTTCATGAGCTTCATCTCATTCATGTTACACTTAGCTTGTGCTTGATACATACTAACAATAACGCGCCGATTTTCGAAATGGTGGAAGCAGACATACTATGAGGAATTCATTCTTTAAAATACATTCAACTTTTTATTGTTGGCCAAGCTTATGTATCATTCAGTAAATAACACTTTAAAATAATCTCCAGATTATCATGGATTATATAATAATCTGGATATATACTGTAAAGCTGAACTACGATATTATATATGCTATAAAGTTGCTGTCAGAATTCTTATCAATTTAGTAAACATTGATGAACTCTATTACTAATTTACAATGCGCGCAGAAATTGAAAGAAAACTGCAGCCTCTGGCTAAGAGAGAAGTGTCTTTGTTTCGTAACATACTCTGCAATTCAGAAAAAAATAAAAAACAATAAACAGTTCCAATTTTTACTAAAAACAACAAATATTTAATTATGTTATTCTCGTACTGTGTTTGTCTCGTGTCGTTCGTGTTTTCTCATACTGTGCATACTGACTGCATTTTCATATTCAGTGAGTCTGCTTACGACACAGATAACGTCATGCAAGAGCAAAGCATCAAAGATGAGGGCGGACCGCCATTAATTAATTGCTATTCACCTGTTGTTAGTTAGTAACAATGAACACCTCATTTCTAGTTTCGGAAAACATTTATTTGATTGTTGCGATGTTTTATGTAGAAGTAACATATGAGACGCAGAACTGCAAAAAATCAGAGATGTTAAGCAAGACATTCATATTTCTGGGCCAGAGGTTTGATTTCCACGAGACTTTGCCTCATTGTATACAATTCTACAGCAGATGAGCTTTCGGAACGTTTTCGGTAGATGGTATCAGCGGGACCTGACTGCGAGCATCTGGCAGGAATTCAGCGGACGTCGAAGGCACGAGTTGAGAAGAGAATTACGGCAAAGAGCGATGTCGACAGCGAAGACTGATAAATCTATGAAAGTTAATAAAATTCGATGAAGATGACAGCCGTTGCGATGGCGATGCTCTTTATGATTTTGATGAGTAGGGAGACGACGAAAATTCTGAATTCTAAATCCTTCGATTTCAGTTCCTGTAGCTCAACAGCAGATCATAGATTTCACGATGAAAAAATAATTATGATACCAAAGAATGTCTGAGAATGAGGGAATTATAAAGGTAAATAGAGCGAAAGAAGAAAAATAAATGGAAACGGAAAAATGCAAGTTCCCAGTAAGGGAAAATCCATTTTCTCCACCATAACGTTCATACAAAATAATCGGCGCCGTCCTGGATATTCGGGGTCATTAAGGCTGAAGGGCGTCTCTTTTGTCAGTTTTTTCAAAAATATTAGAGAGACTTTTTTATGAGCAAATGGAAACCTTTCTCAATAAACACGACGCGTTTTCAAATTGCCAACATGGATTCCGGAAATCAAAATCTACGGAAACAGCCATTTTTTCTTTACTTAAGGATGTTGCCTCATCATTGGATGAAAACGAAGCAACTATTGGAATATTTTTAGATCTTTCAAAAGCTTTTGACGTCATTGATCATAACATTTTACTTTCAAAATTACCTTCGTATGGAATCCGTGGTATTGCTCTAGATTGGCTATGTTCATACCTTAAACAACGATCTCAGAGAGTAGAAATACCTTACTGGAATGATGGAACGTTATGTACACACCTTTCCGGTTCTTTGCCAATTGCACGTGGAGTCCCGCAAGGATCGATTTTAGGCCCTATTCTCTTCCTATTATACGTAAATGACATGCCCTTAGCGATTCGAAACGGAAGAACAGTTCTCTTTGCGGATGATACAAATATTCTTTGCAACAAAGAAACCGTAAATAGTACAATATCAGACGTTTCAAATTGGTTCCGTAATAACAAATTAAAAGTAAATGAAAATAAAACTGTTTCAATGCAGTTTTCCATATCAAATAAAAAATTCAGTACTCCATTGAAAATGAACGATGTGCCATTGACTGATGTTAATGTAACAAAATTTTTAGGTCTATCAATTCAGTCAAACCTCAATGGAATGTCCACTTAAATGAATTGAACACAAAGTTAAGTTCATTATGCTACGCGTTCAGAATTCTTTCAAATTCCGTCAGCCTTCATACAGCTCGTTGTGTATATTTTGCCAATGTTCACTCCCGCCTGAGATATGGCATAATATTTTGGGGGAACACATCTTATAGCTCACAGACTTTCAGATTACAAAAAAAAATTGTACGAATAATAAGCAAATCCAACCCACGTGATTCTTGTAAGTCACTCTTTATTAATATAGGAATTTTACCATTACCTTGTCTCCTGATTTACGAATCAGTAGTTTTTGTCAAAAATGACTTACTTAAGGACGGGAATATATTTTCAGCAAACGCCGATGTCTATAAGTATAACACACGACGTAGTAATCATATTCACCAGGTGGCAGTATCAACAGCTCACTACAAAAAATTCACATACAATTCATGTACATTACTCTACAACACTTTGCCAGAAGACATTAAACGATTAAATTCAATAGAAAAGTTTAAGTCCCAAGTAAAATCTTTTCTGCTGCATAATTGTTTCTATACAATTCGAGACTATACCGAGCATCAAAAAGGAAAGTAGAATTAATTTTAACAATGATAGTTAATGTAATTATTTATCATTTGGACTGTATAATTCTAAAGAACCTGTAACAAGTATTGTACCACAGTTTCTGGGTTGATGGCCCCCATCTCGATCAGGTTTTTCGTCCAGTTTCCCCGATCCTTGAGCAAATGCTGAGATGGTCCCTTGTTTTGCTTCTGGACATAAATGTAACTTCATTATTTGTGCACCTCTTCTGAATTTCAGTGGGAAATATAGTTATTCAAATTATCGTTTTTCATATTATCGCGGCAAAAAGTATTATTCTTTCATGAAGAACATGAGGGTTCAGGGCAGGAATTTATAGCAAATTTACCTTTGAAAATATATTTTATTATATAGGAGCGAATATTTTGTCAACAAAACTCGAAAAAAACCTCTCTTTTCTGTGTTCAAAATTCGACTAAAATATGGTTTAGGATAGAGACCACAGAATTATGAAAACGTGCACAAAATTCACTTCTCCCCATAGCTCGTCATACGCAGTTTTTAACTGTTTTTTGACGTAAATAAATAAATAAAGTGTCCACCACTGCGAATTGGCAAAGACGGGGCAACGGGTATGGTAACGGAATAAGCGGCTGCACTGGAAGCGACGATGGCGGCGAGAGCAGTTATGGGGAGGACGTCGGTGAAAGCCTCGGAGGCAGCGGTGGCGGCGGTCGGTAGCCGAACGCAGTTAGGGCGCCGCTCTGTGGCCAAATTTGGAAGTTTAGAGGACATCATTGCGCGTGCGCCGTGTCCCTGCGCCCTTCGCCCCTCTTCGCGACGCTCTCGCTCACCTCTCGCCCTTCATCAGCACGAGACACTCAAGCGCATTGCACAGAATTTATTGCTCCGTTACTGCACACAGCTTTCCCATTGCGGGAAATCAACTACGAAGAGTGTGCTGATACATTTTATGAACGGACACAAATTTGTGTAGGGTCATTCAAGTGCTCTAATTCTTGAGAAGTGCCCCGCATGACCATCTCGGATTTTAATGAAATTGTGTGTGCCCAGTGCCACGTGTCTCAAAGAAACACTTGGTGGTTTCATAGGTGAAATAGTTTTTGAGATATAGGGATTGCCCCTGCAGCGTCGTATGAATATGATTTTCGCATTCGGTTTTATTGATTAATGGTCATTGTGATTGATGGGGGACTGGTACCTCCGGGCGCGTCAACTGCTGAGGATATTCCATACCTGTAGTGAATGTTCCGTACCTGTAGTGAATGTTTTTATCGCGGGAGGTGACGGTGATCTCCCCCCGCTGGTTGGAGAGATCCGGAGGCGACCTACGTCGGTTTACGTGGATTCTTCGCAACCAGGTATCTCCCACCAGCGTGGCACCGCCCCAACTGGAACAAACTCTTAAGCTCCTGACTGGTCTTTCGACAAATGTCGAGTATAGGGCAGGTGAGTGTTTATGTGTGTAAGGGGTGAGGAAAGGACAAGAAAGAGGAAGGAAAGATATGGCGTGGTCCGAGGGTACTGCTTCGGCATTCACCTGGTGTTGAAAGAAGAAACCACAGAAAATTACCGATTATTGCAGCCGGCTGCTAGAATTTTCCTTCACAACAGCGTTATATTTTCGTCAATATCGCTGAAGTGTTTACAACATTTTGGGCATTGTATGCCTCTCTTATGGATAGTTAAATAAACTTTTTTAGAAACTTAATAACTTGCTCTTTCTAAGGAGATAGGTTTGAAAATATTTTTAGAAATAAAACAAGGTTGAAAATATCCTCTTTCGGGGCTTTCCCTCCAAAGAAATGATCATTTATATACTTCATTTATGGAGAAATGGTAAGAGATAAGAAGTGTAAATTATGAATTCAGAAACAATGTAAGAATGATAATTTACAAGACATGTTTCAATTTTCTTACTCAATTATTAAGGAAGATATTCGATATTAAATTATGGTTACGTTTGAACACTATTTTTTAACATCTTTGATACAATGTATCCACTGTGGGTCAATAAAGACAAAATTGATATTATTTTCATTAAAGAGCGGGAAATTATATACAAGTAAACCCAGTTTCATATGTTTGGCTGCAACGGAAAAGCAAATATTGTAACCTGAAATTGCAACAATCTTATGTTCGCATTGCACAACGACGCTACACGAGGTCAAACAAATCGCTGTGTGTAAAATACTATTTCACCTACGAAGCCAAAACTTCGAAAAAGTTCCTTTGAGACTTGTGGAATTCGACGTACGAAATGTCATTAAAATCTAAGATTGTCGCACCGGGGGCACTAGACCTCTTTACACGGACCGTAACTGTACCCACTTAGCTGCATGTATATGGGGAGAAGTACATTGTCAATCATTTAGTAAAAAAAACTGTATGTGATTTGTGGGGGAGAAGATCATCTGCGCGCGTTAATGTGTAAATTTAGTTTTAGTTAATTGAAACGCCTCCTGTATAGCATTTCTCCTCACACTAGTAAAATTATGTTTTTAACTAAATTCTCAAAATATCGCCGATTAGTAGATAAATATCCTATGGTTTTATGTATAGCCCTACTTGTTTTCCCTGTTTCGAGAGGGCTCTATTAAATTTCTTTCCGCCCTGGAAGAATATATAATTCTTTGCGAATTATTAACGTAACGGAACATTTATTTTTGTCTCAGCAAACTAAACATTTTTCTTAGAAAGTAAAATTCACACTAACGGGACTTGTTCTTGCTTCTAGAGCCAGTAATGAATACGTTTGAATTCCCGAAACAAATTTCATACTTGAATTGTAAAATTTTGGAAACTACATTCTAAATATTTTTCATTCTAAGCCATAATGATTATTTTCACACCACATGAGCTTTTTTGCACAAAACTGTGAAAAAGAAAGAAAAGTATTAACCGAGCAAACACTTTCGGAATAATCATTTTCCTCTAATCATTATACTTAAAATGTGAACAAGGAGAGGTTGGCATAAGTAATGCAAAGAAACAATATGAACCCTCGCTATCTTGTTTTCGTTTGGTACTCGGTTATTTTTATACAGCCGAACTTATTAAAGTATTCACAAACTCCTGGAAAATATTGCGTTTTATAGAAGTAAAATTCAATGTAATGTAAGGGATTTGCGAACATTTTTGTTGAGAGAGAGACGATATGCGAAAAATGAATACTGAGACGGTGTCTGAATCTTTTTCATATGAGAGCATTAAATTGGAAACGTCACAGAACCGAAGTCTATATTAGTGATCCAATTATCTCTTTTGAAACTCCAATATATTGCAAAATCATCCATCAAGTTGAATATACACTTGATGATAAATTGAAAAGCTATAAACATTTACTTAAAACTTACCACGATGTATTTTATGCTTCCATTTTATTTTGAAGTTCAATACCAAACGTCTCGCAAAATTCACCACAAAATTTCCAATATTGTTTTGTTTTTAATTTTGCAGCATATCCTTTTAGAAACTGGCGTATTTAACCTGAGGGATCATAATTTCAAAATTCAAATAGGAACGCAACGATCTAACATGGGAAAATTCTCCTTTGCAAATCGAATACTAAACGACTGGAACAATTTACCAGTAGTAGCATTTGAGACTGGCCGGCGAAGGTGTAAATATCTGTAAGAAAATATAATGTAAACCGGAGATGTATTATTATTAGGTCAGGTTCTTGTCAATGTTTTGTTTAAAAACGGGTTTGGATGTATGTGGTGATTGTCGGTAATAATGCGTTTTTTGAAAGCACGTGTGAAGTGAAGCGTGTCCGTGGGCACGAATGCGTGCGTGTGTGTGTGCGGGAGCATACGCTGGGTTGTGGGTAGAGACAGGATTTCCGTGCTCTATAAAATGCTAAAATATGCACGCAAAAATGCACTAACAAGTAGTCAAACACGCACGATGCAAGATAAAAACTGTCAAATCATGCACAATTAAATTTTAGTTTAGTATATTTTTTGTTTTATTGTCTTTTGTAACAGTGAATATACGAACAACGTGACTAAATTTTACTCTGTCAAATCCATCATTTTTTTCAGAAACGAATGTTTTCGAACGCAAAAAATGCTTTCTACTTAACAAGACGTAATTGGAGCACACATCAAAGACGAAATCTGAATCAAATGCTGCATTTTCAGAGTTTTAATCACGAATGAACTTTTTTTAACATTTTTAAAACATTTCAAATTTCAGAATTTAACGCTTTATTCAATTTCTCCTTGCCCGTCACATCTTCAATCACTAATTCCAAAGACATTTAAATGTCTTCAAGAACGTTTTATGATTCCACTGGTGGTAATCTCACTGTTTCCAATTTCTGAATTGCTATAGGCAATTTTCCAAAATTTGCCGCAATTTAAATGTTTTTTGTTTTACGGACACGGTTTTTTAATATATTTTATTTCAAACCTAGAGTGTTTTCATAGCGCTAATGAGTTTTTGATAGTGGTTCCTAAGTATGTGTCTGTCAACGTCATTGCATATACTATGTAGATATGATTTAATGCTTTCAGTGTATATATTAAAATGAAACTATGAATGTATTTGTGTTACAAGGCTTATGTTGGAGTTTTTCGTTGTTTTTATGTTAGTGTGTTTTAATGGAAAATGTTCGTTTGGTGAATTTCTACTACATGTAGGAAAACGATTTTCGGTACCAGGGCCCGGCAATAAGACTTTTTCTGATGAAAATTCGTCATTATCCAGCGCACGATTACAATACTCTTCTTACGAAGAATGGAGGCAAAGTAAACATCCGATGGCTGGACTTACTAACTCAAGAGACGTTACTCTATCATTTTTGAGAAAAATTTGAAAATATTGTTGAGGCTTAATGTAAAGTTCTCTCCAAAATCAAAATGTCCGTTTCAAACGCGCAGGGTCTCGAGTTCGTTTAGATCGATGGGAGAATATTAATTTTGAAGAAAATCGTCTGAACGGTTTAGGCGTTAGCATTGATCACAGATAGATAAAGAGACAGACCGACGGACAGGTGTTTTGACCTCTAATTGATTATTCGGTATCAAGGACACACAGAACGAGAGAGACGCAGAGAGATTTTGACTACACATCGTGTTGGAAGAAGTAATTGACTATATGTAGGAACAAGATTTGCCCCTTCTTCCTTACCAGGGATCGGCAATAAGACTTTTTTGTCGACAAATCGCAGTTTTTCCGGCGCACGATTACAGTATTTTCTCTTCTTACGACGTAAGGTGAGAAAATAAAAAGGAATTACCCAATAGAGCAAACTGACATTTTCTCTTTCATTACTCTCTATCTGTATAGTATTCAGTATATGGGTTTAATGAAAGTTCATTTTTCTTATAAATACACGGTGACGTCAATCGCTACTTTTTTTTGGATGAAGGCCGAATTTAATGCTGAAATTGGAGAAAACTTCGTGACGTCGGATCTCATATTTCGTTGACAGGATGTCGATCATATTGAATTATGTTTTGTAAAGTGCTCAGACTGATTCAGCTCGTTATTGTTTATTGAAGTTTTGAGCTTCATTACAGACAAAATTAATGGGAATAAAACAGCACGTACTTTCTCGCCCGTATTTTCCACGCAAAATTACGCGAAATGTGCTCAAATTTTCGAAACATTGTATTAAATATTGAATATGTTGTATACAAAATTGAACAATCGAATATTTTACAAGATTACTAGACAAGAAGCAATTCAAAATTTAAAACTTTCGTATTGGGGAAATAGGTAATAAATACGAAAAAAGATTCATTCCGAACTTCTTTTTCGGCATTTTTTCATATTACTGGAAATATATTGCCATTTGTAAGCATTTGCCAATCAGTCGTGCGAGTCGGGAATTTTCTATTTAAACTGCTTGTGAAGAAAAATCTGGACTGAAATTGTAAGACACGATCTGTTTTCTCTAACAGGGGTCGCATTCAAAAATATGGATCATTGATTCAATATGTTCTGTAGAATGGAGAATTCTGAAGTTGACTAGTCTGCGAAGTTGACACACGACGAGTACTTCAACATTTCTCTCAATTTTACCACAATTTCGTACATGCTACATTAAATAGCATACACTGGTGCAATTAACGTTCCTCCCAGAAGGCACAAAGCCACTGAATAAAAAGGGTATCCTCGGATAAAATGATAAAAAGGTCCCCTAAACCAAATGACATATGATTAGTTACAGTATAACTTTAGCATACAAATAATATTTTTGAATGGTTTCTTAGACCCTGTTTCACCACCCACACCCATCTACTGCCAAAAACGCGTTTGTTTATTTTAATATTTTTCTTCAACTTAACACTATTTATCTCATTGAAAAATTCACGAAAAATAAGAAAAGAATTAATACTATCAGAAAATTGTTTTCTGTTATTTTCTCAGCGCCAAATTCAAAGGCAAAAAAATAGAAAAAATAAAAAGTAATTTTTACTGTCTTAGAACCCTGGGACAGACTCGAAAAACATCTCAAAAGTTCCTCCCAAGACACGACTTGTGAATTTTGAGATCAGCAGATTTATTCGTTTGCTGGGCTGCAGTTAAAAAAATTAAAAAAAAACATTTTTACCGGGGCGAGTTTAGGGAATCGGTATAAGGCTGTTTGCTTATCTCTATATACAAAGACGTTTCCTTCCCATTGGGACAAGTGTCTGAGCAGGGGATCACCGGATTTCTTAGTGTCTTAAGGTTAGGCCTTCGATACAAGGGAGAAGAAGAATGAGCTTTGGGATTTGGCTTGCTGGAGTCTTCGAGCTAATGACCCTGGGAGGCGATGCAATAACAGCGCAATGACAAGCACTAGTAGGTCTAGCTGATTCATCGGACCTTCGACCATCAGATGGGGACGATGATGATTCTACACTCACAGTAGATTCAGCTCCAATGGCTGCTACCATGTTCGCTATGTAGTCTCTTTTCTTTTCTCACTCACCTGTTGGACGGTCTTACCCAGCAGAGCAGCCAAATTCTCGTTCGACGTCTCTGGTTGCTCTTTCTCCAATGTAGCCATTTTCATAATATCCTCCCAAGAGAAGACTTTCTCTGCTCTAGGCCCAGCAGTCCTACCACTAGGCTGCGCCTTGGCAGCTCGAGCTTTAATAGCTGCGTCTGGATGAGCATGGCGCAAATGTTGTGAGAACCCTGATTTGGTTGCGAATTTGACGGAGCGTAACTCACATATAAAGTCCCCATGAGATGCTTTCGAACCCGGAAATGACTCAAAGCGGATAGCCTACCTTCGTAATTCTTCGATCGAAGAAAGGTAATTTTGGAGGAAACGAACGAGTTTGAACGGTTTAGACGCTAGCTTCGATCACGGGCAGTCAGTCGATTTTTCGATATCTAGGACCCACAAAATGTGGATTCTGACTGCACAGCCTGAAGGAGGTGAGTAGGGTAATTTACTTCTTATAGGATAAAGATGTATTAAATTTTTCGTAATGAGGGCCCGACATTAGGAGTTTTTCTGTCGAAAAATCCTAGATTTCAGCGACACGGTTACAGTGCTGTATCTTTACTACTTACATAGTAAGGAGAGAGAGAAAAATACGTGAGAATTGTTCGAGTTATCGTCCTGCTGAAGATCATACTCCCTCAGTAGATAAGATATAATTCCGGTCGTAGTGAATTTAATGATATGTATGCGACATTTTTCCGTAATTCTTGTGTATGGCGTAAGAGTTGTGCATTTTGATAATACTGGTAGCTTGCTCGAAGCTCTGCGGCATAGGAGGAACTTAATAAGATTACTTTAATTTCAATACCAGTTAAATGTGTTCACGCAAATCGTCAAGCGACATACTTAAAGTTAGCATTTCCAATAGATACTGTTTTATAAATATCAGATTTCATAAAATTCTACGGGAAGACAGAAGATAGACTACTCTGGGGCTGAAACTTCGTAGGCTGAGAGTTGTAGATTCGAGCCCCAACGGTGTCGATCCTCCTAAATAGCTTCAGAAACTGGATTGTACAAAGCGACTGCTTCATTACGAGTTCTGGTGGATTTGAATAGTCGATTTATGGTTTACTCCGTTTAATTCCACGCAGATACCGGAGTATTACCTTTAACAACAGGTGATGATCAGCGTGCCACTATTTTGGTATCCCATCACGCTTCCCATCTTGATGGCCGAGCTATACTCTGATCCCAATTCTAAACTATATTTTACAATCGGGGAAAATGACATTTCTGCCAGTGCGCGGATGTCGGGTCAAGGCTCAAATTTGGAATCATAGAAGGAAAAAACATTATAACAAGTTACCTTTATTCATTTCAACCATGAAACATTTTCTGACAAATTAATTACAATTCAATTTTAAGTATTATTTATTTCCACACTCAATATTAAAGATAAATAATTCAGCATACAGTAGATCTTCGGCAACATTCATTTTCAAACATTAAGTAATTTATTCCACAGAAATTACGTGTTGAAAAAATGCCATGATCTTCGCACATTTAAATGCAATGCTGACACTTGGCGGATGCGTCATTTCTATGTCCGCTATCTGCTGTACACAAGCGTCAAATAGCTTTGGATTTAAATGGTAAGCGTCGCGAATATGATACTTGTCTCAGTTTGAGATTTCACCTGTGTGATTAATCATTCTTGGAATGCACATTGGTCCACCCTACTTCTGCTAGCAACGTAAAAATTCATCACAAGACACTTGCCGGTTTCCGATGAACACGCCAGGCTGACGCGGAGCCGAGGTAGGCGGTGTCTTCCCCCCTCCTCAGTAGTAGGCGATAGAGCGAGCTCGTCAGTCAGTTCAGTGCGCCGCGATCCGCGTTGAGGGCGAGCACGCCGCCCAAAGTGGTCTCGTTCAGTGCGCGAAAACCGAACTTGTGCTACGCGATGGCGCTCGTCAACAATGAACTAGCTGATGCAGCACAAGCATTTATGGACAGTGATATCATGGATTTGTTCAATCTATCCAGTGCAACAGATAGTAACTCAGATCAACTGGACACTTCATTACTCGATATGGATGATGATAGAATTGCCTGCGAAATTGATGAACTGATCAAGTGTGTGGATGGTGCTACAGAAGTATCTGTGAAGCCATATTTGGAAGCGGGTCCACCCCTCGATATCGAACAAAACTGTGGGGAACCCGTTCCCTCTACTGATTATGATTCAATTGGCACTTCACAAATTCTCAGCTGCGAAAATGAGGTGGACTTCCACTTCAATTGGAAAGTACCACCAAATTATGCATATCTTCCAAATGAAGTATCCAATATGGACACTCTTCAACAGAAACTGAATAAAAAGGTACAAGGTCAGCCAAATGAAGAGGAAACACGTATTATGGATTTTTCACAAGAGTCGGTGAAGGAACAACTATTCTCCTTCTTTGCCGCCTTGGAACCAATTATAGACTCTGTACCAGACCAAGAAAAATCTGTCTCAGAAAGACCTAAAGGTAAGAAGCAACCAGAAAAATTTACATCAAAGCAATGTACTCCTAACTCGTCTAAATCAGACTCTGCAACTACAAAACGTAACCCATCAAGCATGGATTCTTCGCAATGTAAAGCACTAAAATCCACAAGAAAAAGGAGTGCGGCAGAACCTAAACAACCAAGAACTGATAAGAAAAAAAAAACTAACCCACAAGAACCTACCCACACAGAAAATGAGCCACAAAAATCTTCCAAGCCAAATAAACATACTCAAGAAAAAATTTTTCAACAATTGAACTTCTGGAAAGGAGAGGATGAGCAGAGATATTTCATTCATTTCAGTGTTTCTGAGGATGCCGGGGTCAATCCACTCTTGTACCACCTTGCAAGTAGTGGCTTTGTTCCTACACTTCAAACAAAAAATGAAGTATGCAAGCTTACAATGGTTGTTCGTGGAAAAGTGCCAGAAAACATTACAAAGCTGGTAATTCGTGTGGTATTGGATTTTTTAATAAAACCAACAGAAGCCAGTATTCGTTCCGACAAACAAACTTCACCGCCGCAGCTGCAATCAGAAGCCTCTCCGGACATGGACTCGGGCGCCAGGCCGTGGCGCTTCTACCCTCAGGATGCTGGATTTCGCCGGCAGCAGAAGCCTGTGCAGCCTCCTATAAATACCGTGGAATGTCCCATGGTGGCCGCACTGATCTCGGCCAGCGGAATGGCAAGCGCCCCCTCGGCCATCAAATCCTCAGGTGGGCAACAGACGCAGGCGCAACCGGATGTAACCACCCAAGCTAGATCCGCAGCAAGTCCTCAAGGCGGGCTAGATCTTTGCGGAGGGTTTGCCATAGTCATAAATGGTACAGTCCAGGCTTCGACCAGCATCCCAACAAGCATTCCTTCAGTCATCAAATATCCAGGTGGACAGCAGGCGTTGGCGCTACCGGATTTAACCACCCCAACGACATCCGAAGAACGTTCTCAAAGCGGCCCACATCCTTGCGGAGGGCTTGCACGAGGCATAAATGGTAGTGTCCAGGCTTCGACCAGCATTCCAGCAAGCATCCCTGCAGTCATCAAATTCCCAGGTGGACAGCTGGCGCTACCAGATTTAACCACCCCAGCGAGACTCGAAGCACGTCCTCAAAGCGGGCCACATCCTTGCGGAGGTCTTGCGGGAGGCATAAATGGTAGTGTCCAGGCTTCGACTAGCATCACAGCAAGCATCCCTGCAATCATCAAATTCCCAGGTGGACAGCTGGCGCTGGCGCTACCGCATTTAACCACCCCAGCGAGACTCGAAGCACGTCCTCAAAACGGGCCACATCCTTGCGGAGGGCTTGCACGAGACATAAATGGTAGTGTCCAGGCTTCGACCAGCATCCCAGCAAGCATCCCTCCAGTCATCAAATTCCCAGGTGGTCAGCAGGCGCTGGCGCTACCGGATTTAACCATCCCAGCGGGATGCAAAGCAAGTCCTAAAGGCGGGTCAGATTCTTGCGGAGGGCTTGCACGAGGCATAAATGGTACTGCGCAGGCCTCGACCAGCATCCCAGCAAACATCTCACCAGTCATCAAATTCCCAGGTGGGCAACAGCCGTTCACACAACCGGATGTAACTACCACTGCAAGTTCCGAAACACGACCTCAGGGAGTCCCAGGGCCTTGGGGAGTACGTGCACCAGGCAGAAATGGAATTGTCCAGGCATCGACAAGCGGACCAGCAAACTCTCCTCCAATCATCTTAATCCCATGTGTGAAATATCCATCAGTGTTATCATCAGCCTGTGAAAACAAAGGAGAGAGTCCCGAAACACGTCCCCGTGCAGGTCCAGGTCCTAGAGATGAATGTGACCGTGGCAGAGGCCGAAAAGGCGCCAGTGCCCGCGACACCTCCGCCTCCACCCCCGCCCGCCAACCGCGCGGGGCCGCCTCCGGAACCCCTTCGGGCCCCAAGGGCACTAAGGGCCGTCGAGGCCGGGTCGCGAGACCCCCAGTACAGAAGCGCACCACCTTCCGGCCCATTCTTCCACGACCGCCGCCCATCCAAGCGACGGTCATTTCGTCGGTCATGCCTATCAACATCCCGCAGCAACCCCCGCAAGTGCAGCGTCGAAACATCACTATTTTACCCATTCCACGTGGCCAAGTAGTTCAAATTATTCAACCGGTTCGGCCAGCTACCAGTTCAAATACACCTGTCTCAAATTTGTAAGATTTTTGAAGTGCATTTGATTTGTTAGTAGTGACGTAGATCTTTTGTAAGAATGTGTGGAAGAAATTTTTATGTTCCTGTTGTTTTCTATATAGTGTACCATCCAGTTGAGAGAGTATTAATTTGTAAGATATTTTGAAGAGCATTTGATTTTTTAGTGGTGACGTAGATCTTTTGTAAGAATGTGTGGAAGAGATTTTTATGTTCCTGTTGTTTTCTGTATAGTGTACCATCCAGTTGAGAGAGTTATTAATTTGTAAGATATTTTGAAGAGCATTTGATTTGTTAGTGGTGACGTAGATCTTTTGTAAGAATGTGTGGAAGAGATTTTTATGTTCCTGTTGTTTTCTATATAGTGTACCATCCAGTTGAGAGAGTATTAAATCATTATTACTTACAGAAACAAATTTAAATTTAATGATATCTCAGTATTTTCTATTTGTGTACACTTCAAATTGTGAAAGTATGTTTTAATGTGTATGTATTCAACAGCGATGGTTAAATTTTAGATATAAGTTAACAATTTGCAAGCTCACTTTGATATATGTTTGTGAAGTATTAACTTTATTTGATTACGATGGGTTTAAATTTAAGTAAGAATAGCACGTTCTCATACGTATTGTATTTTTTGTTGCGTAAAGAGTTTTGTAACTTTCATATGATAGTGTGTAATGCGGCTCATTCCGTACAAGAGTATAGTTCAAGATCGTATTCATTTATCTATACGCTTACCAACACCTTATCTGTACTCTTAGCAAAATATAAAGCTTTAAACAATTTAGCAAGATTGCTTACAAGCATTCTTTTACAGCGAATTTGGAAAGCTCTGTCAGTTGTTAAAATAAAAACTAAGAAACTTTCATAATTTGTTTTTGAAATGTACTTTGGAAATAGTATCTATATGTTTGTTTAAACTTGTTTTTTAATGACCTTTTTAACAGTGCATTTTTCAGAGACTGCTAGTGTTTTCTGTAGTATGTGAATAAACTGAAGCGGAACATTCCCAATATAAGTATGTAAATGTCAAAATGAAATATATCTGAGTGAAATATAAAATATACATCGGGTAATTCCAATGTGCAAATATATATAACATTCGGATAATTCCAATTGAAATTGGATTAAAATTAACCAATTCCCTCCAATTGGAGATTTTTTAGAAAAATATTTAGTGAATGTGAAACGCATTTATTCGGTATATACAAATTTTGTCTACAATATCTGCTTTTGTATTATATGAATGTTTTCTTCACCTGACATTTACAGTAAAGGTAATGAACAGTTGTTTTGTCAATTATTTTGTTGTATTTTTATTGTGTTGGTGAAAAAAAGATTTTTAAAATAGGCTTATTTTTAAGTTTGCTTTCTTGTTTTCAAGTTTCTTAAATGTACATGAAATTCATTTATCATTTAATAAATGTAAATTTCTTGTAAAGCAGTAATACGAACAATAAACATTTTTTAAAACTCATTTCATTTTTAAAGCTCACTCAATGAAAAAATGGTCACATAAACTATGGTTGAAGAAACATAACTGAACTCAGAAAATATTAAAAGTTTTCATTTCGCACAGAAGGAACTTGTACATTTATTATAAAGTTATGAAAAAATAACGAAATGAAAAAAGTTGTTCTTTAATTGAAGGTACTATTCAGTTCCTAAATAAATACTTGCAATATCTGTTTTGACTTATATTCTCGTAGCTGTGCAAAATTATTACATAATTTTACGAATTCATATGAAATAACAAATTGAGAATTAATCATTCAAATTTACGACGGAAATCATGCCAGATTATTCACCTACTTGAAAACAACATCAACTCAAGTCTCCGAAGAAACAGACCTTTGATTTCATGTTAAAACTCCATTCGTTATGTATTGTTAAATTTGCCAAACATATTTCTTCTGACTATTTCAGTCGTGAAATTAAAACCAATTGTGTTTAACTCTAATAAAAAATGCCCCAATTAGGGCGATGTTTCTCAAAAAGTTCATCGCTTTTTCTATCCGACTTTTCTTACCGCTTCTCCCTACTGGCCAATCATAAACTGTAACTCATCGATGTTAAGAGGCCGTATAGATGGATCGCTATGTCGATGTCCAATAAACCGCGTAAGTACATTACCTCTTTGATTTTAATATTGCTTTCAGTTATTTTCAATATTTGGCCCATTTTTTTAAGCTTTGTTGGGCATAATTTCACTCATGGAATAGTCCTATTAAATACTACTCGTGCTTTGGAAATTCTGAGATAAATTTCCTCCTCGCTTCGCGAGTCGGGGATTTATCGACAATTTCCAAGTGTTATTACCTGTGATAAAGAACATACCATATTCTGAATTAGTTTTTGGAAATAATTCTGTAAATTAATTTTTAGTAAGCTCGATTCATTTTCTCTCTTTTGATTTTTCTGAGACCTGAACACTATATCAGTCTTTGTTTTTACTTTTTCACCACGGACTAGAGAGAAGTTATGTAATCCTGCGCAAAAAAAGCGGTGAATTTGCGGCAGAAAAACTCTTATTATAGGGCTCTGGTAACGAAAAAGTGAATAACTCCAGTTGGTAAATTTAGGAAAAAATCCTCTAACACGTGGTGTAGCCAGAATCCATGTTTTGGAGGTACTTGATTCCGAAAAATCGAATGACGGCAAAACGTATCTGTCCGTCTGTGAAGAACGCTAGCGGGTAAACGGTTCAGTCGATTTTCTCCAAAATTGCTATTCCACAATCGATCTGGCTGATGTCCGATATTTTAATTTTGGGGGGTACTTGATACGAAGCCCTGGGACATTTTCCAAATTAAAAAAAGGCTCCATCGTTTTCTATTATTTTTTTGTTGTATAGTGTGAAAGATGTTTAAGAGAATCGTGCAGGTCTCATGTTCGTTGCAAAAATTTTAAATATTTTCGGAACCTTCCTACAAATAAAATATTAAAGATAGAGATTTTACCCTTAATGAAAATTATTCCTTAAAGATAAATTTTGACTTATGGTCATGAACAAATTTTCGAAAATTTTAGCACTCTTCGCGTAATTTTGCGTGATAATACGGGCGCGAAAGTACGTGCTCTTTTAGCAAAAATTGTTATAATAATAGATCAAGCCTCTCTGTAAATACGTAATACATTTTCGTGCGTAAATCTTTGTCGCAACGGGGGACATAGGCGGGAGCGGTCATAATAAATCCAAGTTAAGTAATGAAAAAAGATTTCGTTTATTAATCAGCTTTGGACTTAACATTATGCTGAACACCGTAGCACTCGATCAAGGCGGGCAGTAAGGCAGCGGCTGTAAGCCAGGCGGCGGCAGGCAAAGGCGACCTCAGTCGCTCCGCGAGGATGCGATCCGAGTTGCTTCGGGTTGCTGCTTCGGTTCCTTCGGAGGGTGGCGCCGCGATGCGGGCACGCCTCCAATGGCACACGAGAACAACCTCCGGCTGTTGGTCGCTTCGGTTCAAGGAAAAATGTTTGTACACGTGTGCGACACAGACTGCTATTCCCGGGACAGAGGCGCCCTGAAATAGGCGACCGTCGACTAGACCGGGGTGGAGCGAGGGTGGCGCGTAGGTGGCGCGGGGGGGGAAGCGGGAGTGCATGAGTTACAGCCGCCCTGAAGCCCCGCGTCACCGCAGAGCACGTTTCGGTACGTCTCTTCAGGGCCCGGCGCGGGTGCGTCTTGGCGGGGGCGAGAGTGGACGCGCCCGTCTGCAATGCGGCAGGCATTAACTGGCCCAAGGCAGGTCGTGAGAACGGGCGGATTTACCACATCTTCATCCATTTTCATGCTCGCACTATGCATCGATCATGTACATTGGCAAAACAATTTCAAGTACAGTTTCGTTCACTTAGATAAAATGTGTGCATTCCTGTGAAGAAACATCCCAAATGTGTACTCTAATATCATCTGCATTCCTATTGAATTATATTAAATTACTACGCACCAATTAAAGTATTTTCTTGTAGACCATTCGTTTCACTTCCTTTGGCTTGACGTCCGCCTCCAATGAACCTTACCCTCAAAACTTATCTTTGTTAAAATAGGAATTATTTTACTTTCAGAGAAATATTTTACTCTCTCGTGTATTTTACCATATATGCATTTTAGAGTGTATTCGTAGTACAAAGTTACGCAACGCAAAAATTAATTTGGAAATTTTGTCACCCATCCCATTGCACAAATCCCATTGTGATCCCCATTACCAGAAACGTGTTTTAAATTTTTTTTTCGAAATGTAACTGATCGTTCTGTCCGTTCGTACGTCCGTCTACACATAGACATAACTATAGCATTCAAATCGCACATAGGATTTTCTATAAAATGGATGTTCCCCCATTGAGGTGGCTGCACTCACGACTCTGGGAATTATAACGCATCTCTTAATTTTTTATGCAACTTCAAATAAAACCTCAGGATATTTTCAAAATTTTCTCAAAAATGGCAACAATATTGTTCTTTAATTTTCTCCTTTACATAGCTAAAACTACACTCATAAATATGGTACAGATGCCAATTTTTCCAAAACTTCGAAGTCCTTGATGCTGAATACATCAAGCAAATTTCTGCAACCGGGCCCGGATTACACCGTGACCTCTCAATCACCGATATGTTTGTTCACTGGTGATATTGGCACCTGGCTGCACCTCGTTCCACTGACTACTAATTGATATTTCTGGGCGCGTCAACTGCTGCGAACATTAGTTCTGTTAGTGTAGTGAGTGATTCTGCTTAGATGTGGCGATGTTCCTCCCTCACTGGATGGTGACATTCCACGCGGACCTACGCAGCCACTAGCGCGAGATTTATCCCTAAACTTAGTTCCCACAGAGGGGTACCGCCCGACCGAGGACAAACTCTCAGTTCCAGACTGGTTTCACGTTATGTGCGACTGTTTAGTGCATGTAAGTGTATGCAAGGGGTGAGAAAAGGACAAGGAAGGGGAAGGAAAGGTGGCGCGTGGTCCATAGCCGGTTTATTACGGTTCTGCTATGGCATTCGCCTTTGGGATACATCGGAGAAATCACGAAAAATTACCGATCAGAGCAGTCAGCCGCTAGAATTCTCCTCCAGTAAGGCTGAATTCGACCTAGCTATCTAGCTAGTGTCGAAAATCCGCCACCGCTGCCCTCGAAACATTGAACCTCCCGGTCACAGTTGCTGCAGACACAGTGGGAATGCTGTCTCTGAGCTAAACTTAATGATGATATGCTCGAAAGTTTCATTCTCTCTCAAAATGTTCATTCTCGCACTCATTAATGAAAACATTTTCCAAAATTAAATTGAATAGCCAAACAGAAAATGCTGTGGAATGTAATAATTTTATCAAAAACACATCATTTCTTTATATTTTTTTTCACTTTTCCGATCCCTTATAATTTTCACTGAAGAGAGTTTTGTGTTTCTCACAGGAGAGCAAAGTGCGTTTTCAGAAGGAAATTTTAGGGTACACAATTTGGATCCGCTTTGGAGAAAATGTCTTTTGAGAGGTTAAGAAAATGCGCCATTTTGTGTTCATTGACTCTCACCAATCTTGGATGATTGAATGATTGCTAGTGATTCCGGACGCGTCAATTAATGAGGTCATTCTCGCGTAAGTATTTTTCCATCGGGATGTGTCGGTGATCATCGTCTGCTGGCGAGATACGGCGCCGACCTACCGTCGACTAGCGAGGCTTTCCCCAACCAGATATCTCACGCGATCCAAAGATCGCACGCGGTCCATGGCCCGTTTGTTAGGGTACTTTTCGGGCATTCGCCTGGTGTTGATCGGAGAAACCACGGGAAACTACCGATCAGAGCAACCGGCCGCTAGAATTCCCCTCCACACAGCGACTGAATTCGACCTAGCTGGCAAGCTAGTGTCGAAAATCCTGCTGCCGTCGCGACTCAAACCTAGGACCTCCCGGTCAGAGGGATTGCAGTGACATCAGTTGATGCACTGAGGCACTTCCCCCGGTAAACAATCTTTGAGATTTTGGGAAATTACATCAAAATTTATTTGAAGCATATTATACCTACAAATGTATTAAACTATAAATTCGGGCTATAAGCCGGAAAGTTCACATTAAAAAAATCACAATTTAAAAGTAAGTCGTGTATAAAATTAATAATTAAATTATTTACAATTTTATTCTAACTCTAAAATTTACATTAGCACTAACGTGGAAAGAAACTATATTTTCTTTGTAATCTTGGTCGCACTTGATCATTCGGTTGACGACAAAGAATTTATTTTACTGGCGACCCTGTCTCCACGAAATGCCTTGAGTATTGTACAGTCCAAAATTTTCTCGAAAATGTGGACTCCCGTTTGTGTCTTGAAATGGTAGCAGTGAAAACAGAATTGTAGATTTCGTTCTTCCAACTTGTGAAGAAGTCATCAGAAGGGAAGAGAGAACAAGAAGGAACTAAGAAGGGGGTATAATCATGTACAGACAGCTCTGTTTGGAAAAGGATTCCGAGGCACAAAGATAGGATGAGATTTCTCGTGAGCGAACACGTCTAGAAGCATCAAAAATATGAAACAAATATCAAAATTCTTCATTGGTTTCATCTTAAATTCCCTTTTCGATTTTTAACACAACCTGACTCTGGAGCCTGCGCGTCCACAGAAAGACAATACACGACCGGGCCTTCATGTTGTCCAGGATAGCAGGTATGTTTCCAACTTGATAGAAATTGGTACTAGGAGGGAAAAAATAACGAAAAAGGCAGAAAAGACCACAAATAAGGAAGAAAAAGGCACAAAAAAACAAAATGTCAAAAATGGGCACCAAAAGCTAACATAGGAAAAAAATGAAAAATGAAAATCTACTAAAACAACTTTGGAAGTACGATTAAGTGATTCCTATCGTTAAAAGTCATAAAATCGTAACAATTATAAAAAGGCATTTTGCCAAACTTCCGGGCTCTAACTATAAAACATACCTCCATTTGATATTAACGATGTGCCATATATTCTCAAACATTAAGTTTGTGTAATTTTAAAAATACCGAATTTTAATCAAAATTATTCCTATGTCTTGTGGTTCAGTGCACTGGCTTCTAATATCGCAAAAAGTTCATTTGAGATGATCTTCCTTACTTATTTGTAGAAATTGTCAAGGTTTAACGGAAAAATTACACGAAAACTAAAAATATTTCGAAAGAATTGTACACGAAATAGTTTAAATGTCTAGTATGGTTGAATATACAGTAAACCCTCTTTAGCACGAACTCGCTTAACACGAATTTCGCCATAACACGAGCAAAACTTCGGTCCCGTCAAGGGATTACGGTAATATGGACATTTATAATTCTCGGTTAATACGAATTTTTATAACACGAACTCCAATTATTTCGGTCCCTTGGAATTCGTGTTAATGAGAGTTTACTGTATTACATTATGCAAAGAGTCAGTAGTTTCATTAATGGTGTAGGGCAAGTTCGATGAAAGTTAAACGTTTGCAATTTTAAAAAACCGGGAAATTTTGTTAACAAATCTGAATAAGTGCACTGTTCTTTGTTCGAGCAAAAAACACCAAAAATTGGAATATTTTGAAGATCTCTGGAACACCTCGAAGGTACTTTAATTCTGCCATCTATACCAAGTTTTAGTTCAACAGTTTCAAATCTGCTTGGAATACGCGCGACACACGCAACCTTTCATAAACACGTCCTGGTAAACCAATATTTTCGACTCGGAGACTCTCAAAACGGATTTTACCCCTGACATGTCGATCTCTAATTTTTGGAACGAATCCAGTTCTTTTGGTCTATACTATGTGTAACATAATATACCCATGGCAGGTTCACTTCCGTGAAAGAAGAACAATTGTGACAAACTATTGTGATACAGAACATCCGCCTCATTCGTCAGCTTCGAGAAGTTACAATTTCAGAAAACTCTTGGCAGGAAATTATGTAACTTTGATGAGTAATAATAAATGAAATTGTACACCAACAACATAGTAGTTTATCTTACAATTGCCGGGGTGATTAAGACATTTTTTGTTTTCGAACCAGTTGCCAAAAACGTATTCCTCTTTAAACTGTAAATATTTCAACCGGAAGATTAGATTGAAGTGGAATGTGGTGAAAACTATTATCCATATCTGCCATACCAGAAAGTAAACATAAGTAGAAAATGTGCAATTCATGAATTGTGGATCTCTAAATTTTAATTCTTTGCCGTAAATATAGTAAGCACATTTCCTGTGACAGACACTTATTTTTCAATGATGGTATTCTCATGAATGCATAAAATGCAGCATAGAGATGTTTGAAGAAGGGATTAAATCGATCCAGATTTCAGCATTCGGATAATATTCAGTATTCGGATAAAATAATTTATTTACTGACCTTGCGTAAAAATAAATTTGACCTTTTCAGAACAAGCTAAAATTAATTCATTATATTTTGTTTGTGTGGCAAGTCGACAATAATACGTTATTAGTAAATAAATAAAATTTACTTCTAGAAGGCTAATTTAGCCCAGTAACAGGGTATTTCGAAATTGTGTTACAGTGAAACTGGAATTTTAAATTAAAATAATAATTATAAATTATAATGTGGGTTTTATGTTCATCTATTTAATTTGAGTTAAAATATTTTTTTTTAATTATTACCTTACACATAGCTTTTGGTAGATCTGGATGTAGACCAGACCAAATGAAAACAGTTAATCATTCTTACGTAAATTCACGAAACATCAACAAATAAATGATCACTTTATATCACTCTATACTTCGATCCATTTGGCCGTTTTCATAAATTAATCAATTTTGTGTCAATCAGACGCCACCGCGCCAAGGGAGAGAATCTTCAACGTTTTTACAATAAATTGACTTGTGCATTCCTAATGTCTAATGTAATTTATTTATTGCTGGATCACTTTGATAAAATAAATGGAGTACGTATCCTGAAATAGTAATTGAGCAGGAGGTTCCTCCCTTGTTCCCTATCTTCTCCGCATCAGAAGTTGTCGTCGTGTCGTCGCCACAACTGTCGACGGGAAGTGTGGGTGGTCTACCTAGCCCAACTCTACGCTGCTGCCAATGCGAGTTACATAGGAGTATCCACTCTGCTGTCAATCATTCTTACGTAAATGGGGGGCAAATCAGCGTTCGCAGTCGCGTTTCTTGAGGGAAATTTCGCTGCTGTTGCTCAACCCGGGCAGTTGTGGGGGCAGCTTCACAAAGTCTCCCAAAGTAAGTCCTGCCCTGGGATGCTTTTTGAATGGTGCTGAGCAACAGAAACTTATTCAGTATATTTTTCTGTAATCAGTGTTTAACGTTAAGATTTATCAAATCCATGTCGTTAAAATGTGAAAAACTTCGTCACTTTGTCACTTCAGAACGCTGTAAAATAGAGTGCTACAAGGCGAACGATTTGTTCGCTCGTTCTTGCATGATTGATTGATTGATTGATTGATTAACGATTCCGGGCGCGTCAACTGCTAAGGTCTTTAGACCCGTAAGCATGGGACTTGTTTCTTCCTCGGGAGGTGGGGGTGATCTTTCCCCGCTGGATGGTGAGATCCGGCGCCGACCTACCTATCGGCTTGCGGGGTTTCCCTAACCAGGTATCTCCCCCCAGCTGACCACCGCCCCAGCCAAGACAAGCTCTAAGCTCTTGACGGGTCTCACTGCGTGAGTGTTAGTGTAGTGCATGTAAGTGTAAGTATGTGTAAGTAAGGGGTGAGGATAGGACAAGGAAAGGGAAGGAAAGACCACGCGCGGTCCGTGGCCCGTTTGTTCGGGTACTGTTCCAGCATTCGCCTGGTATTGATCGGAGAAATCACGGAAAACTACCGATTAGAGCAGCCCGCAGCTAGAATTCGAACTAGCCTGCTATCTAGCTAGTGTCGGAAATCCTGCCACCATCGGGACTCGAACCTATAGGACCTTCTGGTCAGAGGCACTGCAGTGACATCAGTTGATCCCCTGCGCCAGCAGTCCCGGTCGTTTGTTTTCGCTCGAGCGTTTCGTTCCTGAGCGTAATAAGTTCGAGTGCCCTGAGATCGCGGTAGAGTAATTCGCAGTTTGAAGCAATGGCCCTGACGGCTTCACTTCGCCCCTTGGAGAAACAATAAGTGATACATCAAGCGTGGCAGACCTTCGTAAACAATAAACCTGAACTTTTCAGACTAATATTCCATTTATATTTTCTATTAATTTCCAAAACGCGCCTAAATTAAAAGAAAACTATGCAGCCTCCAGCCATGTCAGAGGTTCCGTTCGAAGTACAGAAACTCGCGAAAAATCCAAAATACGTATATTACACATTTCGATTTTGGATGAAATATGCAAATACTTGATTGTGCTATTCCGCCTATCACCACACTGCGCGTTCAGACTTAATTATCGTATTCATTGCGTCACCGCCCTTACGACACAGACGAGGGAATACATTAGCGAACTTTCGAGGAAAAGGATGCCCGCCATTAAATATTTGTTACTCATTTGTTGCGTTAAGGTTGCGAATTTTTTTATATTCTAAGTATGTAAGAAAGCAAATGTGCGGAATATGTACTATATTATGTTATTGCAGTATTTGTGAAAAAAATTTTAAAATATTTAATTTGTTGTAGTGTATTATTGAAGTCTTTTAGCAAAAGTAACAGTTTGCGTGCTACTTTCAGAAAACCATTTAGTTTAGTAGTAGAAGCAAGCAAACAAGATACTAATTTGAGTTTTTAATTCTTGGCGGGTGAGGAGGGCCTGTCTTCACGATGGAATATCTCACGGCACGAAATATCTCACGACCGAGAAAGACGTGAAATGCCTTGAGATATTCCAGCGTGAAGTCAGGTCGTCACGCGCCAAGATATAAAAACCTAAGTATGTAACTACATTTACTGCATGTAAGCAAACCGAATGTGTATGGAAATGAAACTATTGGGGAAGGCCTTGATTAACTGGTAAGCGGAAGTAACTTCCAAAATACAAAAGAAACAACAAAGAACCAAGAAAGAAAAATGTAAAGAATGGAAGGGTAAAATAGTGGAGAGGCGGTCAAAAGTCGCATTTTGCCTCTCGCTCTCGTAAACGAGAGACTACATGGAATGCGACAAAAAATTCCTTGCAGCGAACAACGAGACCGCGCTTAAGAAAGACTCTACTCGATGTTTTCGCAGCCAGTAACTTTTGCTGAAATCAGTTATACTGATTGGAACTTTCCTTCTAATGTGCGCTATCGTTCGGATCTGTCTCTCCAGCAATCAGATCGTGTTATACTGATTTTCTCCGTCTTCGCTTAATTCATCAAACGAGCTTGTTCGCGCGAGACCAATTTGACCTTACGTCCGGTCGCAAAGCTTGATGACGCACGTTAATAAGTTAAAATTCAAAGATACTCCTATATAATCGCAAAATGTAAAATACTAATGTAGTTATTTTATGGGCCTTTCGTTTACTACTGAACCTTAATATATACGGATTCGCACAATTAACTCTACTTAACTGTATGTAAAATTTTTCTGTTGTACACTACAGAAAATTTTCGCAAAAAGAATAAGTCGCATCAATTATTATTCGTAACATATAGTGTTGTTTCTGCATCGCTAGCTGAGCAAAAATAATCAAATTTATGTTTATTCCGTCCCCAAGCAAAAATCAAGATAAAAAAGTGAAGGAGTATTACGAGTTTAAGGGCCCCCACACGAACCCACTCCGTGGCCACCGCAAGGGTTTATCCGCCCCTGACTAGAGATCTGAGATGCAGTCACGTAAGTGAAACGCACCGACTTACTTGATTCAAGGCATTAACTGATGTTACTGCAGTGTCTTGACCTAGGATTCGAGTCCCGACGGTGGCAGGATTTTCGACTCCGTTACATATCTAGGCCGAAAGAGAATTATAATAGCCGCCTGCTCAGAGTGGTGGTTTTCCGTGGTTTCTCCGAACAACACCAGGTGAATGCTGGAGCAGTACTCTAACAAACGGGCCCAGGAACGTGCGCGATTTTTCGTCCTCTTCCTTGTCCTATCTTCACAACTTACTTACTCACACTTACACTTACGTACACTGCACTGCCATTAGTACCGGGCAAAACGCATTTTCTTATCGATCGTTCTCGTCAGCTTTGCTTTCTCAGTCTCGGAGCCTCGAAAGTCGCGCGCGCGCTCCGTATCTGCCTGTTGAAAACTACACGTAGTTCTCACTGGAGAATCGAAATTATCGGAACCGCTCCATTCTCGGCTGTTGTCGTCAGTATCGTCCGGTATCCGCAGTCTCGGCAGAAGCGGCCGCCGCCGGGCGCTCGGCGCAGGCTCGGCGGCTCGGCAGCTCGACGCTACTGCGGGATTTAAGGTCGTCACGTACTGTGTTGGCAGAACTCTTTCATTTAATTGTCATTGATTATTATAATCGCAATAAAATACAATTTCAATTTATCTATTAATTGATTGAAAAGTAGCAATCACTCGATTAATTGCAAATAACTTTAGAGAGTAAATAATAGAATTTTTGAAATAATTAAAAGCAAAAAAATGTGCAAAAAGTAATTTAAAATCAACTTTTTTCAATATCAATAAAACAGAATAAAAATAAAAACTAAAATAATTTTCATCAATTATTTTTGTATTGTGAATTATTACACAATATTGAAATAAAGGTTATTAATTGGAATCTCAAATAACGTAAATGAACCTGCAGTTTTTTTTCAAGTAAGCAAAGAAAGTAATGATAGAAGTTTACATTCCAGAATTAGATATGAAAGCACAAAAATATTTGTTAAGGGAAAAATAATTCATTTTATACCTATTGTTATGTCATTTACGCTTCTTACAAATTCGAATGTAAGGCATATTTATTAAAACAAATAACATTTTATATTAATTTCATCATTACATAATATAAACGCATATGCGAATCAAAATTGAAATGCGCACTGTTCTTCCCTGTGTGAAAACGTACATTCATCACTGGGCACAATTTATTGTGTAACACTTGAAGAAAGCCGCCATGGCCTCTGAATTGACTGAAACAATTGGCGGCCAAATAACGGCGCCCACTACAAATCAGCCTATTCAACTCCTTGTCCTATCGCCACACACGGGTAGAGTTTTCAGAAATTCGAAATACATAATTATAATATGCTACATTTATACACCACATAAAATGAGGGAAAATTAATAAATTTATAAAATTTTTTCGCCAAAGAATAACGCTTTAATTTATTATAAGCCTAGAAATGATAAAAATAAATGTTTTAATTGACTTTAATTCTATCACTGGCATACGAAAGAGATCTAACGCATAATTCTTTCAATTAACAGAACCTTCCTTCCATTTCCTTTTCCTTCCTGGAAGAACATGTATGACGATGAGATATAGGGCGTATGTAAAATGGGGACCAAATAATCCTTCATCTTCTCTCGTGAAGCTTACTTCTTAATCCTATATGTAATTTGAGGACCAAACCATCTCAGGTAAGAAACGGACTGAGGAGGCAGGAAGTTCTGGTAGGCGCGTTAAGAGGGCCGCCGCCGCCGCGCTGCTGGCCAGCATTTCCTTGTTCCTATCCCTTCACTTGCCCGGCAGAGATCCTTCGAGAGGTCCAGTGATGACAATAGTCTCATTTGCTTTTCGAGCTTTGAAGTAGCAACAGCATTTACGTTTTTTACTTTCTCGCCTTACGAATACTTCGTAAGAAGAGAAAGTTATGTAATCGTGCGGCGGAAAGCGGGGAATTTTCGCCAGAAAATCTCTTATAGCAGGGGTCTGGTGACAAAAAAGTGGATAAAATCTGTTGCTAAATTTAGAAAAAAAAATCCTCTATCTCGTGGTGTAGTCAAAATCCATGATTTGTTGCATCTTCATACTTCAAAATCGATTGACGGCATTCCGTCCGTCTGTCCGTCTGTGGTCAACGCTAGCGCCTAAACCGTTCGGTCGATTTTCTTCAAAATTGATATTCTTCGATGGTTTTTACTCGTCTCAAGGCCTCTTGAATTTGAAACCGATATCTAAGTATTTGAGGATACTTTACATGAAGCCCATTTTGAGATTTTGTAAATTAAAAAAAATGGCTCCAAATTTTTTGATTATATTTTGTTGTTGAATAGTGCAAAAAAACGTTGAAGGGAATGACGTAGGCATCATTTTCGTTTATAGGCTCCATTTTTCGAAAATTGCAAAAAACTGTTTGAAAACTGGAAAATTGAAGATAGAGATTTTCGCTTCAGACAAAGTCGGTTGTACAAAATTAGCCCTTCAAATAAGGTCATGTACCATTTTTTGAAAAAACGAATAGTTTTTGCGTAAATTGCGATTCAAATTGACAAAAAAAATTTCTCAGAAACCGCTCCAAATTTTTTCTTTAAATTTTCTGCACGTGTGTAAGAAGGGAAGGTAAATATATAAATAAACTAGAGGTGCTATAGAATGGCACATACTTTCTCGCAGTAGATATTTTCCAAATGCCGATCATCCGATAAATTATGTGGAGTAAACCGTTCAATGTTGCCTTTCTTGGTCATGTTTTTTGAAAGACATGTTTTTCGCATGTTGACAATTACCGGCTTCTTAATAAGAGAACTGATACAAGATCGCTATGACTGCAATATTAGCAGAAGTTCTGCACGTCGATCTCGTAGCGCGGTTGGTTAATGCACCTACGGGTTGAGACCTTCAGTTCGATCCCCCGTGGGGAATTTTAATTTGATGAATGTGATGTTGCAGGAAAAAAACACTGAAGAGTGTAGATACTTTATTGAAAATCATTTGAAGTACTTCTACTCACGAATAGATTCAATATAGATAAATAGACAGGACTTGTCTGTGTTTTCCCTAACTGCGTCATTTAAACAATTTTTCAACTCTGTTATTCGATTTCTGAAGCGTATGACATGTCAAATCAACCGTTGTCTAGTATATATCTGTATGAACCAATTTTAATAAAAAATTATGAGCATTTTAAAGTTAAATTGTAATGCAATATAACCAGAAGGTATGCGATAAACTTACAATCCCTAACGGTTCCGTAATGATAATTACTTTCTAGCCTTATGAATACTTCGTAATGCGGTTTTTCGCTGCCTTGCTTGGTCATGTTTGAAAGACACGTTTTTCGCATGTTGAAAATTACCGGCTCCTAATGATAAAAGCGATAGAATTACGTTTTGACTAAAATATATGTATTTGCGATAAATGTCCTGGAAATGTCTGTAGAGATTTGTTCAAATAATTAACTTTTAACAATTTTTTACTTCTCTTGTATTTGTAAAGAGTTTTGCCATCGTATCAATTGTTTCTTAATCATGCATTTACCATTTTATAGGTCGGTTCTCTTCTTTCATGGTTCTGTTCGACAGTGACGGTGTTGGTGTTGCGTAGTGGTATAAGTGCCGGTTCGTTGAATTTGAGTTTCGGTTGTCGGGCCTTGTTACCGAAAAGGTTTGCTGGTATAATACACTTTTTCTGGTTTATGAAGTAGTGGAATAGCAAAAAGGACCGTATAGAAGCAGAGCGAGAAAGTATGTGCGTTGGAAGCACCACTAGTTCAAAGATGGAAGTGAAACCTGGTGTTACGCAGAAAGGGAAAGAACTGGTGACAGACGGATCTTTTGATGGCATTTGATAGATGATTTTTTTTACTTGTATCCCACTTGTATTCTTGTATATTTACATTAGCGGCAATTTGTTCACATAATTTCATTTATGAGTACATGTGCTTTAAATAATGCCCAGTATTTTTTCTCGAAAACTCAACCGTTTTCAATGAAAACTAGCTCAAATTCCGCATTTTCAGAAACGCTCAAACGGCATTTTCTCATAAAAGGCTCCAAATGTTTTCTTCAAACATTTCAGACGGACAGTGCAAATTGCACTCTTTGATATGACGTAAAGTTCATTTTATGGTATTTTTTTGTTTTTGAAAAATTAGATTAGTATTTTTTAAGATTTCTAACACAGTTAATATGCACTTTTCCACCAATTTGTAAACACTGTTCTATTTACTGAGTTCAAGTGCTTCAAATGACTTCTAATGAAGTTTTTCGAAAACTCAAAGAAAATTTCAAATCAAGGAAGAAGTTTTACTGTGTTTTAATGTTCTTAGAATAATATTTCCGTTCTACTATTAGTAAACCAAAAACTTAAGACAATAAAAAAAAGTACTTTGGGCGGCGATAATGGCAGCTGGCAGGAGTTTGTGGCAAGTCCATTGGCAGATCTGCTGATTTCGGAATAGCTAAGGACAGATATCCTGGTAAAAAAGAGTGCAATCCAATAGTTTAAAAGCTGAGTTCACTTGAACTTCAGAAGTCTGGATTACATCAGTAACGTATCCGACAGCTCGATTTGTTCGTGGGAACTGGTTTTGATCACATCTTTTATGCCATTTTTCTTAGCTTTTAGGGCATTTTTAGAACATTTTAAAATCATTTTATTGATTTTTTGGCGATGCTTCAGGTCATCAAAATCAGCTCCCTACTCATGATTATACCTTGACGAACGACAAGGTTCAGTTATTAGCGAATTGAAAATAAAACACCAATTTCCAATTAGAACTATAACGATACCGATTCCATTTATATTTTTATTGAAAATAATATAATTGTTTGAATTAAAAACAAAACTTTTAACTTTAACTTCAACTTTAATCGTCTACATTTTAATCATTCTATTAAATAAAATATTTAATACTCACGTAGTCGAATATATACGTACACGCACAATACAATTTTTCAACAATGTTCAATAATTTAACAATCACTACAAGCACTTATGAGCACTAAAATCAGTTTGGAAACGCATACGTAGGCTTATATTCGCTTAAGTTAATGTGAATTGAATGATTGAAGATTCATAAATTAAACTTTCGTAGAATTGTCGAAGCTTCAGTCACGGACTTTCCTGAAGGGTCTTTTCCGAACTGTAATCTAATTTGCAGGTGTTATTATACAATATTGAACACTATGCTTTATATTAGAGGAGTCATTCTCGCTGAATATTAGCCATAAACCATCCACGCACAAAATAAAATACAGGGAATCCAAACAAGTCAGTACAGACTGTTGCCAGTCGCTACAATTAGCAGTATTTCATTATAATACACAAATTTAAAGAATTCGTCACAGAGTAAGTAATGAAAGATTCCCTGCTCATTTCAATGGGTGCGAATCGTAGGTGCGACAAAAATATGAGATGTTAAAACTTTTACAATATATTATGATTGTTATTAATATTATTATTATTCCCCTAAATCACGGCTAAATATGAATTGTTATTATTTATTATGAAATTTTGCTGCCTGGAGCCGGCCGCCCCTGTGGCCTCCACTATGCTACGCCAGTGGTCACCATTAGCTTTTACCTGGAATGCCAGGTAGTCGGTCCTCAACTTACGTATACCCTTTTCTGGGTCGGTCCTCAAATTACATATAGGCTTAACTCTTATTCCCCTTCCGGTCCCCATTGTACATACCCCGGAGATATCAACGTCGGAAGTCGGGGTAATCCACTTGCCCCCTGAGACGCCAGTGATGTTTGCAATGCGAATCTGAGGCCAGCGCTCCCCCCCCCCCATGACTCATAGGTGACTTCTTTTCTTTGTGTAAAGAATAAAGAGGAAAGCGAGCTTGTGGTATCTAAAGATACAGAATGTCAAATTCAAAAACAAATGACATCCTCGGTCTAGATCTAGATAAAAAATAGAGATTCGGTGCCAAACGGCTGGAATGAGTGAAATTGGAAATGATATAGATGTACATTTGTAACCAAACTGGAAGAAAATAGAAATACATTTTAAGAAAAAAGCTTAGAAAGTTAAATATGTCTTAAAATATATTTACGTGAAATTACGAAATAAATATTCGTCATAATTGTTATGTTTTCATTATTTTTATTATATACATGTCAAAAGCCGAAGGCTATCTACAAAATTTACAGGTGCCGCTAGATTTCTTGTGCGTTGACCAACGCACAAATCTCACAAATCGCAAAATATTTTGTCTTATTTAACAAGACATACCGCCAGACTGCCTCGAGTTTGAGCTATACTAAACGGTGGCGAGAGCTCCGGTGACGCCTCCAGCATTTATTCGACGCGGTCAGCGCACACCGATAACAGGCCAAGTTTTGGTATCGTTCGTTCTCGATAATGGTAGTTCCGGAACTGGATTTCTCGGACACAATAGAATCGGCGTGCCTGGTATCGCCGCCGAGAACGAACGTAACTGAGGGCGTTTTTGTCCGGCTCTAACTGCCACACATCGGGAGACCAGTCGAGAGTTTAGAGTCCCGACTGGGGCGATGCCCCTCTGGTGGGAGATACCTGGTTGGGAAACCCCCGCAAGCGTCGTGTAGGTCCGCGCCAGTTCTCGTCATCCAATAAGGGAAAGAATATCTCCAGATCCCGTGATAAAAACATGCAGTACATTTACAAGACTAACGATTTATGTAGTTGACGCGCCCTAAAACACAAAATAATGAATCAATCAATGTAACTGAAACGCAATAGATTGTTGACTTCTCAAAAATTGGAAAATTGCTGGGGATGCACTGAATCTAATTTTTGATACACACGCTACTTTCGAGATTTCGATTTCGAGAACGTAATAATTGTAAATAATTATAACAATTATCAGAGGAACTAAATTGAATTCCTTCATTCCAATGGAATAAGGACGTGAAAATCTGTGGCAACAATTGAAAATTGACGAAAATTTAAACTTGTGGTTTTCTTCAAGGTATCCCTAAAATCGTTTCGCCGTTCTCTCGAGGACCGCGGAGGCCAATTGGCGAACCTATTACATGCAACTAGCTTAGCGAAGCCCCCGGGGGGGGGGAGGAAATCCGCCATGGCGGATTTTTTTATAAAAAGTTTTATTTTCGCTTTGACAGTTCATAGTAAAAATACATTATAAACATATTACAGTTGATCGGCTCGTTCAGTTTCGAATGCTAGATAAAAATTATCGATTAAAACTAGTACTACGCGAGTATTACTAGGTTAAATGTTTATTTCACTACAAAAGTCGGTTTAATTATTGTCAATCTAATGAATCAGTCTCGTCTAAATGCCGGAAAGTGAGTATAGTAAATTAAGAGCGTTTCACCAGTGTTTTCGAAGGTGCGTTAAAATGATTAGAAACACTTATTTTTCTAGTATTTTTCCAGAATATCCTAGAGGAAACTTGTCAAGACTTGTGCCAATCGATGTGTTTCGTCGAGAGAAATCAACTGAGCTATAGATCACCTCTGTAGTTGCCACACGCTAACCAAAACGCAGTTTTAGTTGTATAAAAAAACACATATCTTATTTTTGAGTATTTTCTTATAATATTCTGGATGGATTCGCAAAACAACTCTTAGTTCCCCACCAGTAGACGATGACGCCTCGAAATACACATCATTTATCTCGATTGGTGGACCGGAAGCGATCTAATCATGAGTGACGATCGGCCGGACGTACGCACGCACGTTTCTTTATGAGGATAAAGGGAATTTTGGAATTAAAAAACTTATTAAATTTAGCATTACAGAAATGAAATTATGATCTGCTATCCATTATAATGAGTCATTATTATTGGAGTTTGATTTTGTCCCGCCATTTTTGACGAATTACCGCTTATTACCGAATTATTATAATATTAATTGAATTACCGAATTATTTTAATATTAATTGAAAGCGCAAAAGTATTTCCAACCCGCAAAGATACTTTTTTCCCGGATTGCGATTTGAATGAACACCACCAACGCAAGTTGAATACTAACGCTTCCCAGGGGTAAAAAAACAAACAAACTTAAACTATTCCAATGTTCATAATTTTTTAGGTTTAAATGAAAATGGGACCTAGGCTTATTATTAAGCGACCTTTGCTCTATTCCAGCAAAAAAAAATTAAAGAAAAGATATCTGTTTTAGAAAGCCGTCTTTAAAAAAGCCGTTTTTTGTTTGCGAATTTTTTAAATTGTCACAATTTCTCTTAAATGACGCGAAAATCTTATATCTTGAAAAAATATTTGTGGCATAATTGAAGATCTGATTTTGAAGAATTGATTTCATCTGTATATTCAATAATATATTTGTAGGAGTGGGTCGAAAGTTGTTAAACTTTGTAATTTCAAAAATTAAAAGGTTTTACTAAAAATCGAGCCTATATTTTGTCAGCGTCTTGATTTACTTTCGCGTCTTACTACGTATGTAATAAAAAGGAAGGCTTTTCCGGCATCTATTCTTCGACAGAAAATCTCGTATTGTGGGGCCCTGATATGAAGAGATAAAAAATGGGTTCCTGTAAATAGTAAATTATTTTCTCTAACCAATTTGGTAACGGACGCATTTACCAATTTGGTAATGGATTCTTACGCCGACGTTTCCACCGTCATTCAGCACCTCTCAAAAGGAATTGAGGTGCCAATTCGTAGAGGAGTAAAACAGGGGCACCCATTGTCCCCACTCCTTTTTAATCTCATTACAGAGTGCCTGCTTGAGAAATTGGAAAACATGTCAGGATACACGCTATTGGACACGGTGTGTCCGTGTTAGCATTTGCTGACGATCTGGTGCTGTTAGCAAAAGATGCCCCAGGAGCTCAAGAATTGGTTGATATTGTGGTAGAATATCTTGGGGCCCTCGGAATGACATTGGCTGACTCGAAGTGTTCATCATTTCAAATTACAATCTTTGAAAGATCCTGGTTCATTGAAGACCCCTGTCAGGAAAGGTTGGGAGAGAGAATTGCTCTGGTCAGTAATGATCGTACCCTAACATACCTGGGAGTGAACTACTCTATTTGGAACGGCTTCCCGTGTGAAGCATCCATAACGAATTTGATGGAAGCAGTGACGAGGCTTCATAAGGCGCATTTAAATCCCACTCAGGAGTTGGCATTACTTCATACGTATATAATGCCACACTACCTTTACTAAATGGTTTTATCGATGCCATCTATGTTGATGCACAGGGAAGCGGACGGTCAAATCAGTGGCAGTCAAACAGTTCTTACATCTGCATATGAGTACTGCAGATAGCTTATTCTACCTGGCCAAGAGAGATGGAGGACTGGGGTTGTTGCGGCTCGCCCAAAACGTTCCTAGGGTTGCGCTGAACTAGGGTTACGATTAGAAAAATCTGCAAATCCTGTTTGCAGATGGCTGAGCTCCTGTCCGAAATTCTACCAAAGGACATTAAAAACCGCCAAAACACTGAGACCCAACTGGCCCTATACTGAACAAGATTAAAGGCTTATAAGAAGAAATGCGCCGATGACGAGGTAACCGAAAGAAAAACAAACAAAATTTCAATCGATTAAGGGAATGGCGAGTATTGTGAGTAGTGAGAAATGCTATCAATATGTCCTGATATTGACAAGTATTATTTCATGAGAGTAAGCGAATTACCTCAGAACCAGGTTTGTAAATTTTCTCTTTTTTGTTGGCGTTTTTGAGTTTTGAACTAGTTTTGTAAAAATACCATACTTTTTGAGGAGGCAAAGGGTGAAAAACATTGTGCAATTTAATCATAATGTTCTTAATTCCGAATCTGAGCTAAAACTCATTTGTTTACGCGATGCGTGTGAGCAACTTAGTAATCAGCTTTATTGAGAACCTGCAGGGGGAATTTTCCCGAAGTGCAGGTGTTACCCTGTCACAGATGTTGAGTTAATATCCATCAATTTCAACAAGGAATGTAAAGTACTTTAGTACGTTCTACTGTATGTATTTCAAAAGCGAATTGTGATCTGCCTACCACTCATCCAAGCTGCACGAAAATAATTCCACTGTCGTACTGCACTAATTGAGAAAAATTTATTTGTAAATGCCATGTTGAATAAGAATGTAAGAATATTAGCAATACAATGTCTCAATCTAGACCAAATTTTCAGGGTAACCATTGGAAATATTTGCTACCTTTGATAACAAAGAAAATAATCTTTCAACTCAAAATATCTGAAGAAATCGGCACTGAACTCACACTTTCACATAATTCTACTTTTATACATTTTGTTTTTCTCTTTTCACGTCTACCGTTCTATAAAAATACATTGATAGCAACATCGTCTTTGATTGTTCTAACCTTGAATACATGAACCGGAAAATCCATATGTTACGGAAAAGACCGATTATGTGATCGCATGGAGCTTGCAAATGTGTGGGCTGCTTAAATTTCACGAACGCTAAAAAAAGAGAGCGTATCAACGTTGGTCTATTTTTTGGAATATGATTGACATATTGACTGCCATAAATTGATGGTTCCGATATCCCGAGGAAAATCGAGCACCCAAGATATTGTAAAATGTTTTAACAAATATGTGTTATTGAGTTACGATAACATCCGCCAAAATACGTTATCAACCATTTATAGTGTATAAGAAACACAAAATTGTAGGATTTTTAATTTTACTTTGGCCTTTAGAACCAACTTTTTTGATCCTCTCGTACGTAATAAATTATTTTACTAACCATTAATCTTTGCTCACGTGGGTAATGTACTATGTTCGAGATAATCGAAGTGCATAAAAATACTAGAGTGGATTCATTTCTACGGAAGACGTTCGGTATGCCAGCAACCTGAGGTGCGCATTTCAGCAAATAAAGCCCCGGTAAAAGCTTTAGTAGGACGCGACCGAACGTCGGGATTCCTGGGCTGCTGCGACAGCGCTCAACATGCCACCACCCGCCGTTGCATTCTCTCGAAACGCGACGCAACCTTGAGACACGCGGACACACGAAACAGCAGGCCGCGCCGCATGGCATGTTTATTATAACAAATGTCCTTCATATCCTCTCGTGAAGGAGAAAATGGAGGAATGAATAATGCAAGACACGTCGCCATTCTCCCAGTATCGTGGAATTTTCAGGCTTCTGCCATCTAGTGGCGGACAGCGGAGTTACATTAAAAAGTGCTGCGTTCTCGCCAGACACGGAGAGAGAATGAAGCTGACTCACGACGAGCGACACGGAGACCGGTTCAGGCAGTGGAATTACTGTTGACCAATTGGTGACACAAGTGTAACGACTTTAATCTTTATTTCATCCTAAATTCTTGCGACCTACATATTACTATGTCTTAACACGTGAGACATTTGAGGCTTTTCCTTATCTTTCTTTCACGCATATTTATCCCTCTCTCACTCACACACACACACGCACGCGCGCGCGCGTGAGAGAGAGAGAGAGAGAGAGAGAGAGAACAGGGGAAGAGATAGAGATAAAGAGAAAGTAGACGGACAAAATATACTCGTACTTGCCATTTGGATCAAGATAGGAACGACAATGTCTCTCAACGACCCCAACTATTGAAGTCCATCATATGAGTTCAGCCTCCAGGACTCAAAGTGCTTCCTTATTACGATAAGTGCATAGGTGAAATTTGGAATAAATATTTGGGAGCAAAACAAAAATTCACACAATACCATCAATATGAAGTGAAAGAATTGTTTCCAAGTTCGTTTGATATTATTATTACAGTAAACTCTCTTTAGCAAGAACACACTTAACACGAATTCCGCCTTAAAACGAACGAAACTTCGGTCCCGGTAAGGGATTACGGTAAGACGAACATTTATAATACTTAGATAACACGAATTTTTATAACACGAACTCCATTTATTTCGCTCCCTTGGAATTCCTGTTAATGAGGGTTTACTGTATTATTGTTATCATTATTATTATTATTATTATTATTATTATTATCATCATCATTATTATTAATTTGAATAATATGTATTGACGAACGTGTGCCCCTCCCCCTTCCTCCTATGCGTAGAATATTACTAGAGGGCCAACAGTCACTCACGGGTAACTGACATTTCGATGATTCACATATCGGAAGGAAGTTTTCTCCCGAAACATGATAAGCGCTCCCCTGTGCAAAACACAATCACTTCAATCGAATTGTCGTCACACACGAGTCAAGCTGCTAAACTCGAAACTGCCTGCGCAACAGCTCTCGCTCTCACGCAGTGGCGTATCTAGGTAAAATGGCGCCTAGGGCATCGCAGAATATCCTCCCTCCTCCAACACGTACACGAACGGGACAATAGTATTTGATCCATCATTCGTTAGTGCACATCACAAAATCTTGGGATATGAACTCAAAAAACAATTAAATAAACAATGTACACATTTTTTAACATATCTCAATAAGAATTGTAAATTTCTTTGGTTTCTATTTCATAGCTTCATCAGAAGAACTTTAGAAATAATGATAAAAGATTATGAGATTAATTTACAATTACTGTAAACAAGTTAAATAAATCAAATTGTTGGTAACTTTGTAAATACCGAAAAAGAGAGTGAGATTAAATTACAATTGCAGTGTACAAACTTAAACTAAAGTGATAATTGTCTTGCGTTTACCGATGCCATATAATCAATGACTTTATTATTATTATTTTGTGTGTTTTTTCTTGTTCCACTCCTAGAAGAGCTAGTAGGTCGCACAGACATAGTTTTTACATAGAAACTCGTAGACATGAGATAATTAGTTTCAATTCGCAACAGGATCCCTCAATCTGGACACGGCTACGGTAAACAATATTTGTATTGGCTCTCTAAAGTTCGAACGAAAGCTCTCATTTACGTATTGAATTATATATTTCAAAAGTTTGTCTGGGCGAGAAGCCAAGTCTGTACAAATTGAAAGCAGCGTTTTGTAATTATTTATTTCTTCATAAAGCTGATCACCATGGACGTATTTTGCGATAAATATCTCCCAAATTCTTTCACTTTCCTTTGAAGTTTTCTAGATCATGATAACTAAGCCTTAGTAGCAAACCAAACCAAACCAAATCCAAATCAATCGGTCATTCAAATCTTCCATTAATTTCACTCTGAATTCAGTCTATTGTGTTTTTCTTTGCTTTGTTTATTTCATCCTTTAATTTCGCCGTTTAGTCTTTATGTAATTCTCAAGACAGTGTCTTCTTTGGGGGCGACGTTTCTCTAATGCGGCAACTCAGTCCTAGCAAAGTTTCACATCTTCAACGATCGATGTATTTACAAACTCATCTCGTTCTTCCGGAAAATCTTTCAACATACTATACAAAAATACATATACAACAATGTCGTTTATCTCGAAAATTATGATCTCTTTGTAGAGAAAAAGAAGTACGTGTTGTATTCTTCACACTACTTGATGGAGGCGTGTTATCGTAGCGGTATAGTGGCGCATTTATGCCTGAAATAATGTGTTATCCGCACAATCTTGACACTGTGGATCTGGGAATAATGAATTCCCTAACGATTTCCGAAATAGAATGTCCCATCCGTCTAGCTCCATCTACCATTCCGCGTTCGAAATATGTTAATTCCCGTCATGCGGCCATAATCACATCAGAAACCTTTTCACATGACTTACTTGAGTACAAATGAAAGGTCCACCAAGACACTGCCCTTTTATACATTTTGTACGCGATCCTACTGCCACCTGTATATTTGCATATTGATATCTCATGACTATTGACACCTCAGTGTAGATAGTCACATCAGTGTAGAAGGTACGAGTTTGAAAAATCGGGAAACCAGTGAATGTAATGTCGAACGATGGCATTGCAAGAGGTATACTGCGATTTTTCGCAACTTTGCCCTTGACAGAAATCAGCTGTTTCGCTGCCATCCAATCGGGAGCTTAAATGTCACTTCTGTGACGTCACTATAGTGACATTTAAACTCCCGTCAACAGTTGATTCCTGTCAGGGGCAGAGTTAGGAGAATCGCAGTGTAGCATCGAAACCATTTATAAGCGCGCAAACTGCAAACGAACGCATTGACAATTTGAGCACATGGACATTACCTCCAGTTATGTTACCTGCAGTAGCGGTCAAAGGGGTCTTTTCTTAGATTAATCACTCTTTACTAGTGGAAACTCGTGCGATTAAATCGCACGGGAAGTTTAAAACGGAATTTAATTTTACTTGCCCGAGTATTTCTTTATCATGTTCATTTATTCAGACGGAAAGGAATTAATTCTACCTATATTGTATTTTCGCCTTGGCTTGCCCTGACTTTTATTTATTTACTTTTGATTTTATTTACTCGTATCGTGCAGAAAACTGAGAGTGCTCCTAATGTATTCCGAAATTCCCAGGTTCGAAGTTACTTCCTGGTTCGATACTTTGTCTTCTCTGGTGGAGATCATGGTGAGGGTTTGGATGTCTGACGGCCGACTTACAATTGTGTCTGTCAAATGCCTAAATCTGCAAATCAACACGTATACCTGCAAATCAATGCAATGCCTAAATCTACAAATCAGCCTGTATCGGCGCGAATCTCCCGTGAGATACTAAAAGTTTTCATTGTAGGTGACTTCAGAACGAGAAACGGACGGCAAAGTTGACTCGGTGCGAACCTAAACGGCTTCCCGAACTTCTGCGATTATATGTACTGTTTCCCACGATCTACCCAACCAGAAATCCGGAATAATCGACATCGCGAAAGGAACCTATTGCGAAGTTTCGGTCATTTTCTTTCTGGTTTCCGAATCCGGGTCTGTAACGTTCGCAGTTACGTCTTTCACCCCAGCTCGCCGAAACGAATTTCATGTTTCCCACGATACACACTGGGACGGTTTCATGGCTCTTATAAGCTTACTGCTTGAGCGGAAACCGTTAAATTCTGAGGCCAAAATCGATTTCGCGGTGACTCACATCACATCCGCTATTCGAACGGCCTAAAAACCGAAATACGACGAAATAACGCGCGAACAGAATTATGTCCAAAGCTTACAGATAAGCAGAGAAGGACGCTACGAGACTTCCTCTTAGATCTCAAATTACGTCCTTGCAACAGCGTTCTCGCCGACGGAGCGCGAACACGACGTCTTAGCAGTCAACTCTCTACAACACGGCACCCACCAACGCATGGACGTGCACGCCACGGTAGAAGAATGCAGTCTTCGAGAAAGATAGCTCTAGAAAATATCCAAAACCTCGGGATCCAACTGCTTGCCCATGCTGCAATGGCACCGCAGCCCCTGACACCTTGCTCCGCACAGCAGCCAGACTCCGTATGGGAAGACATTGCGAAAAGCGAATTTTTCGCGGAGTCGCTTGAACAGTAGTCTTGACCGTTCCAAACCGCCTGCGATATTCAGAGCGGCCGAGAGAAAATCCGGGCCTTCGTACAAAGGCGTTTAAAAAGAAGTAAAGGCCTTACAAAAACTTCTATTGACACGTATAAATGTATATTATTATTTCTTACAAACGATTATATGTTGACATATTTAAATAAGTCTTAAATATCCATCGGCGCTGGATTGTTCACAACTGCTCTTTGTCCGCTTTCCCGAATTTGCGGTATGAAAAATTACGTCAGAACGTGACGTAATACACAGTGTGATCTGAGCGTTACTTTTTAATTTTGACTTTTAATTTAAAATATATTGTCTTGCAAATATGGAAAACATAAGATACGATTAAAATAAAATGAATTTAATTAATTTTCAAATGATTATTTATAATAAAAATTACCGGGAGAGATGGCTCAGGGCATCAACTGATATCACTGCAGTCCCTCTTACCGGGAGGTCCTAGGTTCGATTCCCGACGGCGGCAGGGTTTTCGGCACTAGCTTGTCAGATAGGTCGAATTCAGTCGCTGTCTGGAGGAGAATTCTAGCGGTCGGCTGCTCTGATCAGCAGTTTTCCGTGGTTTCTCCGATCAACACCAGACGAATTCCGCAGCAGGACCCTAACAAACGGGCCACGGACCGCATGCGACCTTTCCTTCCTCTTCGTTGTCCTATCCTCATCTCTTAAATATACACACACTAATATGAACTACAGTACCACCCATGCCAGGAGACCGTTCGGGAGCTTAGAGCTAGGCGCCATTGCGATTTGTGGACCCCCGGAACCGTCTGCACCCCGCTCTCCTAGCCCTTACTACTTATCCTTCGCGCTAAGCACCTCAGCGCGGTGAGTGACGGGCAGGCAGAATATGAAGAGGGGTCGAGAATAAACACTTTTTGCCAATGAACATGTATTTTTTTGCATATAACGGAGTGATATGCATTTATACATGTAGCATTTTCTCCCGAAGTTTAGGCAACTCCGTATGCACAGATGTTCGGCAGCTACATGTAGTACTTTGACTGCATACGGGATTGCCTTAACTTTATAAGCATATGCCACATGTATAAATGGATATACCTTCGTTGTAGGCAATTTCCCACTATATGATCACTAGTAAAAAAAATATTATTTTCGACCTCTCTACACGTCCTAGAAGTTCAGGAACTCACAGAAACGTCAAAAGGTGAAAGATAGAAGAATAGGACCGATGAACCGGTATAATAAAAATAAGGAAACCCATCATAAAATGCTTACCTGATTTTAATTGTTTCTTCTAGCGAAATTTGTTGCTGGCGCTGACATATTTGATCACGATCACCATCTGTATAAACCACCTAATACGTGCCAAGCTTCAGTCGTAGTCGAAGCAGGGTTTTATGTAGTTGATAATGCTTCATTTCCGTTCTCTGGGAATTGGAATGTGGGCAAATTGTTAGGACCGGTACAGTGAATGCTTCTGTAACCAAGGTAGTCGAAGTGTTTGGAAATTACCTACAACGGAGTTATATCCATTTATACATGTGGCATATGCCTATGATGTTTAGGCAACCCCGTGTCAAAGTCATGTAGCTGCCGAACATATGTGCATACAAAGTTGCCTAAACTTCAGGAGGAAACGCCACATGTAGATGTTGCTTGTGTAATGCTGCATGGTGGGGCTCTACCAGCGACCTTCCTTTCGTTCCCGACCGGAGCGGGGTGGTGCGTATGGGCATTTGCGTCCAAGTACCTATATACCAAAGCTGTGGGGTCGAATCCCGCGTAAGGCGTGGACATTGTGATGTGACATGTTGCACATTCCTAACACATTATGAATCGCATATCCTAGCACACCGTTTGCGGCTTCGGCGTTGTAACGGTTACCGTATCGGACAGTTATACCCACGTTCATGTGTTCAAACCGGCCGGATTTTCTTCGTTGCCCGAATGATACCTTCTTTCGCTGCTACATGGCGAAATTTGCGCTGAAGGAAGAGAAGCCTGTTGACCTTAGCCTCACCACGGAAAATAAGGCAAAATTGAATTGGTCGTGTATCATTCTTGTTCTAAAATCCTCCACTTAATTACTTTTCCTTCCCGATATGTTGTGTGGGCGCGGGTGAGACCATTTGCGCGACATACGTGCCTAGAGACAGAGCTACAGAGTCATCTAGGTGTGGGATATCTGCCTTCCTCCGATACAGGACTAAGTGCGACTATCTACGCTTATCTAATTCAGTATTACCATGACCGGTATGTGTTCACGAGCTACAATGGCGCAGTAGGTGGGGAGACTGATGAGTACTAAGGTGGCTGCACTTGGAGAGAATTGTGTAAACTAAGGGATGGAAACCTGAGGCATCGAAGAATGCAAAGAAGTAAAAAGGAAGACATATAGGCATTAATGCGTTACATTTTTTTTGTGATTAAAAATCGTTGTTTTCTCTTTATTTATTACTAAATAAAAACAACAAAAATAATTGCATCAAAATAATTCTATTGCACCCAATTTGCAAAATTCTATCCATCTGAAAAATTGGATCATGTGCAATACACAAACGGTAAGCATTCGCATATTCTGCAGTGTCCCGTACATTTGTTATTATAAATTGTGGAAATAGTAACATTCAAATGAAACAAATTACGCAGATGACATTTTTGTTTTTAGCTCTGTAAGGTCCGGGTGGTGTGCTTGATATACGAAGGCGAGTCAAATGAAAACCGTAATTAATTTTTAAATATTATTTATTGAACACACATGGTACAAAACTGAATCACTTTTCGACATAGTCTCCCTCACGCTCAATGCATGCCGGCCAGCGCTTCCGAAGTGCCTGAATTTCCGTAGAAAAAAGTGTTTCTGGGAGATGGTGCAGCCACTCGTGCACCGCATGGCGTACCTCATCATCCGAATGGATCTTCTTCCTGCTCATTGCTTCTTTGAGGAGCCCAGAGATGTGGAAATCGCTCGAGGCGAGTTCGGGCGAATAAAGCGGATGTGGGAGGCATTTAAATCTCAGGTCAGACCCAGATTTCGTCCCCTTCTCTTGCATCGACACGTCGCTGTTTGAATTCCGAGGTCAGTTGTCGGGGCACCCTTCTTGCAGACACCTTATGAAATTGGAGCACATCATGCACAATGTGATGTGCTGAACCATGACTAATGTGTACAGCTTTTGCAATGTCACTCGGCGGTTGTCCATCACGATTGCTTCAACGGCTGCAATGGTCGCTGGAATCACAACGCGATATACCTGGCCTGGGCGCGGAGCGTTGGCCACGGATGTCACACCATTTGCGAACAACCGACACTATTCGTACACTTACTGTGTGACAAACAGACGTCACCATACTGAACCTTCATTCGTCGAAAAGTGTCCAATGGGTTTCACACTTTCACTTCGCAAAAACCGAAATACAGAACGCTGTTCCTCTCTGGTGCACGTTGCTAGTGGGGCAGCCATTTTTACACTGTTCCTGCGCCGGGGTTTGTGTTTCTTCCCAATGATGCCACTTAGGAGACATCTGGCACACTATTGCAAACATGCCTATCAACAGGACACTAGCGCCACATTTGGATTTTTTTATTATACTTTTACGGGTTTCATTTGACTCACCCTCGTAGTATATGCACTACTACTAGTGTATATACAAGTGTCTCAGAATAAATATACTTCTCCCCCATACGTCACAGTTTTTTACTGTTATTTGGCGAAAATAAAGCAAATCAAATCAAAAGGCTACCAACTTCTAGGACGTATACGAAATTAAAAACGTTTTGCCATTGATCGTATAGTGAGAAATTACTTACAACGGAGTTATATCCATTTATACATGTGGCATATTCCTCTGAAGTTTATGCAACCCCGTATGCAGTCAAAGTAATACATGTAGTTGCCGAACATCTATGTATACGGAGTTGCCTAAACTACAGGAGGAAATGCCACATGTATAAATGCAAAAACCCCGTCATATGAAATTTCCCTCTCACATTCCGTTATATGAGCAAAATACTGCATGTTCATTGGAAAATGTTAATTTTCGACGTCTCTACATACTCTACACGTTAGAGAAATTTATTTTGATATACCCTAATTGTTCGGGGCATTATAGGGTCGGATTACCCCTTGTGAGGACCCTGGAACTGTCCCCCGTGTGGAGGCCCTTATAATTCACCCCTTCCATATGTAATCCTATTACTTTGCCTTTAAGTTTGATTTTCTATTCAGAAAGTGGTTTCAAACAATGGTTTTTAAGAAAAATGTTTGAAGCTATTTCTACTTTTCGAGAAACTTTTATGTAGTACCAACTGAAGCACCCTGTGTGCTCGGTTATTTCTTAATCACAATCATCTAGTCGAGAGGAAAGGGAATGTTTTCCATTCGTAGTTTAAGTCCGCCCTACTCTGACCTTAAGTTTTATTATTTTTTAAATAATTACATAATTCTGATATAAATATCTAAATCAATTTTGCCAAACAGAAGAAGGTAACAAAGGAAAACTCTTGACCTTGGGGGGGGGGCATAGGGACCGTGCTCCCACTGGATCCGCCATTGCTCCCAGCCAATCTCACCAAGCCTCACCCTCCCCCCTCTTCCAGCACCACTCTGTCCCTCTTTACGCTGTTCTGCCCCAACACCCTCTGCATCTCCTACCGCGCCCTGCCTTGTTTGCTACGATCACCTGTGCTCCCATCGTCCTTGCTACGGACTGTCGTAACCAGATGCATCGTTGTGTACTCCCGGAAAACATCCAGTAACAATTATTTTGACCTTCAATCACTCTGAGCCTAACTGCGCTATTGGGATAAATGAAAACGTATTTAGTGGGAAATTTTATGGGCTTTCCAGCAACGTTTAATTCACTGGTGAATTTACTCGTTTTCGAGACATTTGCAAAAAGGAGAAAGAGCACACACTTTCTTTCCCCTCTAAGGGAAATGAGAAACGAGATAGTTGAGAAATCTCAGACCTTTAGTGACTTTTTTCTTGTTTTCATGTTCATATGTACAAAATTTCATTCAAATAATGAAAATATTGATGCTGAAAAACAATTTTGGAGAAAATAATCGAAACGGATTAGGCGCTAGCATTGATTACAGATGGTCATACGGGAAAATCGTCAGACGGACAGACAGACGTTTTGCCGTTAATCAATATTTCGGTATCAAGTACCCATAAAACGTGGATTCTGATTATTCAATGGTCATATTCATTCAAGGATGTAATTTACTACTTATATGAACAAGATTTATCCAGGTATCCGGTAGTTGAAGTTCTGTCAAGTTTTTTTAGAAAGCTTTTACTGACAAGGTCTTCCGCTGATATCACGAGTGGGTATGTTTTGGTACACAGAGAGAAATGTTTAGTTCATACAATTAATCACATAATAGATTCAACTAAACAGTATAGTAGATTTTCGTAGAACAAAGTGCTTAGTCAAGTTCACGAAACTGCTGTTTAGTTAAAGACACTAACGCACATATAGTAATGTTAACTAAACAGGTCGTACCCGGGACGAATGGCATCTAGCGGAGAATACTATACGAATCGTTGCGTTGATTAATACATTAAGTACTATTTACTAAACAGTGCGGTGGAAATAACTAAAGGAAACGTCGAAGGGAATACTTTCTTTCGGTCCCTCCAAGCAGGTAGCAACTGGGTTTCCGCAGCGGTCACCCATCCTCCGACCCGCAGATTTGCACTTCCTTAACTTCGGCTACTGATAGACCCTAGCCTAACAGAGCAGCTATGGGCACAAGCTGCTGGCTATGGGCTGTCGACGTTATTTCTACCATTAATTTAGAATATAAAATAATTATTGAAAACCAGTAAAATACTAAACTCGCCATTTATATAGCATACAATGCTATATACAGTGTTGAATTCTCACACTTCAGACGGGTTCTATAGCCATTTCAATTGGGGTAGGTCGCTGAGAACGCGCGCTTACTAAACAGTATTTAGTAAACAGTGCTTACTAAACAGAGTTTAGTAAGTGTGACGACATGAAACGTAGATCTCACCAAATGATTTTATCTACGAAACAAGAATAGTACCACTAACAATTCTCTTTGTTCATTCACTCACGATTATGAGTTGTTTAATGTACTAAACCAAACTAAATCATGTTTAGTGAATCTTACTACACGAATAATTGTATTTTCGATACGATGGCTTACTAAACTTATTTAGTACATTCCACTACAGCATTTCTCTCAGTGTAGCATTTAATTTCCAAATATTAGTTCATAAGATTATTACTACTACTACTACTACTACTACTATTATTATTATTATTATTATTATTATTATTATTATTATTATTATTATTATTATTATTATTGTTGTTGTTGTTGTTGTTGTTATTGCGTTGTTGTATTTGTAATTGATTTTATTTTATCAGCAGTCTTTCAGAAAATGTTTTGATGAGTTAACCTTTGTAGAAGGCAAAAGTAGTGAAAGTTCTGTAAATGCTGCATCCGTTATTGTTGATCTTTGTGTTGCCGCCGTGTTTTAGCTTTGGTGTATGATGTTGGCAAGCTGATCATATGATTTGTGGATGTTGGTAATGATTACAGGGTCTATGTCATCCGGCATCCGTTGAGCTGTCAAATCCGTCAAATGTATTGTCCGAGCCATAATAGTGTTACTATTTTAAATTGTTTTCTGTGAGGTTCGTGTTCTAATTAATGTCGGTGATAATTAATATCTCTTTTAGAACATCAGTACAATTGTTAAAATAGTGTGAATTGTTTATCCTTGTTGTATATGTCTATTCATTGCTACTGCAGGTGTACACTGCGGATTTTCTTTCGTCAGAACGAGCCCTTTGGTAATGATCACTTAGACTTTCTATGAAAAATCTTCGTGAAAATACCCAAAAGTGAAATATGTCATCTACCAGGCCTCCTTTACAAGCTAAATATGAGCTTCTTCTGGAAAACAATGGGCAAGTGATTTGTTCCTTAACCCTAAATTTACCATGTTTCGGAATTTGGTCGAAATATAATGTTGCATTTTGATGTAGATCTTCATCCAATACCAAGAAGAATATTTTGGTTGCTGTCATTACGGTTGGTGCTCTTCTGATGACATGTATTACAGCATATGTATCATGGAGGTTATTACAGCCAGTGATTGAAGCAGATTTTCTCCATATGAATGTGCCAGAAACTATACCTAGTAAGTGATATGTTAATTAAATATAATGCTATTAAGCAAATTGTGTTTATTACAATTCTTGTAATTCTTTTCTATGTCTAATTTAATGAATGTTTTTTTAGTGACTTTGGACATGCTGAAGCACAGAGCAAAATGTTACGAAAAAGCATTTTTGCAAATGAATTCCTCCAAGATTAATCCCATTATCCATGTGCCTGCACGGTCACCAGTTCCTTCTAGCTCACCTCGTGTTCTAAAGTTGGTATGCTATTACAGTTTCCCATATAAGGATGATTTAAAACCTGAAAGAATTGATCCTGGCCTCTGTACTCACATAAACATTGCATCTTTGGCTGTTACCAACAAATCACTAAGTGAAATCACTCCAGAGATATCCAAGGTAAGTGCATTCTTGGTGAGTTTGACAAATGTAAACCTGAAATTAGTTGCAGTCCTAGTAGTAATTGCACAAGCTAAATGTACATCTCTTAGTAATGTATGTTCATCTAAAAAGAAATGGATGCATCAGGAATGTTTTACATATGCATGCTAAGATATGATTAATGCTTGTGGGATGTCCGGTATTCTCTGTTGCTCCATTGATTTTGGAAATATATTGCCTTCTGTATATTGATTTTTTTTCATTCCCCCATAATTTGTGGGAAAATGTTTTTTCTGTTGAAGAAATCGCTTTTAGCTGTGTACATCGTTATGATTGTGTCGAAATGGAGATTTAAAAGATCCATAAAATATTTTAAATTGATGCCTATATAGTTTGTTAAAAAAATATTCTGTGTTCTAATCATTTCAAAATTCCTGTTGATCATTTTGTTTTCTAAATGGGAATCATTGATGATAATGAGAATGTATTGGTCATTGTTTCTCGTCAAACCTTTCTACAGTCAGATACCTGCACCGTAAATTACACTGGTGTACAAAAATAAACTTTTTTTCTTTCACAAGATTCTATAAGTATTTTTTATTCTGAATTCAAATATCATTTCAGTTTTTCCCCATCAGGCAGGGGTTTATTTGATATGCATTTGAACTTTTTACACTTTTTAATAAAATAGGTAACTAGCTATCCAACTGTAAATGGTATACTACTCATCCTGACTTACATCTGTCTACTCATTCTGAATCTGGAAAGTGGTAATGATGATTTTCAGGCATATTCTGCGTCTGGAAAATCTCTCTTTTTGGTCCAACACAAGTCTGCTAACATATTAGAACTACACTTGCCTTAGTACTTGTTTTCATCGTAGAAATTACTGATGAAAACTCTCACCATGCTCGTTGCTGACGACCCCAAGATTTTCTGGGAGGAAGTTTTAAGTCAGAGTCTAAGAATTGAATTTTCAAAGACATATTACATCCCCTAGCTTTATGAGAATGCAGAAGATAAGCCACTATGTCCAGTAGTTTTCTGCTTTATGGTTTCCAAGGAATTCATGATATAAATTTTTGAAAGAATGTCAGACTGCTTTTTCCAGTGGATTTAACAGTTCTTCAAAATATTTACCAGCTATTAACGACCGGATTTGTGGTCCTAAAAATCCCTTCTTTCAATTTAGCATCACTTACTTTGGTAAAATTTAAATTCAAGTACAAAAATCCATTAGAAAGGTTATCCACAGCTTTTATGAAATGTTTCGTTCCTCCTAATTTAATATGTAACGTAGGTAAATATATTGTTCAGGATTAAATAAATGGACATGTGACACATTTCTCTGGTTAAGGATAGTGATTCCTTAATTTTTGTCAAACAGAAATAACAGTGACTTAGGAGATCCTTTGATTTCTTCCAAATCATAGGAATTGCAAATGATGTGCATATGATGTGTACCATTTTTCTATCAAGACAACAGTCTTAACACACACAACATGTATTTGGGGCCCAGCTCTTTTCCAAAATCATCAACTTGACAGCCAAAATAATTGATAACATTTTTTGCAAGTGGCGTTAAATTTTACATCAGCCTTTCAAGTCAACTTACCACAAATACAACAGAAATTATCTGCACGATTTATACACGTTCTTGGCATGATGAAATTACAAAACGCTAACACATAGCTTACACAGTACACTTCTAACACAAGGGAAGGACACATCGCCAATGATATTCGTGCAAACTAGGTCACAGACCCCTCAATACTGACACATCACAATGCCAGATTAACTGGTCTGAGTGTGTTAAAACATGATTACATCTGCACATTATTGCCTATTGGTGTTTCAGCGTGATATTACTTATTTCCTTAATACAGCTTGAATAAATTGCTACATATAAGGCAAAGGTTCCAGTGACAGGTCAAAGAGAATGTCAATAAAAAATTTAAAAAATATATCACAACAAACTCTGATGGAAAAATTCTGAATACATATCTGAATTCAGTATGAAAAAACTACACTACATTTACCAATCGGATTTCTTGTGAAGAAAACCTTGTTGACCAGTGTTATTAAATGTGCCAGTCTGTATTTTTCATTCAATCAAAGGACAGTTGTTTGGGAGGCATTGGGAAATGATAAATGCACTCTGTCCAGAACACATCATCTTTTGAGACATGTTCTATTCAAGATAGGTACTTAACATTACAGAATATTAAGATTGCAAGCGATGAATGTTGATCTTCAAACGTGGGCATGAGGACATGTAATGGACGTCATATTATTAGTAGCAGTAGGGATTGCAATCCAGCACTGTTTTCAATCCTGTGGGATTTTTGCTGGATTGACTTCAATCCAGCGGGATCCCACATAGGTTGAAGTATTTTTTATGGCATTAAAAAAACATTTTCTATGGTAATAATTAGGGAGCGGATTTTTATGCCCTAAAAAAAATGTTGAAATATGCTTTTTAAAATATGCATTTATGACCCCAAAGTTCTCACATATGCAGTTTAACATGCATTTATGACCTAAAATTTCTTAAATATGCACTTTAGTATGCAATTAAAATTAATATTTCATTTTCTGTATAAACCTTTCTTGATAAAATTCAGGAGAAGGAGATTTATTATAACTAGATAATAAAAAGTCCAAAACCATAACAAATATAAATATTTGGTAATACTTTGTTGTAGTTTTTATTATCTAGTTATCTAAAAATATTATTCCTAATATTTATTTAAGGTAGTTATTATCAGCTCTGTCTTCTTTATTCACAAAGAATAGATGAATATGAATATGAACTTAAGTCATTGGAATATAACTTAAGTTTACTAAGTCTTTTAATTTTTCCTACTAATTAATCAATCAATCATGTAATGTAACCAATTTAGAAATATCAAATAAAAATTCACTTCTCTTTTAAAAATATGATCTTGAAAAACAAATAGCATTAATGGTGTTATTTCCCATCCTACTTCTTATGGAACTACATATGTAGCCAGTGGCCGAAAAGGCTCTTTCTGCCTCTACACTTGTTGGTGTGATACTAGTCGTGCAATAGTCGTAAACAAACATAGCTGTAATATCACTGCATCTTTCTTTCATTCTTGCATGTAGTGCGTCAGATAGCTCATTGCTTAAAACTTTGTCTTGCGTCTCCAGCTTCCCTAAAATAAATAAAAATGTGTCTGTTGTTAATAGGGTAGACTCTCCTCTACATAATACTTCGACATCCAGTGTACAGAGCTGCAAGCTGTCAATTCCATTTTTGATTTTGTACTATTCTTCTTCCGTAAATTTTATGTCCGAGCTAGGATGTCATTAATTATTTAAGGTGACAAATTTGAATGAATTTGCGAGAATTGATGCTTGTGGATCCGCATGCAGATCCGTAAGCTGGTGAGGGATCTTGCAGGGCCTAAAATTACATTGTATCCCGCTGAATTGCGGTATCCACTTTGCTGGATTGCAATCCCTAAGTAGTAGCAATACCTTATAAGATATGGGAATTGTGAGAATTATTGCAATTTATAATAGCAAATAAAAAATTGAGGTTTTCTTATTTCCGAATAGTAGACTGTTCATTTTTCAAACTTGATCTTAACCAAGATATGTATAAAAATTTATAAATTATAAAACATGACAGAAACATAATGCAGAAGTAACCTTAAGTAATGGAAAAACAGATAAAAGTTATGTTAATGAGTTGTAAGAATCAAATTATGAAATATATCTTTTTCAATTATTGATGTGATGTGAATTTTGCTTATTTTTTAGTGAGATTCTGTTTATTAGTATTTAATATCATATACTTCATTCTGATAGAAATCCATTCTCATAGAAGTCTTTGAGAGGGGGATGAAATAGGATTTACCCAATGTACTATTATAATTTTTGAAGCAGTGGGGATTTGATGTAAAACAATGAAATTTTGTAGTCTGAAGAAGTTCATATTTAAAAAAGTAAATTAGTAAATGAAACTTTTTGTTGAAATTGTTTATAACATGAATTTCTGAATGTTTTAATATTTAACTTTAGTTAAGGTAAACTTTTCCAGAAAACCAATCATATTTTAAATTGGAAACTTTGTAGAACTGCTTCTGACCTACAAATAAAGAAATAAATAAGGAAATAGCTGCATTAGTTATATTTTGTTAAATATTAATTAATGAAATCCATTCATTAATATTTATTAATGAAATTCAGTAATTAATAAATGTAAATAACAATTATTAGATGCAAAAATTTTTAGTTTAAAAAATTGCTTTGATGAATCTGAGCAATATTTGAAAAAATCCTTGTACACTAATTCTTTTCTTTATATAGCATATTGCAACTACGTACTATATTTGAAAATTGTACATAGAATAGTTTTTGAGCAAATGGTACATTTATCATATAAAATGAAAGTTACAGGAAATTGCTTGCAAATGTTGAAGAATCATTTCTGGAAGGTAATGTTCGTCAAAACATTTGCCTTATTCTTTTACCTAAATATTTATTCCCTAAATATTGGGTTTGTTTATCATTCTTTACATGGTAGCAATTTTTACTAAAAGCTTCAGAAAGGATTTACAAGTCTATTATTTTGAAACCACTGCCAACATTCTCTTCTCCATCTTCATTTCACAGGCCTCCATCAAACGTACATTTTGATGCTATGCTGGGATGTTATTTAAATTTTGAAGGTTGTTTTGCAACCTGATTGTGCAAAACTTCTGGAGTAGTCTATGGGGAATAATATGGGAATAAAAACCAAAAATCGATTTTTTTGTCCTTAAAGCTCTTAAACATTTTTGTCTTTAATTTTACTTTTAATTAAGCATTCTTTAAAATAACACTCCATATTAAAAAAATCATCCATATTAACATCCATATTAAAAAAAATTATAAAAAACCTTTCTGCTGAGTTGAGAATGTAAAATTGACAGTAAAATTTATTGATGACATGCTTACAGGTTGTGATGTTACAGTAATTGAATTGCATTCAAATTCTACAAAACAAAATAGTATTCCTTTTTTGTTATTAATGGGTTATTTATGCATGTCAAAGGGTAAATGTTAACAATGTTAATCTCAAAATTTATGATGCAATAATGTCACCAAAATAAGATGGATTTTCTACTGAATTCAAACGACATACATCACAGAAATTTTAACTGGAAATTTGTTAAAATGGTGGAAATTGTGTGCATGTACTAACTTGTAACGGAAACTTTACAACAATTTTTTTCACTCTCCTGAAACGTAATTTTGGAAAATGTGTTGTTAAAATTCAGTCATTGAGGTGGTAAGTTAAATAGTTTATGGTGATAGCTTGCAGCAAACAAGTTTATTCTCTTGTCATTGATGCAATTGTATTGCTGATTCTTTCCCCCAAATTGTTGTGACTTACATGTATAATGTAATTTTGGTTGTTCAGAGTAAAAACGGAAGTGTTTAAAGCAACATTTTCTTTGAGTTTAGTAATTTAGGATTGGTGGTAATAAAATAAAATTGATGTTGTAATTGACATGGAGAGTATGAACATTTTCGAAATCTGGGAATATCTCCTACTTACTCTATTTCACAGTAATTTAGTGTACAATGTGAGTTTCTAATTTTGTTGTATTCACTTCAAAGACTGTTCTTATTAAGGTAAGTGTAATTGCTAGTTTTTAAATTTATGTATAACAAAATACACACAAACTATTTTGAACGTGATGAACCTGAATGAAATTAACACGTTTGCGTTAATGTGTAAGTAGTACAATGACCTTGTAATAAAATAGAAAAAGAAGAGAAGACATAGAATTGGAAGACCGAATGAGAAAGACCTCAACAAATAGAGAAAAAGAAAAAAAAAACATCAAAATATTTCTGAAACTACAAATAAGTATTCCCTGCTCTTAGACATAATACTCCAAGGGAAATGAAAACACATTATGCCACAACATCTGGACTTCAATGTGTCTCTTCAGCAACTTCATGAGTGTGGTTGTAAATGAGAAATACGTTAAACTGCAATTTTTGTGTTATTGATTTTGATGTTTTTCAGAAATCATTATGATAGTATCATATACTCCAATTTATACATAGTGGCACCTCCAGGCCATGAGCTGGACAAAGAGGACACTGTTATGCATTTGGGAGTTTTGTTACAATTTAAATATTTATTATTGGAGCTCCCGATTGATGACAAAGTCCCCCTCTCCTTCTAGCTCAAGACCTTGAGGTACCACTATAAATAAATCAGTCTAATTAGATATAATGTAATTTACATTAGTGCAATGGAGCACACGTTTACTGGAAGATCTGCCTCCTGTTCTTTTGGATCAGTTCTTTTGGATGGTAGGCTAGTCAGTTTTATTTGTTGACATCTTGCGAATACCTTCTGTTACATCTTACTCATATTTAAATTTTAGTACTTTCAGGATTGTTTTTCTAGCTTGTAAATTGCATGAGGAAAAGCAATAATACTGTAAATCTCTTTTCTATCATACTAATTTCCATTACAAGTAAACTTGTGCAGTATTTGGCATGATATGTAAGAAATATTTTTTGAAACATTACCTTTGTAATAATGAAATAGTGTTGCTGGATTGTTTGATGTTAATTGCAGAAATATGTTTCTCTTTGTGGTAATTATTATAAAACATTGGAGTTCAAAGTGAAAATGTAGAAGTTTGGACATTGCTCTTTGAGAAGCTTCAAACTTATTCCCAATAAATTTAGATATTTAGAAATTTTTTTAGAATTCTTGATAGTCATGCATTATTCAGAATTTTTTTGTATATTTATTTAAATATAATTGTAATTTAAATATAAAACTAAGAATTGTATATTTATTTAAATATAAATGTACAATTTAATATATACAATATAATATGTTGGTAAGTGTGTGGTGATGTCCTGTTGTTCACTCCAATGACAACCTGCAGCATACTACCTTAATGGGCATCAACTTGAGGAAGTCACATCTGTAAAGAGCGTGGGTGTTATTACCGACAAGAAACTTAAGTTCTCGAATCATGTGGATAGTATGACCTCTCAAACATTTAGGACACTGGGATTTATACTCAGATCTGGAAATGAATTTAAAAATGTAACACTAATTTGTCTATACTCTACCCTGGTCCGTCCAATAATTGAATACTACTCAACGATCTGATCACAATACACAGATACTCTTGTGAAAAGAACTGAAAATGTTCAGAAAAAATTTTGTAAATATGTCAAGTTCTATGAGTATCAGAGGTCACGTCATGAGCATCAACAATATCTACAATCGTTTCAAGATCGAATGACTTTCAAGTCGAAGACAAATTATAGATCTTATGTTTTTATAAGATTATTAATTGTCAAATTGATTGTCCAGCAATACTAGAACAATTTGAATTCATCTATCCAAAACTTGGCCTAGAGAATCCCATAGATAGTTGAACTCAGTGAAGGCCTACAACAACTATGTATGTCATGGTCCGGAAAACAGAATAGTGAACCTGGTAAATTAATATTGTTCTGATTTTCTGTTGTGTTTTTTTCATTTTTTAAAGCCAAATGACATAAATAATAAATAATTGAATATTGCTTTAGTTTTATTCTTCACAATTTGTTTCCTCATGGTTTGAGGTTGAAATGTTTTGTGGTTCATAAAACAAGTAATATTTCAACAAATTTATAAATCAGAACATAAAAAATGTTGAAAACCACTTAACTCATGGATGTCAGACATAATTCAGTTTAGCGTGCTCCCAAGGAATTTATGTATAATCCCATTTTTCCTTATGAATAGGCATTTATGCAACATTAGAAATTTGTATTAGGTATAGTATGTTAAATATTTTGATTGTGTTTTAATTCTTATCAAGTAATTTAATCCTCTTAGAAGTAAGTTACACTAGTTAGAAGTAAGTTACACAGTTTTTTTTAGAAATCTCTGTTTCCTCATAGCTCTGAATGTGTTAAAGCAGAGGCTCTTACAGTTTTGGAATGTTCAGTGTATGCTGCTTTAGTCACTATTATAGGGTAACAGGAATTTTCTGTCATAAAAAGCCGAATGGATGAAAAAGCTGTTTTTGTTTTCTTCATGTTTTTAGATATTTTATATTTTTAAATTTATAAATTTGTTATGATTACTATTGTTTGTATTATTTACCAACATACTTTTCCAGTTATGATATTTTTATATTAATGTTGATATGAGTTGTATTTATTATATTACATTCTTCATACTAGTATGCTAAAACTCCCCTCTGCAATACCACAATTAGTGCACCTGTATTACTTTAGTCTTTTGATATTTGAAAATTCATTGTGGGTTATTTTGGTCACAAATATTGTGTATTTATTATTCTTTTCTGTTTTGTATCAGAGAAGTTCTTTTGTAGAACTGCTTTATTCTTGTGTAAATATTTCTGAGAAAACAATGTTGGATTTGAGTTTTGTGGGCATTCAAAATTAACTTTGGATGCTTGTGTGATATGAAATCCAATTTATGTGTAATTTTAATTCAACTTGCACGTTTGTTGCTTTTGCCCTTTTTGGAGATATGCATGTATGTTCTTCATGTTTATGGATGCCATTTAATATTTGGAAAACAAGCCTCAGTTATTATTTGATCTGTCAGCACACATAAATTTTCATTCATCAGTACACTGATGGTATATGTCTTGTGTTATTCAGGTGGCAGTTTATATTTTTATTCTGAATCAGGGAAGATTGACCCTCAGTAATATTTGGATGTCGCCATGTAATGGTATGTTGTATGCAATTCAACGTGTCCTTACTTGCTGAGCTTCTTATCAACATGCACATAGCACAAGTCGGTTTGATGTTTTTGATTGGTGTCTTGTTTACCTGTAGGATCTCATTTATGTGTATAAAATTCTCTCATTTTCACCTGCACTGTGAATAGTTGAACCTCCTGCCTTTCTGGAAGTATAAATATGCTGAGTAATTTGTTAGTCTACAGAAAGCCAGCAATTATTCACTGCTGCATTTCTATACGTTTGATGTTGCCCGTAAGCGAAAGCTTGTTGAAATAATTGTGCATTAGTATTTCATATATTTATATGTGATGGATTGGGCATGATGGGGCATGATTGGGTCAACCAGGAAATGAATACATACTGCAAATGGATTGCAATATTTTCACATACACAAAGAGTGAATATATTCAATAAATTGCTGTGGGTTATTTTAATAGTATTGTGCTTTTAATTATAATGTATGAATAATTAGGGATATTTTTTTCAGTGGACTCGTGGAATGATTTGGCTCATGAATTTAATTTGGAATGTTGCCTGTTCTTCATATAGTTTGAGCATGTTAAATTTTCATAAATGGCTTATATTGAAATATTCGTTCTACAGACTGGTATTTTCAATGTCATTTAATGAGAGTATGTGTGTGTTTGTGTGTTGGTGGGGAAATGTATTTTGAAAAATATAGCATTTATTCAAATAAATTATTTATTCTTGTAAAAAAAAATACCAAAAATAAAATCTGAATTTTTAAATTAATATTATCTAATAAAAACAAAGTCATCATAGCTATGAAATTTAATTTAATGAATTGTTGAACAATTTTGCATAGAAGAATGATAACACATTTTACCAATTTGTGGTGTCTGTAGCACTTTAATGAAGGAACACGTATGAATGAAGCAGTTGTACTACACACTACGTGGAACAGAAGTGTTCCCATGTCGATTTTAACATTTTGTGGAGAAGGCATTGAAAACAGAACCAAGCTTCTTTTTGTGTGTATGTGTGCAACAAGAATTGCGTTTGAATGAGAAATAGAATCCAATGGAAAATTATTTGTGATGTGCCTACACAATAATATATTTGACTTTTAAGAGTTGTTGACACACATTTTATCCTGTCTTGTTTTCATCTCCAGATTTTGCATGATATTCTTTGCTTGATAAAGTATTTGTGCTTCTTGAAGTTTGTGGAGATTGTGTGGTGCCAGTTCTGACCTGTTTAGTGAGTGCATCCAGTGTTTGGAGCAATTCATTTTGTTTTAATATTTTCTTTCCTTAAATTTCTTGTGTTGAGATGTAATTCATTTTTTTTCTTGAATTTATGTTTACAGGTTATTAAGGAAGTTGTGGCATTGAAAACTCAAAAACCTCTTCTGAAAGTTCTCTTGTGTATTGGTGGATATTCTGCGCCTGGAGGATTTAATGATATGGTGAAAAAGCATGAAGACCGGAAAAGGTTTCAACTTTTCATTAATATTTAGTGTATAATGATTGGATATTGATATTGTTGAATATATATTTTGAAGGCCTTATTTTACGACAGAACAGTTTATAGATGATGAAAGAATACTGATCTCTAACCTATTTCTCAATTTAGAAAAGCTTAATCTGAATAAATGGATTTAATTTAAACAAGCAAAAGGTGCTTTTGTTTTTGGTCTCTTTTTCCAAGTAATATCCAAAAAATAAGAAACTTATTTTAGTAGCCTTTTTATTTTAATTTTTACTTTGCAGATTTATTACTATATGCAAGTGTTCATTATGGATGCTTGTAATTTTCAGATTCATCAGACAGGTTTTGCAAGTTCTAGAAGACTATTCCTTGGATGGTGTTGACTTAGACTGGGAGTTTCCATCTTGGCCAGAGGAAGATAAGCAGGAAAAAATTGACTTCAATGTATTACTGCGGGAATTCCGAGAAGCATTTGAAGAGCAACATAAACCATTTCTTCTAAGTGTAGCTGTTGGTAGCCCTGGATCTATTATTGACCAAAGTTATGATGTTGAAGAGATGGCCAAGTATGTATTCAGTTATTTTATGTTTATGGGTAGAGAATGCGTAAAATGTATGCTTGTAATGTTGAGATTGAAGATCATTGCCATGAGAATAGTATATTCTTTCTACTGGGGATTTGTTTTGCATATGTTCCATCTCCTCTGCCAATTTTTTAGTGTGGTAGGGAAACAGTTTGCAAGTTTGAGGATTAACGAAAGAGTGGAACTATTTTCTGAAACTGAAATCAATTAATTATCTTATACATTATTAGAGGAATACAGCCCACTCATTTATTTTATATTATAATTGTCATTGAACTATGACAAAGTAAATCACATTCGTCTTATTGAAGATTTTTAACTGTTAATTTTAATGTTAACTTTTCAAACTTTACTGGAAAGTAGAATTGCATTTTCCTTGTGTACTACAACTGTCAATAATTATTTTGAAGGAATTTGAAGTAGTATTAAAGACTTCAGTTAACCAAGTGAGATGATAATTTTTAGTTATCAGATATAGTTTGTATCATTTTACACATACATTTTTAGTGCCTATTTTGTTTCTATGTAACTTTGTCTTGGCAAGAGCTAATTAAACTTGATTGTAATTGCTACCGAGGTACAGTTTTTTCTTGGTTTCTGGGATCCCATTTTACATATGAAGGTCTGGGTAATTTGGGATTAGGAAAATGTGCAATATGAATACGTTAATTTGTGCACATTGAATCTGCTATTTAAAGAATATTGTTATGCACTATTATTTTTGACATTTTTCGGATTGGTTGTCTAAGTTTTAAATTATTTTTTTATTTCTTCTGACAATATACAGGGTGAGTCACGTAACTTTAGCATCTCCTGTAACTTTTGAACGGTTGAAGATATTGCAATGCAGTTTTCACGGAAGTGAATGAGGGAATGGGGCTAATTGATATGTGTATTGATTTCTCTTCTATCACTTGTATTTTACGAGATATTCGAGGTAACTTTGTTTTTTAAAATGGGACTATACATTTTTTTTGGTCTATCATGACAAGCGTAAAAAGACAAATCCAAAGATATAAAGATTGTCATATGTTAGATAAGTATTTTTTGAGTAATTTTGATGTTTTTGCGACAGTGTTTAACGAATATTTTCATTGAAACTGTCAGCGCCACAAGGTCATGCAGCACTCCGCCAGCAAACGCGGGCTCGAGGAAGGAAGGGATTTTAGAACTTGAGGATATGAAACATATTCCAGATATTCACAACACTGTTGTATTTTTTCCTGAACTGTACTTTCCATCCTGACCCATTTTCAGATAATTTGTGTTTCTTAGGAATTGAAAATACGGATTTGTCATAAGTACTGTGTATTGAAATAAGATTGTTTCTATCCCTCAAGTTATTATTATATCCTTATTAACATTGAAATTGTTTGCTCAAAATATGCAATATTTTTTGTACAGTCTTAATTATTTATTCTTATTGTGCTTTGGTTGAAGATGCCATTAATACATATCTTACGAAACCTCCATTAAATGGAGTTGAAGTTATAAACAATTTTATTGCAAAACCTACTTATGTCCAATCCTTATTTTCCATCCTTCAATTCCTTCAATCAAAGAAAGACAAACATCTGAAAATGCGGAAGGATGGATCAGGAAAAAAGTGCAATGGTTTTGTGAATATTTGGAATATGTTTCGTATCTTCAAATAAGATCCCTTCCCCGGGTGCCCGTTGCTGGTGGAGTGCTGCATGACCTTGTGTGGTGGACTATTCAAAATGTCTGTTAAACCCCACATGCAAAATTCAAAATTACTCAAAAAAATGCTAATCTAACATATGACAATATGTATATCATTGGATTCGTCTTTTTACGCTCGTCATGGTAGACTGAAAAAATATGTATGTTTTCATTTGAAAAAACAAAGTTACCGCTAAAATCTCGTAAAAATACAAGTGGTAAAATAGAAATTAATGCACATATCAATTAGCCCCTTTCCCTCATGCACTTCCGTGAAAACTGTATTGCAATAACTTCAACTGTTCAAAAGTTATAGAAGGTGCTAAGTTACATGACACACCCTGTGTACAAGGATTAGCAGTCAGGCTTCTTTCAGTCATTGCCAGCCAGGATATGTAATGATGAATAATTTACTTAAATAAACTCATTTAAAATCAAATCATGGATTTCTACTGCTATTTAATAATGTATCATAAATTTAATAATCTAATTTATTTTCAGGCATGTTGACTATGTAAACTTGATGGCTTATGATTACCATTTCTATGTCTGGTACTTCCCAGTCACTGGAGCAAATGCTCCTCTTTCCGTCGACCAGGTGAAAAAGGCTTTTTGGCTACTTTAAACACTAATTGGTCATCTTGGTATTGGGTCCAGAAGGGAATGCCTAAAGAGAAGATCGTTGTTGGTGTTCCTACATATGGCCATTCTTTTAAGTAAGTTTTTGTGAATCTTCTATAAACTGTGAAAAAAATGTCAGTAAATGTGCATGCATTTTAGGTATTGTTATGATTATATGGGAATTTTATCAAGGGAAGAATAATATGAAGGCAGTGCTGATTGGCAAGCACTCATGAACTTATGGAGTGCATTGAAAAGACCAATACTTTTAAATTTTGTACGTTTTTTTATTGGATATCCAATTATTAATGTACTGTGATCTGTACAAAGCACAATTTTTGAACATAATCTGTTTATTATTTGATATCCCTCGCGAAGATCTCAAGTTCTACTAGCCCAGTTAATCCTAGTTTCTTCATATATTACGTCTACCTGATGACAAATTCATATTTGTAATATTTATTTGTCAATGCATTTCCAGTAAACTAAATGTTTTATGTGATCTGACTTCTTCCATAATTGAGAAGAATTTGGTGCTTTTCTAGTTGTTACTTAACTAGGTTTTATCCTAAATATTTCAATTTCTGTATCGTTTCCAATCAACTTTATAACTTTACAAACTTTACAATTACTTGCAGTCAAACCACTTATCAGTAATGTTTTTTTTTTTTTAATCATCAAATTAATATTTGGTTACGAGAGTAAAAAGTAGATTTTTTTTTAACATTGAACAACTTGACATCTGAATATGAAGACATTATTTCTCGCAGCACAGAATCATGTGAAACATGCATTCTGTATAAAAATGTGGTATAGTATTGTCAAAATGGTGTACATAGCAAGGATTCCCAGACTCTATTATCATATACATAAAGACAATTTCTTGTTTTGTTTTCAATATATAGAGGTCATTTACTATATTGTGCTATACATATGCATCATTATGAAAAGCTAATTTGGAATTTATTTTCACATCAGAGGAACTCGCTCACACTTTCATAATTTTTGTACCTATGTACATGGAGGAAAACATGTGGCCCATGTTCTAGGTTGTCAGTGCAATAAAACCTGAAAGTGCATTACCAGAAAATGTGTACTTATCCTGTGATGTTGAGATTTCCTTTCTCCTTATTAACTACAAATTGCCTTTGGTGGAAAACAAAAATATTCAGTTTTGTTGCCTTTCCATTTTCTTCTTTAATTGTTTTTCTGAGGACGAGTACTCTTCAGTAAATATGACTGCTTAGTATATTTTGTCTCTTATTAAAATTGATATATACAATGAGTTAGATCATGCAATCTTCTTTTTTTCTTTTCAATATTGATGTGTTATTAATGAATAAGCATAAATTTCATCTGTATTTAAGGAGATGATTTGCATGTTGTAAAAAACATCATTTCATTTCTCTGTAGTGTGATTTGATCGAACTTCTATTGCTTTGAAAAATTGTACATAAAATGATTTAATGATCTATATTCAGTAATATATTACTTTAATCAAGAAATAGTAGCAATTTAATATTAAAGATGTAAGACAAGTTAAAAAAAATATTTACTTTTTTCATTTTCAAAAGAAAAATAATTGGAGCTATTTTCAAGGAAATCTTGTTTTTGTATAATCTAAATCATGATTTTAATCCAAATTACCACAAAACTACTTAGGGAAAATAGGACAAGCACCATTTTTATAAGTATTGGTTTCTCTATTCAAGCACAAAATTTTAAGAAAAAATTGGAGCCAAATCTTGAGGGATTCATGTAGTGACCCCCCTCCCTCCCCATCAACTTAGTTATTTGCACATCATAAACTTTTCATCAGCAACCCTTTTGAAGAGAATGTTTTACCACTATCTTCTTGGCTGTCCGGCCGTCCGGGAGACACCCCATCCTATAGTGTGATTTTTCTAACTTTGCCTCTCAAGCCCCTATGGCCACGATGGAATATCACATGGCATTTCACGTATTTCTCAGTCATGCCACTAGAAGTCACATGATCACAAGCACTGCTTGATACAGTCATGATCATGCAATATCTAGCATCACGACTGAGAAAGACGTGGAATACAAGGACATATTCCATTGTGAAGAAGGGCCTTGAGAGGCACAGTTTAGAAAAATCGGAGTATAACTACAGATCCCCACATTTCAGCCATCATGCTGTGACCTTCCTCAGGGTGAAATGCATGTCAAAAGGAAGATGTAGCATGATGGCTGGAACATTGGCATCTGTGTGTAGGACATGGTGTCAGACATGGTGTGTAGGACATGGTGTTACAGACAGCCAAGTAGTCACTAACTCTGGATGCGGAAGCTTACGCTTTCAATTGCAATTTTATCACAGTCGCTCAGAAATAATTCAATACCTTCAATATAAGTAATGAGATAGTTCACTACAGAAATGAAAACACCAAATACATTTTTAAAAGAATTATTAGTAATCCCTTTTGTGTCTTTTTTCTTCAGTTTTTTGAAATGCAATTTTTAATTACATATTTACATTACATTTTCTTGTAAGTGTGGACGAAATGAAAATGGAACTTCTCAAAAAAGTGTTATGAACCATGTTTATTTCACATTATCTCTAAGGTTACACAGGCTCTTGTCTTGCTATCACTGGATTCCATGTTCATGGAATTCCTGTGATTATGTGAACCTATTGTGAACAGTGTTGATGACATCTACTTTTGACTGGAAGCAGTGACCTCACAGTGCTTTAGTCTGGGGACCAAAGACATGAATGTCGCACAAAGACAAATTGGGATTATAGGGGGATATTCTAACACTGTCCACCCAAACTGTGCCAATACGGTCTTGGTTTCCAGTCTTACATCATCTTGTATTATCGTGCAGTTGTTTCCCTAGAAGGTAGGAATGTGGGTCTTTTTGATCTGATTGCTTTACATAAACACTTCAGGGTCTGTGTTAATGAGCAGTATTGATGGTTGCACCAGGTGGGAGGAAATCAATCAACAGGCTCCTTGGTGCTTGAAATAAAAAAGACCACCACTTTTGCACTACTTGAGGCCAACTTCATTTCATTGGGTGGTGGGGAGACTTCATTTCTATTTCTGAATTTGTAGTGATAGCTCCATGATTCATCACATGTCACAAAGTTCAACAGAAGAGTGTCATCCACATGAGAAGGCAAAAGAGCTGCAATGACAACTCCATTTAGTGGCTCTCCGATCCTCTTTATGTACACTTCAAAATGACACAACTTCATATACATGATACAATTTGATGTTCACAATTCTGGGTATTCTGTTTTCATTTGATCCACCCCTATACATACTATTCCAATCAGATCACCTTTTATCAAGGTTTTGATTCCTATTGGGTTTCTGCTCAATAATTGCTTTGTTGTTATTTTTTCAGGAAAAACCCTTATCTTAATTACATGCAGCTGTTACACAAATTACTCATTTTGATAATTGTCTTTGTTTTTCAGATTAGTAAATGCAGACAATCATGATTGGTCAGCTCCAGTCTCTGACATTGGGAAACTTGGTTCAAATGGTTTTGTGACGTATCCAGAGGTGTGTTGGTTTCTTACCCAAGAAGGAGCTGCACACAAATATGATATGGATAGTCAAGTTCCATATGCGTATTTGGGTCAAGAATGGGTGTCGTATGATGATGTTAGAAGTATAGCATCTAAGGTATGTATAATTGGATTTGTGTAATGTACGGAGCAAGTCAATCGTAAGCGAGAATTCATTCTGAAGTGCACACATTTTAGATGATTTAATTTTTAGGTGTTATGAGCGTTAGAGAAAAAGGTTTCACTGGAGTAGCAAATTTCAGTAGCATAGCATTGACATATTTTTCAGAGCATTAAGATTGTAGATATTTTATAATACTCAAAAATAGAACTGAAAAAAAATCATGATATTAAAAAAAATAATTAAAAATCCAATTTTTATTTCAATAAGATTTTTTGATTTAAATAAAATTTTTTTGATTTAAATAAATTTTTTGTATTTAAATCAGATTTTTTTGAATTGAATAAGTTTTTTTAAAATTCTATTATATGTTTTTACTTTAAACCAAAATCGTTAGAGATTTATTTGTCTTTAAAAGCAGAAAAAAGTTTATTAAAACCTCAGTTTTTAAATTTATCATTAAATTGTTATAATTTTATTTAAAAAAATAAAGTTACCATATGTTCAAGGGGTTCAGTGAAATACTGCCCTATATCCCACATCTTTAAATTTGATTTACTTATAGTTTCGTGCTCTTGAAACACTTCTCTTGCGTCCATGTTACTGAATAAGCTTGTGACACCATCTGTTGGCGTGAGTTAGAAAAAAGGCATTCTTTGTTAAAAAAAAATTTACCATTTTTTTTGTGCAATACCATAATCAAAAAACACTTATTGTTGAAAACAACTGAATTCATCGAAAAACTTTTAACAATGTTAGACAGTTTTGAAGTATTAAATTTTGCGTAATAGTTTGTCCTGTTATAAAGAAATACAGGATACAATGGCTGTGAATATTTGAAATATGTTTCGTATCTTCAAATACTAAGATCCCTTTCCTTTTCCCGAGTGTGCATTTACTGGTGGAGCACTGTGTGGCCTTCTGTGGTGAGCTGTGACATTCAAAATATCTGTTTAACATTAGTCACATTAAAAATCAAAATTACTTTAAAAAATTGCATATCTAATATATGACGACATGTATATCACTGGATTTGTCTTTTTACACTCATTATGATAGACTGAAAATATGTGTATAATTCCATTTGAAAAAACAAAGTTACTTCAAATATATCGTAAAATACAAGTGAAAAGAACACAGTATGAATTAGCCCCATTCCATCATGCATTCCATGAAAACTGCATAGCAATAACTTCAACCGTTCAAAAGTTACAGGAGGTGCTAAAGTTACATGACTCCCACTGTGTATTGTAATAATGAAAGATTTCTCACACAGTCTCATGTTCACAATAATGCTCACAACAATGCTCACAGAACATCACAGACTGCTGCTGGGAAGGTGCACACACCATGAGAGACTGAAAGGGACACCAGAGTGGCCAACTTCACACAAAGAACTCATGAAATGTACATTTTGAATTAGCAAACCTAACATAGGATGAAAATAAAATCTCCAAACATCATAAATAATGCACTCAATACTGTCGAAAATTGATGGGACTCTTGCAGCTAGTGTCAGACAAAGATAGAAAATGTTATTCCCCTGACATAGAGCACCAGACCCAAGAGAGCACTTGTTGAGCACTCATTGATTTAAAAAATGATTTCATATACATCAATATTGCAGTAATATCTTGAATATTGAATGTCATTAAAAGGAAAATGTATATTCATAACTAGGTAGTGGTGAGAGGGGTTTAATTTTAACTGTTGCCAACCCCCAATTTCTTCATTCGAACTGTCTACCCTCTAAAAAAGTTCAAACCAATGATATTTTTTATCAACAGCTTTAGGAGTCACTGATGTAGAGTGACAGTACTAAAATGGAAAATATACTCTCTTCCCAAATCACCAGTGAGAGCTGACATAGTCCTGGGAGGCCATTTATTAAGAAATGAAAGTGAAGAGTGGAGTGAGGCATGAACATGAAAAAATTATTAAGATGCAAGAAGAAATACACTGAAAAAAGCCTTTTGGGATTATCAACAATTTTAGTCATAAAGTGTCATAGGCCTCCAATTTTTACTTTCTCATACACAGCAATGTAGTTTAGTGAATGGTATGTTTTGCTGCAGAAAAGTACTGATTTTTCTACAAAAAATCACTTTTGTGGGTCTCTGATACAGAAAAGTGAATATTTCTTTCTCTTATATGCAGTATAATTCTTTCTTCTAAATGTAGTAAAATCAAATCCACATTTTGTTGCATTAAGAGAATGATACTGAGAATTTTTTATTCAAAAATGTTTGAAAATTTGGAAAGTATAGTTATAATTATATAGCCATAAACAATTGAGCCATTGGACAAAATAATGGTCTGTGTTAGAATATTTGCAAATCGTATTTTTTGTGGAACGATGGTACACGGGTCTGTTAGAAAAGTATCAGACCTTCGGCCGGAGAAAAAGAACTGACATACCTGGAGGGTTGGAAACCTAATTGCCCTCAAAGTAGCCTCCTTGGCACCCCGTACACTTCGCCCTGCAGTACCCCATTGTTGGAAGCACTCTGAAAAAGTATCTTTTGAAATGAAGTTTAGCTTGGCTGTCATTGCAACCATAATATCCTCTCCTATTTGAAATCACATTTCTTTCAATGGCCTCTTGAGTTTGGGAATAGCTGGAAGCCACAGGGGTCATATCAGGAGAGTAAGGAGGCTGTTGAATCATTGGAGTCTGTTTTTTCACCAAAAAAGTCTGAATCAAGTGTGAGGAATGTGCTGGAACATTGTCATGATAGAGCGTCCTCTTGATTATAACTGGTCTCTTGTGCTGCGTAGCTTAACATATGCAATGGAGGACATCCCTGTGGTGATAGTTTCATACATACTCGCCACATGTGGGAGTCAAAGAATCCAGTCAGCATCGCTTTCATGTTGCTGTCCACTTGGTGGGCCTTCTTTGGTGACATGGAATGCTTCCTCTGTGAAGACTGGGATTTAGTTTCCGTATCGTACCTGTAACAGTTTTATAGTGTAAATAGTTCGAATAAAAAAACAAAACTATTTCATGATTTTGTACTCTATTTTTGCAGAATGTTAGTTTTGTTAAAGGGGAAAAAAATTTGAAATCTTATTTCTTAGTTTCATTAAGGAAAATCATGTGTAACACTGATACTTTGCCAGTGTGTCTCAAATTCTATGTTTAAAGATGAGAAGTACACAGAAATACTTCAAAGAGTTAATTAGATTAAAGGAACATCCTAAAGATTCAAATCCACAGAAATGAACACACCCATAAATGTCCATAAATTATGAAGCAAGGAGGGCTTCTTGGATCTCTAAATTTACCCAGCACATCTGGAAACACATGAATAATGGAAGGAATTCATGGACTTACCAATCATAATGGATCAGCATCAGTTAAAATAAATGTTAAGATAAATGAAACTGTTTTGGAAATTCCATGTTCACACATTCAGCGCACAAAACATCAACATTGTAGTTATCAGTAATATTGTATGTAGCATCCTCTCTAAACCATACCTCAGTAATGCTCGGCCTTCTAAAATTTGTTCTATTTACCCAAATATTCATTTTAATGGTGAGTGTGTTGTTTTTTCAGGCAACGTATGTGGCCAATCATTTCTTTGCTGGAGTTATGGTATTTTCTTTGAATCAAGATGATTATAATGGACTTTGTGATGGAGCCCGGTTTGTTCTCACACAGCAAGTGAGGAATGTTCTTTTTGATCAATTATGACAAATAGAGAGAGGTTTATCTAGAGCTCTTGGTATACATCAGTTTTAACTAATGTATACCAATGGAAGACTGGAATTACATGAAATTTGCTTTTTGGATTATTTTAATTTCTCAGAATTATCTCTCTCACTGTCATAGTCTCTTAGTTCTATCAATTAATGCCTGTCCTTGGACTCGTAACTGAATCAGTATAAATAGTGCATTAGTTACATTGTATGTATTTAGTTAATTTCTCTTAAAGTTGTCATGTTTCGTGACTTCTGTATTTTATATCTCAGATATCTACTGTTCCATTGAGCTTAATGTTTTGTAGTTTTTATCTAGTTTTCTGGTTAGAATTCAATAGTTACTTCTGTAGGAAATAATTACATCTTGCAAACTGCAGTATTGCTAGAATGCAGTTTCCTTGTGCAGCTATTAGATTTAAGAATATTATGGTGCTTTGCACGGTTTAGCAATATAAACCCGATATGTATAGATACTAGCTCACCAGGAATAGTATTCCTGATATATCCTGAAATTAACATTGTCAGTTGAGTTTCCTGACACAATGTTAAAAAATTTTTGGGAAGGTTTCAGTCTGTGATGCAAGAATGTTAATTTTATCATTTGTCTTGTAATTTGTAGTTAATATAGAAAACTACTATATTGTCTGTTAAAAGATATTCATGAGTACATTCCAAAAACTTTCACTAATATTTATATGCCACTTTCCATTACGGTGATGCATCTTTAATACATTGTCTCGTGTTCAATTCATAATTTATCAAATCATTCACTGCCTTGGAATGCTGGTATTTTTGCCAATAATAAGGGTTTTCCATATACGTAGTCTGTGATGCAAAAGTATTATTTATTAATAATTGTTGGTATGTGCATATATTCAAGTAGGTTTCATTTCTGTTTTTTTGTTGTTGTTTTTTTTTTTTAATCAGAAGTACTGTAAGATACGTAATACTATTTTGGTGTAGGAGATCATATTCTAAGCATCAGAGGTCTGTATTGATTGTACTTATGAGATCTTTTCCACCTGATTTCTCTGTTTGCTGTATTGTAGCATTTGTCCTACTGCATTTGCCATGTGTTAATTCCCAACACAAATGTATCAATATGTTTCATTATTTTATATAAAAAGTTATTTGTAGTGGGTATGATACAGTAAATATTTTTGACTTCAGAGAGGTCAAATACTATACAGAATGTTTAACGGGTGTTAATTGTTGAATTGTGAGAACTTTTGTTTACGGGGAAGACTGAGATTATATCTGTTCTTTGACTGGCATCTTAATTTGATGTTTTGGGGCAGTGATATTAGCTTTTGATGTTTGTTGACAATGAAATTGTTATTACGTACATTGTGAATGTACACATACCCTTTAGTATTCTTCAACATAAAGATCGCAGATGCTAGTGTAAATTAATATGATTGGGCAGTTGGTGTCCTACTTCTGTAAATTGATGAATATTTAAACTACATGTATTTGAAAGAAAAGAAGAAAAAATCTATCAGTGTTCTGGATTAATTGGTTCAAATTTTATGTTGCCTCATATGTGGGAATTCTTGCCAAATTTATGTACCAGAAAAATTGCCTTGATAACAAATCTCTTGCCACATCTGCCATTTTGTCTTAACTGTGCTAATTTTTTTTATACAACAAATATCATGAAATTAAAGAAATGATTGAAAGAATATGTTGTGTATAATTTGGACTTAGGATTAATTGTGTATACATTTGGAGGAGGGGGAGCATACCCCCATTTCCAAATCCAACATTTTCATAGACATTCAAAATAATTACCACTCAGCACAACACATCCAATGGAATATTCCCATTATGAATATACATTTTTTAAATTTCAAGATAAAAAAAGTTTTAGGGTTCATTAATATTATGGGTGGTATCCTTGCCTAATTCTTTATGGGGACCCCCCCTTCACTGTTGGTGATGTGAGTTTGGAGTTTCGACCACAGATCTTGTTTGTTTGAAGTTTTATTGATGATTATCATCCAATGATTGACTTACATTATGTACAAATTATTCTTCAAAAATAAATGAATTTTTAAGGCATTAATGAAAATATTTCTGAAATATCATTCTCTTTCTTTACATTGAAAGTGTTTCTTTACTTTACTCAGTGTCTGTTCTCATATTTTGTGTACTACTTAATTCATTGATTTTCTTAGATGCCAATTTTTCCATGTTTCATAAATGATATCCATTTGAGACCTTTCCTTCGTGTAGGGGAGGAATTGGAAAACATTTTTGATGCACATTATGGAATGAATATGCAGGGGTGTTTAAGGATGATGTAGAATTGCTTAGAAATGAAGGGACTGGAGGAAAATGGAGCAGCAAGATGTGCAACAGTCCTGTTGCCAACTAGTCTATAGATAGATAACTTAACCTTCCAGTGGGCGTGCCTATTTGAGTCTTATAAGCAGGTGCGTAAGAGCAGTGTATGCTGCCTCGAGAAAACAGTGTTTTGTACCCTCAAAACTTCTATTATTTAATTGAAGAAGGAAGAATAAAAACTCACAAGTATTCATTACATTTTTAATGTTAATACATTTTATAAATCACAGAAATATGGCTATTTTTAGGTCTAGAATAATAAAAAAACACTGTTTCAGAAAACCTTATAAAACAAAATATAACAAAGAAATAAATTAACTAGAAAGTTTTTATTAAATAGACAAATTAATTAAATGAAACAATTACTCATCTTATATTTTAGAAAAGCATCATTTGGTTTTCATGAAGCCGTTCCCAGTAACTCAAAAAGATGCCTGATTTCTTTGTCTGTTTCAGCCCTTCAGCAAAGAAAAACAAAACTAACACTACAAGTAATAAGAAAAAATAAAAAAAAACAATTTTCAACATCTTTGATTTTGCTTACACTGATTGAAAATACTTATAAAAGAACAATCTGAATAAGTAAAATGTTCATTTGGAATACTAAAAATATTTACATGAGTGGGCACGGTAGAGTACTGAGTGCTGCAGTCAGCATTTTTTTATTTTCATATCATCTTTACAACTGCTAGGGAGAAGGCAATGGAATGGAGATTTTTGTGTTTCATTTATAATGCTGCAAAATGAGAATACTGAAGACATCTGACATTTCAAATAGCCATACTCCACTTTCGGACAATAAAAGCACAAAGACAGCACGGACTGCCGCGCACCCACCGGAAGGTTAAAAAAAGGTTATTTTTTAATAGGGAACAATGAAATTAAGTAATTTTCCTTAATGAAGTTCTTTTTTCTTCAATAGTCTCCTGCTAAGTTAATTTCCCGCTTCCATTTCATTTTCTCTCTAGTTTTTACTGATTTCTTTTGTTTGAATCATGTTCATCAAAATCTTTGTTTTATTCCTTAATTTATTCACCTTTTTTGTTTTGTTAATTTAAGGTCGCATCAACTATTAGATCATTAGTGACCACTATTGGATGTAACGTTGTGGTATGAGGATGAAACGATATGATGACGATAGGGGTTAATGGACAAACACATACAACCATGCCCTAGGCGGGACTCGAACCCGCGACCCCACGGCCGAAGGGCACTTCTGTTTTAGCAATCTCGGCCACAGGGCTGACTTATTGACTATAGTTTTGAATCAGGAATCCTTTTGTGTTCCTTACATGCTTTTCTTTTGTGTTTGTTCCTTAATATAGTGTCAAGAATAGTCTTTCATTATATTCAATATTATTGTTTTGTTTTTCAAATTTCTTTGGCATTGTATTTGAACAGAATTTTCTGAGTAAGAAAGAAAGAATCTGGTAATTTATGTTGTATTCTGGGAGACTGAATCTAATTGATTCTTGTATCTCCTGTATCCTGTTCTAATCTTCAAAATTCACCCTTGACTGTTCATAGCACTGAATTTAAGATGCGTTCTATTTTTCACCATACTGTTCATAAACATGGAATGTCTACTGACTGCTGTCTGAAGGAACTCAGACAGCACCAGACACTCAGACAGCACCAGCTTCGAATTTGGTCCCTCAACAGAAATTTAAGTGAATTATCACATTGATAAATAGAACCAGATGTGATTATTTAATAAAGAAATATGTTGGCCTTGTGGTTGTTAAATTTGAATTTTTGAAGAAGAATTTGGTGGTAAAGATAATGATCACTTAATAGGGATAATAATTTAGTGGACAAGTGAGAATTAATACATGTGGTCAAACCAGTGTGGCATTGAGGATATTAAATTGACATGTTTCCAAGAGAACTTGCTCATTCACATTTTAAATGTATGAGCCTATGTTTTTACTGTCCTGTCAAACCTGTGTAGCTGCCTTGATCACCAAAAGTAAAACTATCTTGCCAGGCATTGCTCATTTTACTTCTTTTGCTAAAAAGCATTGAAATTTTTTTTTCTCTCAATTGTTTGTCATATTTGTGAGTGCCAGTAAATTTGTTATTGACTGCTCATTACAAATTGGTGTTATTAATAAATTTTGAAGACATTTGATAGATTTAGTATGTATTACAGTAGTTCATATTATTATATAGTATGAAGGAAGAAAATTCAAAATTGGGGGTCATCTCTTAACATTCATCAGTCTATCTGATAACATTTTAGGCTATGCGTAATGAAAATGGTATTTCTTAAATGTTTTGTAGTGTCATTTATTTTGAATTTCTAGTAGAAGTTTACTTTTCTCTTTGGTCAGATCTTGCTGTATATTATAATATTCCTTCCTTTTGATGCTGTGATTTTTTTATATACCCTTCATGATTATCTTTAGTACTCAATTGGTGTTTCTAACAGGGCTTGGATTTTTATGCTGTTATTGCTGCTTATTATTTTCAATGTGATTTCAGAATGGTCATGCTTGATAAATATTCATTGGATTTTCAGTGGTATTTCAGGCTAGTGTAATTGTAATATAATTTGATCTCTCATTTATTTACCATTTTAACAGTTGCATGCCAATGCCATTCCGATACCTGGAGAACAGGGAGGAAGGGGAGGGGGATGAACAGAACACCCTGAATAAATTGCAATATCATTGAAGGCAAATTTTATAGATTTAATAACTTGAGATACATGTATTGAAGCAATATATTACAATTTTTTAAAAATTTGTTTTTTTAATATTTGATTTTTGAGGTAGGGTATGGCCATACATATTTTGAACATTTTGTTGTACCTGTGGTTCTTTCCATGGGAATGTGGATAGACCTGTCTTTGTTTGAAGAACTACTTCAACATTTACTACACCTCTTCACTACAGCTCAAATTTCACATCTGTTATCTATATTGACAGGTACTAAAATAATATTGCAATGTATTTATGGGCAACAAAAACAACATAAATGAGCTATTGGTTATTGGTTATGGGCAAAAAACAACAAAAAGGTTCTGGAAGGTTCTAATAATAAAAGTCCTGAGTGATGAAACAGTAACTCCTTACTTAAACAAAAATGGAGGAAAAAAAACAAATGATGCCATGATTCCTTGTTGGACCCCCCAATTTGCATGCAACGGTTAATAAGAAACTTTTTGTTTGTTTGTGTAATGTATCTCTATAGTTTTTAGAGGTGAAAAGTTTGTCTAAAAGAGGCCACTTCAAATACAATCTTGAAGTTGAAGTTGTTTAATTAGCTTGAGGACTTGTCTAATATATATTTTTCAGATGATTATTTTTTAAGAATTGTAATTTTGCTTTGAAGCATTAGGGTCGAATGACTCATGGAGTCCAAAATTTAGATATTTAAGGGGCAGCACTATTCCTGTGGGGAATATAATTAATAAAATTCAATATTTTCACCTTTATTTGTGTCTTCTGTAGATAGTGAGAGAGATGTTTGCATGTGATGCTGCATTTATGATTTGTTTGGTACTTAATTGTTATGTACTTATAAAATATTCACTGTGTTTATAACAGAACTTAATGGAAAACAATATTTAACTGTTCATGTGGTAGTGTGCTTAGTTCCCATATATTTCATTTGTTTACTTAATGATTCATTTTAAATTCATGTACTAATACATGTATATTATTTTAGCAAGTTATTAGTAATAAAGTATTAATTACAATACCGATTGCTTTCTATACCACTTAAAAAATTACATACCATCCCATATTGTTTTACACTGTATTTTTTTTCTGCTTTAGGATTTTTGTGAAGTGTAAATATTAGTGTGCAAGTATAGATCAAAAGAAGCCAATGCACAAAGATAGTTGTGTAGTATTTTTTACTTTATAATTTAAAGTAATACCTATAAACATGTTTTGCTATATTGTCATCTAGGCAGATTGCAGTGATTTTTATATCTGTGTCATCAAACTCAATTCACATTCGACTCCTGAATTGTATACTTATAGCCCATAGTGTTGGGCACATCTTACATGTAGGAGGAAAGATGTAAGGAAGTGACCTGTGGATTTTTAATTTAAGCCACAACAATTTTTTTATTGATTTATTGAAGTAGTTAGGTGGATGCTGTAATTAAAAAGGATAGTTGTCACTCCATGAACTTAATAATATATTCTGACTACCAACTTAGGAAACTAGGTATTCAACATGAAATCTTAGGCTACTGCGGCCAGAGTCATGCAAATGATCTTGACTGTACAGATGACGCTGTATCAAAGTGTGGACATTTCGAACATTTTCTTGTGGTCTTCCTTAGGGCTGGTCTGCCATGACCAATTTCTTCACTCAGAAATTCTAATGTCAGCAGATGTGAGTATGTAATCTAAGGTTCTTGTGATGCCTATGAGCACCATTGTTAGTTTAGTTGATTTCGCGTTAACTAAAGATTGAGATTTCCTGGGTCAAAAACAGTCCAAACTAAAAGTTCGCAAGCTGAATTCACTTAAAAGAAAGGAAGATACCTCAGTTACATCAGTAACATAATTCAACAGTTTGTGTTGTTTATCTGAACTGGTTTTGATCAAATTTGTAACATAACATGTTTTAGGTCACCAATAGCCACTCTCTAGTGATAATCTTTGACCAACTACATGATGTAGAAGTATGTATCATGTATTCTGAACCATTCTGTAAGTTACAAATGAATTGTAACACAAAACTGACCATTCTTCTGTAGAAATAACATCACCTTACCTGAAAATGAAGCACCAGTTTGTAAAATTGAAAATTTGCAATTGTAGTCTTATGGGAGGGGGGTGCCCCTCACATACATTTGCCATTTCAGGAGCATCTGGAGAACATCCCCTGCATTACAGCAAAACAGCTTTGTACATCATGGTATTGTTTCACAGCCTGAAATTGATATAACGGAATGTTATGCTCAAAGAGTTTTTGGAGAAGAGACGAAAAAAAAAGAGGTGAGAGGGAGGAGGGGGAGGGAGGGATGAATATATATGTGAATATTCTCAAACATCCTATCATCCTGAGAAAGTAATGAGGAGGGCAAGATGAGTGTCAGCAAAAAATACATAACCCAATACTATTTAAAATACAATGTATATATTATAATCACATACTCCAGTGCAAGCCTTGAATTATAAGCTGCGAGGAATGAGAAACGTTGGGAGGCCAAGAATGAGAGGGAAAGAGGCTGGAACAGGCAATATGACTAATCTGTAATGGGAGATGATGATTATAATCACATTTATTAATTTATTATCATTAAACAACTAATTATTAGATAAACAAAATTTATTTACTTAATAGTGGAAGAATAATTATTTTAAATTTTATTTTCTTTAATAAATTTGAGTCTTTAATTAAAAATATCCAGTGAATTGAGAAAATTTAAGTTAATAATGACTATGTGTTCTGTATACCATAGTCCACAATGCACTGGATTCATGACCATTTAGCCATCATTTATCTACTGCAATTTGATAGAATAGCCAGATACAATATTATCTCATTATTACTCTACATTAACTTATTCAACCTTTACTTTTGGCTTGTAAATTTATTTTCATTTCTTTATCTAATTTCAATATCTTTTAACATTAACATAGAATGCTTTATCTTAATGCTGTCTTATATGCAGATGACCATTTTCTAACAAGTTAAAAAAGTCAAGTCAAAAATTAAAAAAGTCAATTAAGGTAGTATCTAATTACAATTCCACTGTAATTTCAATGATTTAGTACATATGGCAAAGCAATAGGAAAATTCATACCTGCAATTTTTTTGTCCAATGTCAACTTACTTATCTTAAAGTTTATCATTAATAAACATAAGGATATTATTCCTTAAAATAATGTCATGGATATTATTTTAAAGAAGTTGAAATAAAGAATTTGAACACATTTAAAAAGTGTTTAAAGAATTGAATACACTATTTTGACTGACAGCATTTGTCATGAGGGTCATTATAAGAATTGTGAACTTGTAGCATATCTTTGTCATTTCACTGGTTTTCAATTTCATGAGTTTATTTCATTAATTTTTTTGAAAACAGATTGTGTAGAATGTGAGCAAATTAATAAAATAAAAATTCTTGTTCACGTGCAACACATTCTTGTAATTATTGACAAAATGAGAAAAAATGTGGTGTTCAGCCTGTTGTCTGATGTAATTGACGACATCAGTCATTTTTAACTAAATTGCTTGTGTGAGTGTTCACATTTCAAGTCTAATAAAACATTTTGCATATTATTTTCATGTAGGTAGTGATATGATGATCAACTTTATTTGTCTACTCATTTTCTCTTTCTGGTATCACGTCAAACATAAATAATTGCGTATGTGATGCATAAGAATTAAAAGCTATCTATTTAATAATTGATTTCTATTTAATAAATGATAATTTGAATACAGTGGGACATCGATCATTCGAACATCAATCATCTGAAACATCAAATATCCAAACTCATATTTTCTCTGAATAATTATATTTTAAATTAGGTACCATATACTATACATATTCATTTTCTTTTGTAATACTGAATATTGAGAATGATCCCCGATATGATTGATAGATAGATACTGTACAAGATAGATAGAACAAGATACTGTACTATGGCCAATCATGTGACTTCAGTAAACTTTGGCAAATCCTATCCAATTCCATTTTATCTACATTTGCCATTTTTATGTTCGGTTATCCAAATTTTCGAATATCCGAACTATACCTGGTTCCAGTTAGTTCAGATAATAGACGTCCCACTGTAACTATATTTCCTGCTGAATTCTAGAAGACGTGTGTAAATAATGAAGTTACATTTATTTATGTAATAATTTACATTTATGTTTCTATTTACAAATTTATTTAAAATTACAATTATAAAAAATCATATTTTGTTGTGTTATATATTTCTAGCATTGTGATCTTCGACATGTCAACCTGAAATTTCATGAAAAATACTAATATTGTACAAATAGTGTACACAAAATAATCCAAAAATCTAATATTGAGGTATACTTTGTAATGGGTATAAAGTCTCTAGCTTTAATACTGAAGGTGTTGGACACATTAAGTAAAATTGAACTCTTACAATTTTCAAAATTCTTGAGAATTTATTGAAAAAAGTATACACGCATATTATTAAGCAAACTCTACTCTAATTGAATACAGAATACAGAAATTGAGATTTTTTAGAAAAAAAATTGTTTATGTATTTTTAATACTACCTTTATTTCAGTCAGAATTATATGAAACCTATTCATATTTGGAAAAAAATTTTACATGACAGTATTTAAAGATATAACTTTGAAGATCAGATATCATTAAGGAACAAATTTCTATTTTTGAAAACGAAGTTGATGGAGTTTAAACCAATGTCCAACTTTTGCAACTATAAAAAATTCAGAGTTTTCAATGAAAATGGACATATGCAATTTTTATAAGCATACATTGCTGTCTTCAACAAAACAACAACAAAAGAACAGGCTATTTTGAGTTTTTTTTTAATCGGTTGGGTTTCATGTAAAGTCCCCCCCCCCCCAGTTTCAAATTCCAGAGGTCGTGACATCTGCCAAATTGAACCAGGAATATCAATTTTGTTGAAAATTCTTTGCCCTGTTGCTTACAGATGGACCAGTGTGACCACTTTCTGGAAAACAGGTAATTTCAATTCCAGAAAAAAATACAGGGAAAACACAGGGAAAAAGTTCTCACATTGATTGTCAATTGTAGACTTTGAGCTTACAATTATTTCCAATTGATGGAATTAATTATTTATGATAAAATTATTTATAAGAAATTTATTTAATTATAAGATTCATTTTGAAATACTTATTTTAAGTTTATTACGTAATTTTAAGTCAAACTGACCAATTACACAATACTCTGTAAAACATTGTCTAATGTATTTTAAAATGCACTCTTAATATGAACTGTAACACCGCAAGCCCTTTAAACATTATGCCTGTGAGAGGAAAAGACGCAGCCAGTGATTTTCAATTTGCTTTATGTTAGTGAAATTTAGGATTTACACATGTGCACAATGGGGCTACAACTGGCATTTGATAATATAACAAACTGCAGGCGGAGAAAAAAATGCCATTATAGTTGATCGAGTCACACTTTGCCATGCCCAGAGCTAAGCAAAAAATACTCTGTTGGAGATCGAAAGTGATGGCAAAAAGAATTAGAGAAACAGAGTCGGTGTGAGATAGAGCAGAAGAAGAGAAAGGCTGCGAAATTGATAGAATTAGTAATGAAGCTAGTGGAGCTACAGAATGGCACAAACTTTCTCGTACTAGTTAGTTTTCTAATTTCTTCGGTCTGGACTAGCCACATTCTGTAGCCAGCTACAACCTATAGCCCCCCAAAGTATATTTTTGGAAATTTTCTCAATTTTTCTGTTTCTAATAGAACTAAAATATTACTTTGAGAATATTATAGAAGAGTAATACCTTGTCATTTAAGGAAATTTTCATTGAAAAATATGGAGCCTTTTATGAAAAATTGACATTTAAACTTTACTGTAAATGCAATATTTGGAGCTCTTTTTCACAGAAATCTTTTTGGGGAAAAAAAAAAAATCCTGGAAGTCTTTTCAAGTACTTCCACACAACAATAAAGTAATGTATACTAATCGCTGGAAATGTGAATATTAAAGATGTGAGAGGTACTATTTAAAAAAATTACATTAGTATACTTTTTGAAAAAAAACAAACAAGAATACAGCAAAATGAATTTTGTATCATCTTAAGTAGTGCAATTCGCAGTATTTCGTATGAAAAGTTTGAAGAACTAATTTGGAGCCATTTTTTCAGAAAATGGTGTTTGAGCATTTCCGAAAATGTCGAAATTTGAGCTAATTTTCAGAAAAGTATTAAGTTTTTGAGAAACTTTATAAGACAGCATTCTCATGTATACATAAATGCAATAATGTGAAGAAATTGGGTCTAATGTGCGACTTGATTAACGACTTGAGAGGCTAGTCATAAAAATTAAATTTTGAAAAGAGAAAAGAGAGGAAAATGGCGTTTATGTTTCTCATAGGGTACATTTAACACTATCTCTATTAAAAGTTTAAAGAAATTTGGAGCTGTTTTTGAGAAAATCTTGTATTTGTTATTTTTACTTTCCCGTATACGTATGTATATACGGAGTAATATACGTAGTATAAGGAAAGTTATGTAATGCGCGAGGAAACGGCGGATTTTCGGCAGATAAAAATTCATTGCCGATCCCAGACAACAAAAAAATGAATAAATCCAGTTGTTAAATTAAGGGTAACAAATCCTCTAACACGTTGCGTAGCCAGAATCTCTGTTTTGTGGGTCCTTGATAAAAAAAAAAAGCAAAACCATCGTCCGCCCGTCCGTCTGTCCTGTACAAAACACTAGCTCATAAACCACGAGTACGATTTTTTCCAAATTGAAGAAAACCCTGCCCATCTGACCTGTCTCAAAGCTTTGAGATTTTGAAAAGCATTCTTCAAAATTTGGAGTACTTTATATAAAGCGCCCCGGGCATTTTCAAAATTTTCTCAAAAACTGCTCCATTTTAAAATTTTTCTAAGAATAGAGTAAAATTCACTTACTTAAGTGACATAGGTCCGATTTCCACGGTTAACTCTGAATTTTCGAAAATTGCAAAAGTTAGATTTTTTGGCATTTTCATACAACTACAAAATTAAAGATAGAGATTTTACCTCCAATAAAACTTGTCCTCCAAAGTTAGTTCTTTCATTAAGGTCCTGTACATTTATCGAAAATTTCAGTAGTTTTTGCGCAATATTGCGTGAAATTTTTAAAATAACAAAAACACTTTTCTCAAAAAAAGGCTCCAAATTTTTTCTTTCAACTTTGTTAGGGATAGCGCCTGATGTACTCTATGAGATGACATAAATATCAGTTTGCTCTATTATTTTTTCCCCAAAAATGACAAAAATGTAATTTTTGTGACTTGTCTCTCACATCGTTAATATTTATACTAGCAGCGATTTGTTCACATTATTATATTTATGAGAACATGTGCTTTAAAATAATGTAATATAAAGTTTCCCGAAAACTCAATCGTCTGTGAAAACTACCTTAAATTTCCGCATTTTTAAAAACGATCAAACGCCTTTTTTACTTTCCCGTATACGTACGTATATACAGAGTAATATACCTAGTATAGGGAAAGTTATGTAATGCTGCGCGAAAAAATGGCGAATTTTCGGCTGAAAAAAGTTCGTTGCCGGGCCGTCATAACGAAAATGTGGATAAATCCAGTGGCTAAATTAAGAAAAAAAATCTTAACACGCAGCCAGAATCCCTGTTTTGTGGGTCCTTGATAACGAAAAACCAATTGAAAGGAAAACGTCCGCCCGTCCTTCCATCCGATGTATGTGAACAATACTGGCGCCTAAACTATGCGTACGATTTTTTCCAAATTGAGGAAACCCCTGTCCATCTGGCCTGAGTCGAAGCTCTGCGACATTCATTAATTTCTGGTAGTACTTTACATGAAGCCCCGGACATTTTCAAAATTTTCTCAAAAACGGCTCCAAATGTTTTCTTTAAATTTCTTGTAAGAATAGAGTAAAATACACTTACTAAGGTGGCATTAGGTCCGATTTTCACGATTAATTTTGAATTTTCGAAAATTGCAAAAGTTTTCATTTTTTTCGGGCTCTTCCTACAATTAATAAATTAAAGATTGAGTTTTTCTTTAAATAATTTTTTTTCTCCATAGTGAGTTTTTTCATTAAGGTCATGTACATTGTTTTGAACATTTTAATAGTTTTCGCGTAATATTGCGTGCAATATGTGCAATTTTAAAAAATTACAAAGACAAGATTTTCTCAAAAACTGCTCCAAATATTTTCTTTAAACATTTTGTAAGGGTAGTGCCTAATATAGTCACTACCCAATGAGATGACATACACGCCAATTGCTCTATTCTTTTGTTTTCTCAAAAATTACAAAAATGAAATTTTATTGACTTGTCTCTCACATCGTTAATATTCACATTAGCGGCGATTTGTTCACATTATTACATGTATGAGTACATGTGCTGCAAATAATATCCTATAAAATTTCTCGAAAACTCAATGGTTTTATTTGAAAACTAGTTCAAAATTCCGCATTTTCAGAAACGCTCAAACGCCATTTTCTCATAAATGGCACCAAATTTTTTCTTCAAACATTTCGAACGGATAGTGCAAATTGTACTCTTGAATATGACGTAAAGTTCATTTTGGTGTATTTTTTTGTTTCTTCTAAAATTACACAAATGTAATTTTTTGAAAGATCTCTCACGCCTTTGATATGCACATTACCAGCAATTTGTAAACGCTATTGTATTAGTGAGTATAAGCGCTTCAAATGAGTTCAAATGAAGTTTTTCGGAAACTCAAAAATTTTCTGTGAAAAAGAGCTTCAAATTTCGCGTTTTTAGTAGAGCTTAAACACCATTTTCTTAGAAACGGCTCCAAATTTTTGAAAGAAAATTGCCATTTAGGACGAGGTTTCACTGTTCGTTAATATTCTAAAAGTGATATTTCCGTTCTACCATTAGGAAACCGAAAAATTAAGAAAATGTCAAAAATGTAGTTAGGGTTGCGAGAGCTGGTATCTGGCACGACTATGTGGCAATTCCGAATAACTAGCCCAGACCCAAGGAAATAGCAAACTAAACGGGAAAATCTGTGCCATTCAGTAGCACCACTAGTTTCATAAAAGGATCTCTCACACGGTTAATATGCACATTTCCCGCAATTTGTAAACCACTATTGTATTTGTGAGTTAATGTGCTTCGAATGAAGTTTTTTGAAAACTCGAAAAGTTTCTGTGAAAAAGAATTTCGAATTTACAATATCGCTTATACGCCAACGGCTCCAATTTTTTTTACAGAAAATGCCATTTAGGACAAGGTCTTTACAGTTCTTTAATATTTTGAAATATTTCTATTCTGCTATTAGGAAACCGAAAAATTAAGAAAATATCAACAAGAATGTAATTTGGGCGGTGATAGATGGCAGCTGGCAAGAGTATGTGTCAAGTTCGAAAAGCTAGCCGAGACCAAAGGAACTAGAAAATTAATACGGGAAAGTCTGTTATTCTGTAGCACCACTAGTTTAAAATTGCACATTACACGCGAAAATACACGAAAACTACTAAAATTTTCAAAAAATGTACCTGGAACTATTGAAATAACCAATCATGGATACCTAGTTTCATTTGGAGGGAAAATCTCTATCTTAAGTAGTTGTAGGATGACGTCGAAAAAAAGTTCAAACTTTTGCAATTATAGAAAATTGAGAGTTAACAGAAAAATTTGGATTTGTGCCATCTTTATAAGTGTATTTTACTCTATTCTTACAAGAAATTTAAAGCAAAAAATTACGAGTCATTTTTGCGGAAATTTTGAGAATGTCCCAAGAGTTTCATGTAAAATACCCCCAAACATTGATGGATGTTTTTCAAAATCGTAGAGGTTCGAAACCATATCGACAGGGTCAGTCTGAAAAGAAGAAAAAGAAGAAACTACGCACAGTTTAGGCGCTAGTGTTGTTCACAGACGGACGGACGGACGGGCGTTTTGCCATCAATCGATTTTTCGCTATCAATGACCTACAAAAAAATAGATCATGGATTCTTGCTACACCATGTGTTACAGGATTTTTTACTTCCTCGCTACTGCTTATGCAGTACAGAAAAAATTACATAATGCTGGGCGAAAAAGTGGACAATTTTCGTCAGGAAAACTTTTATTGCAGGGCCCTGGTAACGAATAATTGGATAAATCCAGCTGCCAAATTTAAAAAAAAGATCCTCTAACACGTGGTGTACCCAGAATTGGATTTTGTAGGTGCTTGATACCGAAAAATCGATTGACGGCAATACGTCTGTCCGTCCGTGAACAACGCTAGCAGCTAAACAGTTCACTCGATTTTCTCAAAAATTTATAATCCCCAAACGATCTGGCAGATACAGGATTGTCAGGTCGTCCCTTGAATTTGAAACCGATATTTTAATTTTTGGCTGGGACATTTTCAGAATTTTCGAAAAGCGTCTCCATCGTTTTAGATGAAATTTTGCTACAGAATTTAGTCTGAAGGACGTTTAAGAGAATGGTGCAGTTTTCATGTTCGTCGAAAACTAATTTTTCGAAAATTGAGAAAATGCAAACATTTTTTGGCATCTTCCTACAACAACAATTATGAAGATAAACATGTCTTTCTTAATGAAATGTGTGCATGAAAAACATCTAAATATAATGTCATGTTCAGTTTTTCGAAAACATGAACATTTTGGGCGAAATTTTATGTCAAACATAGGCAATTTAATTTTTTTCTCAAAAACGGCGCGAAATTTTTTATTACTTTAGGACCTTAAATAAGCGTTAAGGACGCATAAGAGAATGGTGCAGATCTCATGTTCTTCAAAATGTCTGATTTTTAGAAAATTAAAAAAAAAGTTTGTGTCTTCCTACAACTACAATTGTGAAGATACAATTTTAAGGTCATGTTGAATTTTTCCAAATTTGAGAATTTTTTGAGTAATTTGGCGTGAAACTTAATCGCTCGCTTGGAAAATCATACGGTTCGTGAACGTAAAACGACTGGTGATTCCAAGCAGTTGGATGCTCCGTAAGTTATAATTTCTATATGATTTCATATTTCTCTGTTCGTTTCTTACATTGTAGCTTTTGTTATACGTTTACAAATTAATCATTAAAAAATTATTTAAAACCTATTTGAAATATATGAAATTGTGGTATAAATAGTATTACATAACTACTATTAAAGACGAGGGAACGTGCTGTTTAGAATCACTAGTTTCTAAATTTACCTACTGGATATATCCACTTTTCTTTTATTATCTCTCCTTTTTGTTTCAAGGAAAGGGAATTAAGAATAGGCGACCCTTTTTGATAATATGTGAACTCAACTAAACATGCCGCCTTCCGCAGAACCTGTGTGAAATCTGAAATTTGTGTAGAAATCGCTTGGAAAGTCTGTCCCTCTACAAGTGCTTATGCAGCATCGCTTTACCGGTATGTATGTCAGTGGCGTAGCGTCAGGGGACGCTGAGATGCTGAGCATCCCCGTATATAAGAACCTTAAATACTGTATTGATAATCTTACAAGTGGTCTGTTGAGCGAAACACGTTTTGTATTAATTTTAAATTGATTTCCTATGATTGAATTCGGCGGGCTGTTGAAGCTGGCCTCTGATTGCTTGGAAGCTAAAATACGTCAGCGTCTTGCCGCCAGATTGCGACGAGCAATGACGCATGCGCAGATGGCGAGGTTCCCCTCTCCCCTCTTCACCCCTGGCCCAGAGAAACCCGACTGCTTTACGCTAGCGTCTACTGCGGAAAGAAGCTCGTTTGTGCACGAGAGCGCAGCACACTTCAGGCGTTCAGTAAATTATCTTTCTCTCTCTCACTCGGGAGTCCCCGCTTGGTCATGGGTACAAACTGTAGAAATAGTGCCTGACTACTATTTCTTAATTAATATCCAAGAAATTGTATTATCTCTTAAATAGATTACATATTATTTAAGTCTGCAATGTATAAATTAACAAATGGTCTTATTGCCATTCGCGTATAAGAATTAAAGCTGAGCCATTGTATAATTTGCTTTCAAGACATCGGCAGCCCTGACTGCTGTGAGGATTTTGTGGGAAGCGCCTACACCGCCGTAAGCAATCGAGATCGTGGAAGTAGTCCCAGTGTATCTGCCTTGTGTTGCGCTCGCCTGTTAGATGAAGTAGTTGATAGTGACATTTTGTGTGTTCTTGTTGAGCATCCCCAAACGTGTGAGTCACGCTACGCCACTGATGTATGTAGATGTGCCTCTCAAAGACGTAGCATTCTGTTGGCTCCGGACCTTTTACATGGGAGCCAGCGAGAAAATGTATATGAAAGGCGCCATAACGAGGAACGAGAACGAGAACGATAGTCAGTGTTATTCTTTACATGGGAACGCAAGTTTGACAGTCCCTACGGGTCGCCTTCCACGTGGAGCAATTTTCTAAACGTCTGAAGCAGGGGTGTCCAACTTTCAAGGCCTCAAGAGCCACAACTAAAACCTTTTATATGGTTGCGGGCCATATTTACATTACTCGGGCGATGCACACGTGAACACGTGACCCCGAATTGTTGATCTCGTCAGTTTTCCCGGCTGCTCTGAAACGAGGGAGGGGAATGGAAATGTGGTTGATATGAGGCAGTACCATGCATAACCCAGTGAAATACATCGAGATTATTTTGTATTTCTGAATTTACTGGAAAAAATGTCTTAAATCTAAACTTAACCTATTTTCACATTAAGGTGTTAACCCTGGCAGGGTGCGTACACTACGCGCCCAATGTTGTCGCCCGACATGGATGCAAGGGACTTTCACATTTGACTCGCGGCCACAAATGGCACCGCGGGCCGCCAGTTGGACAAACCTCGTCTAAAGCATCTTCGTCCCTCTCGAAGAACAGGAACCAGAACCACGGTGATTCATACTTACATTGTGCATTAGGTAGCCAAAGTATTGAAGACAAGCGCTGCACCGCTATGGCGTCGCAAACAGTCCGCCATAATGATGAAATCGTGTTCTTTTTGCACGAGACTTTGGAATTCGTAAACCATGCGAAGTTTTGGTGGACGTATTAAAATAAATTTGTGTAAAGCAGTGATTCCCAAAGTGGTCCTGCTGGACCCCCAGAGGTCCACGGGAGACTCGACGGGGGTCTACGTTGGCGTGAAAAAAATGGGGGTTCACAAATTGTAAGTGGTGGTCCACGAAAATTTATTTGGTTTCGATAGTAAAGAACAAAAATGTTGGCTTGGTTTTATCTATGAATAGGCGGATAATAAGCTAGTCAAAAAAATTAAGGAAGCAAAAAAAAAAAATCAAAATTTTTCGGTGATTTATAACAGGCTGTATTTCGGTGAATGATGGTCGTATTGAGACTAAAAAAACATTTTGAAGCTTTAAGATTCTAATATTCAGATGTTTGGCTACATTTTTTAGGAGCTACGATTCTCATGCAATCCTAACAGATAGTGCGAAAAAATAATATTGCAAATATTTTGCTTTTTTTTTGTCCTCGGGCTTGAACATTTTTTTCAGTTAGGTTGGCACATTTATCAGATGGTCTGTTTATTTAGCATTAATATCCTTTTTTAAAACACCCCTTAAATTTTTTTGAGTAGTGTATTTTAACACTCGACCGGTACACTGGGGTGTAGACTACCCCACTTAATGTTTATAATATTTTACTGGGACGTGTATTGGCAACTCTGTCCGCTGAACTTTATGTAAATTCATTTAAACAGTTCATCTATCGTAGTGATTCATTTCATTGTTGATGTGTTACGTTCGTCAATTTCTGTTATTTTGAAGTGAATTTGGGGTGTCGCCCACCTCACTGAGCCAATTACGTAAGTATTTTTAATTTGAAGCAATTGCATTTTGACAATTTAATCCATTTGGAAAAAGGTATAAATTGAGATAAATGTTTTGAAATATTAAAATACTGGTTAATACGTAATATCGGTTTTGTTTCGTTAGGGAAATGGAGTTTGCGATGAGCAGATCGCGCAGACGTGAGGAGTGCACTGAGCCTAAATGAACAAGAATTAGTAATAGAAAGGAATGAAAAGTATGTTCTGAAATGAAAATCAAACATTGGTTTAAAAACAGGAATGGCGCTGAAAGTGATTGCGTTTCAAGTAGTTGTGAGAAATCAACAAACGGAATAGAATTGTGAGTGTTTGGAAGAGAGTAAAATCTAAGTTAAATAAAAACTTAGGATTATCATACGTGAGGAGTACAAGTAAATTTAGCCGGCAAACCAGAAGCAGTCTTATTATTCAACAGCTGCTTCATGGGAGGAAGTGCAAGTTGATGTCAAAAGTAGAATGGCACCAAAAGGAAAGTTGAACAAACAACTAAACATCTTACGAGATATTTTCAAAATTGAACGGGGAGAGGTGGCTCAGGGCATCAACTGAGGGAACTGCAATGCCTCTGACTGGGAAGTGCTAAGTTCGAGTCCCGGCATTGGCAGGTCTTTCGACACTAATGTGTCGTCTTTGTCGAATTCAGTCACTGTCTAGAGGAGAATTCTAGTGGTCGACTGCTCTGATAGGTAGTTTTCCGTGGTCTCTCCGATCAACACCAAGCATTGGCCTGGTGTTGATGAAAATCAAATTAAATTAAGTTAAATAGAAACTTAGGACGCGTACCCTAACAGACGGGCTGTACTCTACCAAACGGGCCACGGACCGCGCACGATCTTTCCCTCCTCTTTATGGTCCTATCGTCATCCCTTACTTACACTAACATACGCTACACTATCACTAATGCCGGAGACTGGTCGAGAGCTTAGAGCTTGTCCCGGCTGGGACGGTGCCTGGTTGATGGGAGATACCTAACTGGTGAAAACTCAGCAAGCCGACGGTAGGTCGGTGTCGGATCTGGTCATCCAGCGGAAAAGATCACCGCCACCTCCCGAGGGAAAAATCATGCACTATACTTACGGGACTGATGACCTTTCTGAGTCTTACACAGTGATTCAATCATATTTTAATTTTTACAAATACATTTTGCAACTGTTTAAACATGTAGGTGCGATGTACATGTGTTATCATAGTAGCAAAAAATTCTGAATTCTTGATGTTCCCGGTTCACGAAAATCATACCACTTTTCCTCAAGTAGCTAAGGACCGAAAGAAGTTGGAACAATTTTTGGATTATTTATTATACGCATAATAAATTAAAATATAATTAACAATACATTAACGTTCTCAAATTCTTTCCCTGACGAGAAATGTAAAACTCTAAATATCTAGGTTAACTGTTCGTGCGGCTTAGCTCACTTTCTTTCTACGCTTCAATTTTACATAAATCAAGAGGCAGGGCAATGGCAGAATTCTCATCTTAATAAAGAGATACTTTCAAGTATCTCATAGAAGGGACTTGCTTATTATTCGTACAATTTTTTTCTGTAATCTAAAAGTTTGGGAACTAGAGGATGTTTTTCCCCAGAATATAATACTATATCTGAGGTGGGAATGAACATTCGCGAAATATACCGTAGGGGCCCGGACCCATGTATGACATTAACTGGGACAGGGCCAAGCACTTAAAGAGGGGCGTGTAGTACGGCCTCATCGCCCAAAATAATGCGAGAATATAGAGATCTCAGGGAGATTTTATGGTGCTGGATCTGAGTATGATACAAATTCTAAACCAGCAATTGAAGACACACCGCCAAAGCGACGGATGCATGTTTATTATAAAGAAAAGAAATCATCTTAAATTGAATGTGTTTTCACATGTTTTATAATTCCATATTTAGGTGTTACAGTCTAATTATGATCGACTTCCATCGTAATTTTAAAGTACATCATTTATTGGCTACGGCTTAGGCAAATTGATTTGGCACATTACCTTGCAGTTGACATGACCCTTCGGTACTTGGGGGCGCGTGTTACGGGCAGACATCATTTCACATCGATGGCTCGTTGCGCCAACCTCTCGCGATGGGTTTCTACAGTGATTGATAATGGCGAGTTCGCCGTGCGGAAATGCAGTATTCCAAGTCCAGGTCATCCAGCAGGGGTCAGGTATAAACAGTGGATATAATACTGATGGCAGAGCTCGGAAACGTGATGATTGGCTGACACGTATTTCGAGTGCCTCTTACCATCTGAGGTGGCTCAGGATATCATTTAATATCATTGCAGTGCCTCTGATCGGGAGGTCCTAGGATTCGAATCCCGACGGTAGCAGGATTTTCGACACTAGGTACGTCGACTTCAACCGCTGTTTGAAGGAGAATTCTAGAGGCGGGCTGCTCTGATTTGTAGTTTTCCGTGGTTTCTCCGATCAACGCCAAGCGAGTGAAGGAGCAGTACCCATAGAAACAGTCCATGGACCGCGCGCGATCTTTCCTTCTTCTTCTTTGCCCTATCCTCACTCCTAACTAAGAAACACACACACACACACACTTACATGCTCTACGCTATCGCACTTGCCGGGAGACCAGTGGGGAGCTTAGAGCTTGTCCCGGCTCGTGGGAGATACCTGTTGATGGAAAACCTCACAAGACGACGGTAGGTCGACGCCGGATCTCGCTATCCAGCGGGGAAAATCAGCGCCACTTTCCGCGATAAAAACGTACACTACACTTACGTGACTATTGACCTTAAGGACTTACACCCGGAATCACTAATTAAGGAATCAATCAATGGCCTTTTGTTCGCAGTTCCGGCCGTCTCACGACACTTAAGCGTATGTGCGACAAGTGTCACTAAATGCGAGACGTGCTTGCTCATAGTTGCAACACGCATTACCGCCGAAACAATGTACGACTAAACACGCCGAGTTCACGATAAGCGAAGAAAAACTTTGTCAATTGTGCGTGGATTTCATTCAATGTCTGCTTGAATCGTTGTCATCTAATGTTTGAGTCTTTCTTCCAACCGCGTCCATCCGCGCGCTAGCCTTTTCTATTTCGCGGCTCCCCGATCACCACGCGATCGAAGGACGCATTCACATTTGCTATTTAAACTTGTTTCAAAACCATTTTATAAAACTCGTAAGATTATTGGACAGTTATGTCCCTCTCTCCCTGATAACGATACCAGAAAATATCATTGATTTATTTGATTTATTCGTCAAAAAACAGCAAAAGCTAATGTAACACGGGTGAACATCGATGGGTGTTGGTAGGGGTATGGGTGAGTTGGATTCTGATCTTGCCTTTGTTTATTTCTGAGCAGTGGAGAAAGAGGGTAGACGGAGTTGCACACTTGCGTATGGCACATTGCTTTGAAATATAGAACTTAGTATTTATTAGCTACTGTCAGGGAATGTCTCTCTTTTGTCGAGCACTGTTTCTCGGCGAATGACAATATTCGTCATTGTGAGAAGTGTGACGCCAGTGAGGGCGTGCGGACAGATGTACGACTGGAATTGTAGGGGCTGTCCTTATTTAAGCCTCACGAATAGAAGGGGTGCCTCCCAGGAGTTCCTCAGGCGTTGATCTGGCATACTCAACACATTGCAATACACAGCGAGCTATAAGAAGGCTAGTTTGGCTGACTTTCAACTCAATTTTTCGGCTTAATGTCTGTCAATGGCACATCCTTCATTCAGTGGAGTATACAATCGTTTATTGTAGATGGATCACTGCATTGAAACCGTTTTCCCTTCGTTTATTGTTAATTCGCTAATTCGAAATTAATTTAATATTTCTATTAAAGTACTGTTTAATGTTTCTTTATTGCAAAGAATATTCATATCAGAAAAGATAACTATTCATCTGTTTGGAATCGACGAGAATATATCATAGGAAGAGAATGGGGTCGAAAATGGAATCTTTTGCGATCACATGTGCAATTGTCAATGAATCGGAAAGGTGAGTAAATAATGTCCTTTCATTCCAGCTTGGTATTTCTACTATCTGAGATCGTTATTTTAGAAAAGAACGATCAGTCTGAAGCAATACCACGAATTCCATGCGGAGGTAATTTTGAAAGTAAAATAAATCACATCAAATGTTTTTGGAAGACCTAAAAAGCATATGTGTTTTATTTTGATCTGTTGATGAAGCGGCATCTTTAAGAAAAGGAAATATGACTTTTTCTGTATATTTTGATTTTCTAAATCCATGTTTGTATTCTGCAAGTGCTTCATATACTGCTACCTACGAAAGGTTTCCATTCGTAGGTAGAAAAATCTCTGAAATATTTTTAAAAAAGAAATAACAAAAGAGAATTTGACAAATAATTTTGAATTTCGTTTTTAGGATGGAATGAGAAGAATTTTCAATGTTAGGGAGGATGATGCAAACCGCCACCTCTGAATACTTCCGACATCTTTACCCAATAATATTAATATTTTGTTGTTAAAAAAATGTTATTAATTTGGATTATTCGGAACATGCAACGTATTATTTCACATATTATTTAAATAGGAAATTATTTCATATATTACATTTATATAGTTTTTATCGCGCGAAAGAGTATTTATTGTTTCCGGACGCCTACACTAATTAGGCTATATTCCAGTAAGTGTAGTTCAAGTTCTATCCCAGGAGGTGGCAGTGTTCCTACGCCACTGGAACGTTAGATCCGGCGCCGACCTGCATCTCGGGTTGCTGGGTTCCCACCTCCAGGTATCTCTGCCAGCGGGAGACCACTTAACCGGGACGAGCTCTAAGTTCTTGACTGGTCTCCCGCCATGAGTGGCGAAACTGAGTTTGTCACGTGTTCACGCGTGATTACTTTTTCTTATTTTACATCTTGAAAAACAAAAAGTAAATCTTTTTTATCAGTCTTATCTAGAAATCGATTTTCTGCTGTTTCGTTCCACATTTGGAATCACTTTCTTGCATTTTAATCCGAATTTTGACAACATTGCGTTAGCTTGCATTGTAAAGCGGCAGAGTTCTAAAATTCTTTGGCCGCTTTGGAGATATTTTCTTAGCAAGTCACTCGTATTTTCGTAGCTCCCTATCGTGAAGATTTCCGCACGTGACCAGACAAAAAAGGTCTTGGGCACGAACTCCAAAGCATTCGAGAACAGCGTGGTCCCTGCAAGCCTTCCGTTCTTCAAGTGATTGCATTATCTCTTGTTATTTCGCAATTCATAATTATTTATTCATTATTTTCTTCAGAAAGGTGCTGATGTAAAGTACGTTGGGATTGCAGCATGCAAGTTTCCTTGATAATTCGTAATGGGAGCATCGTCCAGTCTTTTTTTATCAAAATACGCCACCGAACGAAGTCTTTATTCTGCCAGTAGGTCACAAGCGGACACAGTCGACGTACTTATATTGTTTATTACATTGGAATATAGCATGAAACGTCCGACGCCGAGGTATTGCCTTGGCACCAGTGATAGCAAGGATACAGATATTCACACTTTTGTGTTAGAAAATGGTATGATCAGTTCAGAGTACCCTTTTGCTCTTATTTTGTGGATGTTGTATTCCTTTTTGTTTATGAAAGTAAAATCATAACTTCAACATCAAGAGACATAAAATTAAATTATTGAGGTAAGTGCATTTATTGTTAGTCTTGAGTGGTGCATGATGTAGAGTAAGGATATGCATTTGATACTAATGGGAATCAGAAATATTTTTTCTATTTCTTTTCTAGAACATGTCCCGAAAAGAAAAGATAAGCTTCTATTTTCTTTAAAAATCTGTAACATCTTTTTATAAATAAAGGAAATAGGTAGACGAAATAACTATAGGAAACGAAAACTTATCCAAAAATATTTTTTATCCTTCATATTTACAAAGTTTGTCCGGAAATTAATGCCAATGATTTTTTTCCGACGCGACTGTACGTCCCAGCTCGCTCCGCTAGCGCGGGAATGGTGGTGGGGGGATTCGGGAACAAAGCCGTCTTTACGCCAGTTGCCTGCGAACTGCCGCAGGGTTAGGACAGAATTTTTCGTGAGAGTCGTTTTCGTGACGCGTCAGAGTTCGAAATGCAACGCTCCGTCGAGCAACGCATTTTCAATGCTGATGACTGCCTAAAAGCAATGATAGACATAGTAGGATAGGCAAGTTTATAGATCACACAAGGCCTTTACAGAAGGTCGAGAAGACATTAAAGACGAAGGACTAAAAGGCAAAGTGCCGAGTGGCGTACATCAACGTTCCCTCACCCCAAAAAGTCCAGGAAATCAAAATCAAAAATCAAATCAATGCTCATTGTGTTTTTCGATATCCGAGGGATAGTCCATCACGAATTCATACCACCAGGCACAGCAGTGACAGGGAAATCGTCCAGGTACGTCCAGGTGCTCAAGAGGTTGAAACTTCGGGTCCAACGCGTCCGACCCAACATTTCCACGGACTGGAAGCTGTATCACGACAATGTACCTGTGCATACCAGCTTTGTTGTAAGCCATTACCTGGCCAATACAGGCGTCACAACAATCCCACAACCTCCCTACAGTCCGGACGTCGCCACCCAGAACTTTTTTTATTCCCACGACTGAAAACTCTGATGAAAGGGAAGCATTTCGTGTTGTTCGACAACATTAAGGCGACTACAACGAGCGCCATGAAGGACATCTGGGAAAAGGACTTTTGCGCCGCCTTTTACGCATGGAAATCGCGCTAGCCGCAGTGTATCGATGCAGGAGGGTGTACATTGAAGAGTATTAAGAGATTTTACCGATCCGATCAGTAAATATTTTGTTCTGTAGTCATTGACATTACTTTCCGGACAAACTATGTAAATGTTTAGCTGCAGGTCATAACAATATCTTATATTCTTTTACTTTCTCGCTACTTGCCACTCAGTAGAAAGTTGTGTAATGCTTCTAAAAGAAAAAAAACGGCGAATTTTCGACAGAAAAATTCTTATTACAAATTGACCTGGTAACGAAAAAGTGGATAAATCCAGTTGCTAAATTTAGGGGGAAAATCCTGTCACACGTAGTGTAGTCACAATCCGTGTTTTGTGGGTCCTTGATGCCGAAAACTCAATTGATGCCAAAACATTTGTCCGTCTGTGAACAACGCTAGCGACTAAATCGTCCAGCCGATTTATCCAAAATCGATATACCCCAAATTATCTGGCTGATGTCGTGTCCCCTTGAATTTGAAACCGATATTTTAATTCTAATAGGTACTTTACATGAAGCCCCTGGGACATTTTCCAATTTTTTAAAAAAAAGGCTCCGTCGTTTTTTATTAAATTTTGTTGTTGGATAGTGTGAAGGACGTTTAAGAGATCTGTTCAGGTCTCATATTCACTAAAAAACCCTGATTTTTCGAAAATTGCAAAAGTTCATCATTTTTTCGAAGACTTCCTGCAACTAAAATATTAAAGATAGAGATTTTTTCCTTAATGAAATCTGTTCCTTAAAGATAGATTTTAAAATAAGGTCAAGTACAATTTTTCTAAAATTTCAGTATCTTTCCGTAAAAATTCGAGCGAAAAAATACTGATGTTCTAGCAGCACTATGGTCTTATTAAAGGAAGTTGGTGATTGACAGTTGCTAGTGGATAGGAAGCACGTTGACAGGTTGCATACCACTGAGCACGTGTTCACAGTACACGAAAATAAACACTTGAAATAAATACTTATAAAAGTAACCAAATCATATACTCATATTGTATAAAGCAACAGTTTTAGAAACACATCTGTCAATCACCAACTAATTTTAATCGGACCATAGTTTATTATCTCCTGTAGCGAATCTTTGAGCGATATGATAAAGTTTCTTTTGAAGGAGGAAGACATGATTTCTATATATCCATTGAATTTGCCCACAAATTATCCAAATTTCTGTATCTGTTACATTCGTCTGTTTCAATTTTTGGGTATTAATGAGTAAAAAGATGTTCAAACTCTTGCATATTTTTTAATACACATTTAGGATGGTTAAAACATATGTTGGGTAATTACAGGAATTAGCAGAAGTGCAAAAATGACAATCCGACTTTTTAAAGAGCATAACTATAGTAATGGCTAAGAAAATTGCTGTATTTTCATGAGAAAATTTCATGTTATATACAAATTTTAAGATATAAAAATTAAAACTCAGTACCTGAGAATTTTGGTCACGATTTTTTAAAAAATAAGTGCATTTTGACTTTTTGATCGCAAAATAAGTAAGTTGCTTCTGCAGACTTTTGGAACACGATGATGTCTAACGTGTCAATAGAATATTTACACGTTAACTAAACAACCAATTTTAATATAATTTTTAAGTTTCACAAGTTAAGTTCGAAACGTTGGTACATGGGCAATGAAAAGACACACTTTTGTATTTGTATATTCTTAGAGATGTAATTAAAAGTCAAGTACACTAGTTTGTCTGTTAAACGTCGTTAATGGTGAATAAAATAACTTTTAGATGTTTTATCTAAAAAGCATAATATTTTTGGATAAAAGAGTAGTTGTCATTTAGGCGAATAACAGTATATTTTCTCGAACGAACCAATCCCATTTCATTTATTATTGAAACAAATACGACAAAAAAGATAGGGTCAAATCGAAAAATGTCGAACATTTTTTGGCAGATTATGCAAAGAACGATCGTACTGTAAGATAACTTTTACCATACATTACTTTTCTTTGGCCAAATTTTGCTATTTAATTTATTACGTTTATGTCATATTTCCTGTTTTTCATTGGATTCTCTCTTAAAAGTGAGCTGGTCATTGGGCGTCTTCTATTTTTCGCGTACATCTTCGCATACATCACCCTCTTTCCATTGAATTTCTAAGGAAAATTGCTTGTGTTGCTGGTCTCAGGATAATATTCTTCTGGAGACAACGAATAAAACAATTCCTCTTTAAATCGCGCTTTGACTTTTGAAAAATATCATATGTAAATTATTTTTAAAGACGCTAAGGAATAAACATTATTTATTTAACCAGAGTATGAATTATGGCGAGAGAGAATAATTTTGAAACAAAGTAGACAGTTACAAGTATCCAAAAAAGTTCGTTAAAAAATTTACTTTCTGTTTTGCCTTTGGGTGTCTCGTGGATAACCTGCTAGCTTCTTATGAGGCAGCGCCGGTTTCGGTTCCCAGCCAGGGCAAAAATAAAGCTGTAGCTGTCTAATACAAATCATCGCAGTTTCTGTAGCTGTGTGACGAAAGAAAGAGCAGGCAGGCCGAAAAAAGCCAGATACAATACGACTTGCATTTGTCTCACTTACCGTCCGGCCCCGGAACATCGCTAGCTACGCAGTCGGATTAAAAATGCCAATTTCATATTTTCTGTTCGATTTTAATTTTTCTGTTCCATTGAAGGTATAATAAACAGAAACATTTTGTATATTTTATTGCGCTATTACATGAAACAAGACTTCAAATTAGTTCGTGACAACATTCGGAATCGATTCAATTAAGATATTATTTGCCCTATGGATGATGGACCTGATGGACAATGGAAATTAGCGTTTTGTGTAACTATATTTCAAATGCTTTAATTTCTTCAAAATTGCTCTAGAGAAATATTATTGTCGACTTTTGTGATAAATCTCTTTTGCAAGATGAAATAAAATTTCTCAACTCAAAAATAATGTATTGTCAAAACGATTAAATTTTACCTTTTGAACGTATTACTACTTAAATTCATCTTAGTGTGGTGGTGAGACAATTAAGAGTATCATCTACAGAAATTTACCGGTGTCTTGTTGTTCCCAGGTATCGCTAGCCGACAAAAAGAGCTTATCAGGATAATTTTTTCCCACGGATATTTAAGAGAAAATTTCATTTTCTGAGCCTTTAAATGGCACTATGCATGCTTTGCATCGCAAAATACCAGACACGTTGTGTATACCTTCTAGAATACTAGTTTAATTAATTTGCATTACTGCAGTAAAAGAAACACTGAAATTAAAACAGGTTTTCAGTGCGAAACTGAATTGTACGAACTACCGATGCCTTTAATTAATTACTTGATTAGTGTTTAGTGTTTAGTAATTTGTGATTTCATTACTTGATTACTGATTAGTATTTCCGGGCACGTCAATTGCAAATGTCATTAGTCTCATATGTTTAGAGCATTCCTCGCTGAAGATCCGGCGCCGACCTGCACGTCGTCTTGCGAGGCTTTCCCAAACCAGTGAGACACCGCCCCGGCTAGGGGAAGCTCTAATTTCCCGACTGGTCTCCCGACATGTGTGGTAGTGTAATGCATGTGTGTGTGTGTGTGTGTGTGTGTGGTGTGTGTGTGTGTGTGTGTGTGTGTGTGTGTGTGTGTGTGTGTGTGTGTGTGTGTGTGTGTGTGTGTGTGTGTGTGTGTGTGTGTGTGTGTGTGTGCGCGCGCGCGCGCGCGCGCGCGTGCCTGTGCAAGTAAGGGATGAGGAAGGCCATGGTAGAGGAAGGAAAAAGATCGTGCGCGGGCCCGTGGCCAATGTTAGGGTACTGCTCCGGCATTCGCCTGGTGTTGATTCGAGAAAACACGGAAAACTACCGATCAGAGCAGCCGGCTACTAGAATTTTCTTCCACACAGTGGCTGAATTCGTCCTATCTACCTATGCCACCGTTTCGAGTCGAATTCTAGGATTTCTAGGTCAGAGGCGCTGCAGCCGTCGTCTTTTAGATATCTTATTGGATGTTAAGGTAGTGATTATATTGTTTTCTCTCGCTCAGTAAAAGTTGAAATTTTGATCACAAATGACCATTTTATTTCGTAGTAGATTTATATTCTTTGCAAAGATTTTTAAAATTGTTTCAACTGTTTCAAATTATTAATTACTTAGTAACTTACAAAAAAGTCGTTTTATAAAATAAAATCACATTAGGATGTATCACATTAACATTGTTTTGCAATAAAATTATGTTCTACATACATTTTCCCCACTCCCACCTCCTCGTGAAGGAAAATATCTATTGAATATTATGATTGTCAAAAATTGGCCACAAAGAGTAGATTGTAAGGTATAGAATGGAAATCTGACGAATAAGAATTTTTTGTCGTGTACAATTATTCAATTTTCCTTGTTGAACATTTCTGAAGTTTCTTTATGATTTCGTGCGCAATGCAGATACTTAACCAGTAGAGAGAAACGCACGACTTTTACACCTTTACTTCATTCCCCCCAGTTTCCTTTTGTCGGAATGTCGAGCTTACTACAGGATATCTTTCTTCAGAAATCGCTTTCTTGGTTTAATACCTCCAGTGAAGATTTTGATAGAAAAAGGAGAAGAAGTAATTAACAAAATATATGGGGGCAAAAAATGCAATGGTGTGCTTGCACGAGGGCAGTTGTAGCCATATTTTAGAGTCCCATCCCTTCATAAGCGACGATCGATGTACTCATGGCTAATAAAAACATCGAATAGATCTCATATACTAAAATTTAATTTGAAAAATGCTTATAATTTACAATTTAAATCGAAAATTAATAGTATTAGAAAACGAAATGTAAAGCATGTATCGTTATCGGTTTTGTGCTTGCATAACAAGGAGTGGAGAGAGGAATCTGAAATGTAGTAGTATATGAATGAGGAAGACGCGGGATAACCCAAGAGTGAATGGTCGACCTTCCCAGAAGTGAGTAACATTATCATTCTTCAACTATTGACTCGGAAGGGAACTTTCTACAAACCGGGTATACGATACCATTAGGTCTCTAACCAAAGCGTGCAGGTCAGTACAGCTTTCGTTTGTGGATTCAGCAATCATCTGCATATGACTGAATATACAAGATTGAAGTCGAGGTTTTCGAAACCATGTTATCTCCAGACGTTTTCTGCTTTGTAGTTTTACCGTATTTCTACATCATAAAACAGCTTGCTTAAGTAGCTTACGTTCTCGTCTCCGAGAATTCGCCATCAACATTTTTTTCTGTCTTGGTTAGTGGGTTCTTTGATTCGGCAGTGGACGTATATTAGTAAAAGGATCGTCAAAGGAAGGCGCTTCACCATCCATGAGTGACATATTCAGAGCACACAGGACCAGTGTGCGCTTCTAATCTGTCCGAATTAGACTTTGACTAATAACAGGACACCTTCTTTGAATAATATATCAGTAAGTCCTTGAAATTCCAAGGGCATTGTATTCCTGGACCATGATCAAATCATTATACCAGATGAAACATTCGTCACCATAACAACCAAAATTGTAAGAAATAATAAGAAAAAAGGCTGAGATGGTTCAGGGTAACAGCTGTTTCCACTGCGGTGTCTGTGACTGGGAAGTTGTAAGGTTCGAGTCCGGCCGGTGGCGGATTTTCGACGCTAACTAGATATTCTTAGCTAGGTCGAATTCAGTCTCTGTCTGGAGGAGAATTCTATTGGCTGGCTACTCTGGTCGGTAGTTATCTGTGGTTTCTTCGATCAATTCCAGGCGAATGTCGGATCAAACCCTAAACAAATGGACTATTGACTGCGCGCGACATTTCCTTCCTCATCTTTGTCCCTTCCTTTCCCCGTACATTACCTATATGCACTACACCACCACATATGTCGTACACCGTTCGGGAGCTTAGAATTTTTCTGGTTTGGGCGGTGTCCCGCAAGCAGATATACCTGGAAGGAGAAACCCCGCAAGCCGACCTGTAGGTCGCCGCCGGATCTCACATTCCAGTGGCGGAGGAACGCCATCATCTCCCGGAATATAACTACAAAGAGCTTACGGGACTAATTATCAAAGCAGTTGATATGCATAGAAATAAAATAATCGATTATTACAAAAGATATTTTTTTATTTTCGGTGACTATTGTCGTTAGGTACTCCAAATCAGTCTGGTCATCCATCATCTTCAAGGCTTCCTTCTTTTATATTCATTCTTTTTACCGCTGTTAATTTGTATTTATTCAAAATCACCTTTCTAAGATAGTATTTCAAGGTGACAAAAGCAAATATACAGCTCTCACACCGGTCACAGAAATTATAAATCGATGACGATTCATGAGTCAAATTGATACATAGAACATGTGAATCATAGAGGCTTGGAGTTGGATCGGTGTCAGAACATTTGTCATTTAATAACAATCATTAGTATTCCCAAATAAACTCCGAGCAAACATCTCAACGACCTACTTATTACAATCCATCGAAAGAAAAATTTTATTGCTTCTTTTATAAACAGAGAATGTCCGTGAGGCCGATCGCTTTTGGGTCAAGGTCCAATTGATGTATAGACAGCCGCAGATTGGCGACAGTGAAGTGTATGATTCATGGCGTATGAAATTTAGCGGCGGCTGGTGGCATAGGAAACGGAAGGAAATAGAACTGAGTCAGCACTTTCAGACGGACGGATTTAGATACGTCAAGGCAACCAAGCACATAATAGTGTTGGGACCTCCTCAGAAAAAAATCCAAGTTTACACACATTAATTATAATAGAATAGCTTTTTGTACAAAGTTAAGAAAATACAAATTTTATCCACAAACCTTTTAAGTGTAATAAATTATTTTTTTTAACAATTGTTAAAATGAGAAATATACTTTTAGTTAGATACAATCAATTACTCTTTAAGGGGGAAACACTTTTTATTTAATTATATTTGAAAAATTATGTTGAGTATAGTTAAACGGTTTCGTAATTATTGACATAATCAATTACAACAACAATTTGAACTTATGAATTTGTGTAATAATCAGAAAATGTTTTCAAAAATCACTGAAAATCTTGTGCTACAAGGAATCCATATATTAAGAGAAATTCCAAGGAGGAAAATGTTAAGGCAAAAATGAATGGATTGTTTCTAATAAACCCATTCATTTGGATTAGCAATCCATTCATTAGTGCCTTACTATCACGATAGCTTTCACTTTCACCGTCTGGCCTGTTTCTGTTCATCCTGCCTGGTGTTGACGGCTGTTGCTGTGGGCTGATTGCTGATCCTTTTGAGATGATCCGAATTGTCGTCGGTGTTGTTCAGGGCCGGAGCCGCACCTGATCCCACTTTCATGGCTTCACCGGAAGTCACTGTTTGTGATGTCGTTTGCACGTCGCCGTTGATGAAGGTGTTAATGCCACTCATATGCAGAGTTAGCAGGACTTGACTAATTGCATACCTTGTTGGTGAATCTGTGTCGCATGACATAAACTAGTCAATGGTTTTCGTGGAAAATTCTCTGCGAGCATTGGTATAGTCACTACTATCACACTGTAAAGGTGACTGCTAATTGTGGGAGCTACTTTCGGCCGAAGCGCTCGGGTTGCTGTCACGAACCAGATTGTTCCTACATGAAGTAAATTATTTCCTGCATACATTTTGTAGTCAGAATCCAAGTTTTGTGGGTCCTTGATACCAAAAATTCTATCGATTGACGGCAAAACATCTGTCTGTCCTTTCGTGCATCTGTACTCCTGTGGTCAACGATAGCGTATGCACTGTTCAGACGATTTTCACCAAAATTGATATTCCCTAAACGTTCTTGGCAAATTTTGAGACTCAGCAAGTTTTAATATTTTAATTTTGGGAGGTTCATTACATAAAAACTTAACACATTTTTTAAGAAATTTCTCAAAATTGGTTCTAAATTTCTGATAACAGTTTTTTCTAGGATAACGCAAAGAAGTCTTTAAAAATAGCGCAGATGTAATTTTCATTGAAGTTTCTTCATTTTTGAAAATTGCAAAAGTTAGAATATTTTTCCCGGTCTTCAACAGCTAAAATATTGCTGATAGAAAGTTTCTCCTTAATAAAATTTGTTTTTGAAGACAGATCTTTAAATAATGTCATGTATATTTTTTTAAAATATTAGTGAAATATCGGCAATTCCAAACAATTATTTTCTCAAAGACGGCTCCAAATTTTTGCTTAATTTTTTTCTCGAATAGGACAAAAACCGTTTTTAAAAATGTCATACATCCCATTTTCGGGGACATCTCTGTATTTACGAAAATTTCATTTATTTATTTACGTCAAAAACAGTTTAAAACTGTGTGTGACGAGCTATGGGGAAAAGTTAAATTTGTGCACGTTTTCATAATTCTGTGATATCTATCCTAAACCATATTCTAGTCGAATTTGAATACAGAAAAAAGAGCGTTTTTTTCATGTTTTGTTGACAAAATATTCGCTCCTATATAATAAAATATATTTTCAAAGGTAAATTAGCTATAAATTTCAAAATTAAATTAATATTATTTAATATACATTTCAAAGTTAGCTATAAATTTCAAAAATAACATTGCAGAACTTCACTACACAGAACACTGATGACTTTTTCTTAAAGAAATTGATTCTTTAAATCTTAAACTAATATTAATGAAAATCTGCATTTTTTAAATATTGCACGTACTCAATATTTTTTAAACGTCGGGAAGGTGAACTTTATCATGAGGCTGGGGGTGTAGGGGTGACTTGAATGGCACGTTAACTCTAAGAACCTGAGTTCAAATCGCAGCGCGGAAAAAACATGGCTGGTTGGAGTCACATTCGTAGATTCATGTATTATAATGCGACACCGTTACAAATAATCTCATTATGAAAGGGTTTTTAACGGATGTGGAATCCTACTTGAACATACATTTGTGAAATTTGTGAAAAATTAAAGTATTACATAAAAATAACTTTTATTTCATGTAATTCGGTGAATTTAATTCTATGTATTCAAAAGTTAAAAGAAAAAATGGAGCAGTTTTTGTGAAAACTTTGTTTTTAAAATTACCATTATTTCGCGCAAAATTATGCGAAATTCGTATTTTCGAAAAAATTGTAAATCATCTTATTGAAACATCTGTCTTTGAAGAACAATATTTTTTCCTCAATATTCCTGTTATTTTCATATGTATAGACGTAATAATTTGACCTGTACTGGATTGTACTAAGAGTAAATGTAGTTTCTAGTTTTTGTAATCTTTTGTCCGTTAAATTGAAAATAAAATAAAAGAAATATATTCATTGAGAAAAAAATATTTAATATTATAGTTGTAAGGTGTCGCTGAAAACGTTTGCAATTCTAGGAATTTTAGTGTATTCAACAAAAATCGAACCTGCGCCTCTTTATAAGCATACTTTCCTCCTATCTGAGAAAAATATTAAAACAAATTTGAAGCAATTTGTGGGAAAATTTTGAAAATGTTGTTGAGACTTTATGTAAAGTATCTCCAAGAACCAATGTATCTATTAAAAATTCAACACGCGGCTATCATTGAGCACCAAATAGTCGGGGCGACATCGCTCGCTCCGGTTTAGTTAGTGCTGTTGCCGAATATCCAAGAGGTATTATAGCCAAATAGTGGAGAGAAAAGTGAAGTGCAATCAGTGAATACAACGTGTTCCATACTCCAAGAGTCGCTTATTGTTTCTCATTAACGGTGAGCCCCTTTCAGCCAGCTATGGCCTAGATCACAGCATTGCAGGAGACATGGCGTCTCTGTATGGCAGCGAGAGTGTCATGGACACTGCCGCCAGCAACACAGTGATTCAACAACATCTCAAAATTCGGTGCCTACAACAAGCTGCCAAAATCCGCAGATTCCATAAAATATACGGAAATATATATTCCATCAAATATACAGAACGAGTAGTTTTCAAATGTTCAGCAAGGTGTCAGTTGCAGCTCACACCACCTCACTGGGACCGAAAACCTTCAGGTTGGTAACATCAGCTCAGCAAATGAGTAGTTAGTGGGCAAACACGCAACATTACCGACAATAATAGTGAGTCGTTATTAAATAATAACAGTGGTAAAAGATCCCATAATTCATGTGAATACGACCTCCCTCCAATAAGAAACCAACAGCCACAGAATCAACTTTACATACAATATCATTGGATAACAGATTTGCTGCGGTAGGTAAACTATCATGTCAAGACAAAAGATTTGACTCTGTCAATGTTACATCGAATAATACGAAAACCTCAGAATTCCTCCCATTTTTTAAAAATAATAACAACAATATCTTCGAAATCAATAAAGAGATTAAAAATTCACTAACCAATTCGCAGAAGATTATAATGGCAACCTAATTAAATTAATGTTCAAATCATTTTCTACCAAAACATTTGGTCCAAGTTGGCGGAGTTTATCATTAACTGAGATTTAAAATGCAGAAGAAATCTAAAAAAAGGAAAGGGTGGCTTTTCAGAACGCATTAGTGTTTGTGTCTCTTTCAGCGGCATGGGCCCGGGCGGCTCCTGGGGCAGGTCGGCGGGCGCGATGAAATAGGCACTGTTGCACGCAGCGAGACAATCAGGGAACAATAGCTCATAGGTTTCCAAATTACATATGATGTTCTTTAAAGTCTAGAAACATCAAAACCCTTTGATTTCTCTACAAATGTGTTCAATACAGCCTAATAGTGAATGAAGAAATCAGACAGCAATGCGGCACAAATGTGGGTCGTTAATAGAGATTGCGCGCAATTTTAAACGGTTACAGAAAAATAGTTGGAGCAAAGTTCTTAAAACAGAGATTTTGTGCTCTAATCTTCTCTAAATTAAGAGTATTTTGGATAAAAATTTATAGAGCTATGGCCAATTGAAAAGTGTCTATTTACATCGTTTTAACGTAAAATCGACTATATTCGGACTAACGTGGCCCACTGTTTGAGTCAAGTAAAGTTTGATGATCATAAAATTGTTGTGGAATATCGTGGGCACCACCTCAGCCAAAAATACGTTGATAAAAATACAACTCAATCATATTTATTCGTTATTTTCTAAAAGTAGCGAAAAGGCCGAAAAATGTGGTGTTTATGGGGTTTTTGTCACCCCTGAACCCATTTTAAAAACGGTTTTATTGGTGCCGATGTTATTCTTGCATCAAAACCTAATTTTTTTTCGCTAAGCCTCCACACATATCTTCAATACAACGTAATAGTGACTAAAGAAATCATATATAGCAGTGCGGCACAAATGTGGGTCGTAAATAGTGATGGCGCGCGGCGCAATTTTAACCGATTGCAGTGAAATAGTTAAATTGTACGAAGCAAAATTCTTAAAGTAGAGATTTCGAGCTCTAATCTTATTTTGTATTTTGGATAAAAATTATTCTAAAGTATTTTGGATAAAAATTTATGGTGGTATGGACAGTTGAAAAGTGTCTATTTCTCTTGTTTTAACGTAAAATTGGCCGTATTCGTGCTAATGTGGCACACTGTATGAGTCAAATAAGTATTGTTTGATGATCATAAAATTGTTGCGGGGTAACTGGGGCACTACATCAGCCCAAAAATCGTTGATGAAAATCAAATTAAGTAATATCTATTTGTTATTTTCTAAAAAGTAGCGAAAAAAGTCCGAGAAATGGGGTGTGTATTGGGTTTGTGGCACCCCTAAACCCCTTTTTAAAAACGGTTTTCTTGGTGTCGATGTTGTTCTATACTACGTAAGTAGTATGTGAGAAAGTAAAAATTACTACAAGTACATTCATTTGAGAGATAACGAATGTGCAATCAACTAATTCGTCTATTATACAGAATACATCGTTTTACCCTCACATGGAGTGTCACAATAATGGGACGGCCGAGAAAAGGAAAACAAATATTGCACTTTTCGAGAACAGAGTAACACAAAAGGGACACTTGAACGTCTTGGAGCATAACACGGGAACTCATATAAGGTTATTTTGCTAAAGTTGTAACTGCTGTCTACGCCGTTTGCAACCATTCCGCAGTAAACAATAACAAGCGTATTTCGGTTTGCGCCAATCGAGTACGGAACTGTTGTCTTTTGTTGCTTTTATTGTCTTTTGTCTTATAACGACCGCTGTACCGCTGAAATGCGGCGTCGGTTAATGATTAATAGGTGATAAGCTCGAACCGTGCGGTAAACCGGAGATTGTTTGCTTGGCCGAAGGCCGTGAAACAACAAAACTCAATGTATAAAACTACCACCATCACCGGCGTCGTTCGCCCGAATTGCTTAACTATGCTCCGAGAAGTCACGGAAGTTAAGTAACTCGAGTCAACTCGGATTCTTGGATTGGTGACCGTCTGGGAACTTCGGTTATTAACGGCGCCGAGCCGAAGGCATAAAAGGCATTGCCTAATTACGATATTACGAGACGAAAGACAAAAACTTAACGGAGGATTACTCCAGATTTATGTAAGCTCGATGCCCAAGAAGGACCAAGAGACGTGTTGCGAAAAAGGCGTAACAAATTATAGAAAGCAAAAGAATTTTTATTGATAACACACGTATGCTTGCGTCGAGGTGGGCTAGGCCCCTTAATATTTTGAAATGGTCTCCGTAACCTTGCGTAATAAAACTTTTTCTACCTGTAAATACGTTCAGTTCTTGATATTAATATATTTCTCGTTTTTTAACATTAAATCTGGGGAATTGTTTTATGCCACTTGGAGAAGAGGCTCTCCAAGATATCTGGTAAACCCGGAAATGATTGAACATAACATCAATTGTATTTATAAATTGTATTATTAAAGTTAAGATTTCAGTCTTCTTCCAGAATGAATTATTTGCAAGGAGAATCGGTCATATACAAAAAATAATAGTGGAGAAGGGATCTCAGAAACGTACTCTTGTTTTAAACTGCACACGCCTTTGCCAACGCAAGTATATTCGCTGCCGCAAACACTGTTGCCCAGGAACACATGTTCACAATTTCCGCTGCGCTAATTGCAACGTAACAAGGCACACGTCGCAATGCCCGTCGCTCATGTCCGGATGTTTGGGTGGTGGCATTAGGGATGGAGATATTAGGGATGCGACATCAATGTCGATGTTTTCAAAACATCGATATTTTTATAAAACCATCGTTTAATTTAACATTGGTATTTTGAAGCCGATGTTTGTTAACATCGATATTGTGTATTCTATGTTTTTATGTGCTTGATATTTTTTTAATGAAAAAAAGTACCATCATCAAATTCTGTAATCATTTTCAGACATCCATAAATTTAATATTCTTCAGACCAAAGTGGCCAAATGTGAATGATAAATAAAATTACGTTTTCGTCAATAAAAACCCTACATAATTTTTGAATTAACTAATCAGATAATTTGAAGTTTTGTTAATTATCCTGATTATTTTTTAATTTTGTCGTGTCGGATAAATCTCAATTAAAAATTAATAAACGAGACCATTTTCAGTTACATCCCCCCCATGTGAACTTCAATTGTTACTAATCCCGTTTTAAAACCATCGATGTTTAATAACATCAATAGTTTTGGATCGATGTTTTATTAACATCGATGCTTTAATTTTGACCATCGATGGTAAGAAACATCGATGTTTTGTTGCCGATGTCGTATCCGCGAACCCGTGCGATGACGTCCTGCGCGGCGTCCGGCGATCTCGCATACACGATCCTTGACGTGGCCCCAGATGAAGAAATCAAGGAAGGCGATAGGTCCGCTGCGGCCAATCCTGCGACCCGCGAAGTACGCGTCCAGATTAGCGGTAAGAGCGCGCCTCGAAGAGGTAGACGGATTGACGTGGCTCAGGACATCAACTGATGTAACTGCAGTGCCTCAGACCGGGTGGTCCTAGGGTTCGAGTCCTGATGGCGGCAGGATTGTCGACACTAGACAGGCAGCTAGGCCGAATTCAGCCGCCGTCTGGAGAAGAATTCTAGTGGCCGACTGCTCTGATCGATATTTCTCAGTTTTTTTTTCCACTATCACACATGTCGGGAGACCAGTCGGGAGCCTAGAGCTTCTCTCGGCTGAAACGGCGTCCTGCTGGTGGGAGATACCTGGATGTGGAAAACTTCGGAAACCGACGCAAGCCACGCCAGATCTCATCATCCAGCAAAGGAAGAAAACTGGCACTTCCCGTGATAAGAACTCGCACTACACATACAAGACAAAAAAGCGCAGCATTTGACGCGATCAGAAACACGAAATAATCAATCGAAAAAGGAGGATCGATATCGCGGCAACAACACCGGTACCGGGGCGAATTACGCCGCCTGCACTGTCCCGGTACAGCATAACGTATCGTTTATGCAAGCTATAGCAGCACGCCAGCCTTGTTTTCCGCGCTGTTATAAAGCTGTCGCCACCGGCGTGGATAGCCGATGTTGTTAAGGCTGAAGGGCCATAGCTACCTCGGTTCGAAGGGTCGCGGGTTCCGTGTAGGGGTAAAGTGTTACACTCTGTAGCTGTAAAGTGGGATTCACGATATCCCTTTCTCAGGAGAGACAAAACATTGTGTTATCAAATTTTGTTCTGCCTGTTCTTGCGGATTCGAAAATGAGTGCTGGGTCAGATACGGTTGACCATTCCATGAACTCCATGTTCGTTTCCTCTTCCTTCCACACATTGTACGCAATCGGTATATAATGACATTTACGTATATTATATGTGTACAGTTATGTGTGGATGGGGGCACAAACCTAGATATTAAACTAATCTTACAAACTACTATTTACATTAGGCGCTAAAATTTAAGAAATAAAAAGATAATAAATAGAATAAATTTAAAAATAAATAAATAAAATAAATCAAAATTAATAATAAATAAAAAATTGAAAAGGAAGAGAAGAAAAAATAAAATAAAATAAATAGATCAATAAATAAACACATCATAGGTACCAAGTTTAAATTCATTTTAAGCTAGATTCTGATCTTATGAACTACAGGTCGGGTCTTAAAAATCTGCCAGGTCGACTAGCGCCGAATCTTGTTGAGCGTCAATCTTACATTCCATCAAACATTTTTTTTACTTTCCCGTATACGTACATATATACGGAGTAATATACGTAGTATAGGGAAAGTTATGTAATGTTGCGGAAAATCTATTTCGAGATTTTAACGGAAATACACGTTTAGGGGTCCTCTGAAACCGAAAAAGTGTTTTTTTAAACGTCCGCCCGTCCTTCTGACCGTCCGTCAGTCTGTGAACAACACTACCGCCTAAACTATCCGTACGATTTTTTCAAAAATGGATATTCCCCGGTCAATCTGCTTCCACTCAAAGCGCCGCTATTTTGAAAAACTTTCTACAAAATTTGGGGGTACTTCACAACCCCCCGGATATTTTCGAAATTTTCTCAAGAACGGCACCAAATGTGTTTAAAAAAATTTATGTAACAATAAAGTAAAATACACTTATAAAGGTGGTATAGGTCCAATTTTCACGGTTAATTCTGAATTTTCGAAAATAGCAAAATTTTAAATTTTTTCGGCGTCTTCCTGCAACTGAAAAATTGAAGATAAAGATTTTTCTTCAAATGAAATTTCTCCATAGTAAGTTGATTGATTAATGTCATCTACATTTTTTCGAACATTTGAATATTTTCGCGCAATATTGCGTGCAATACCTGCAATTTAAAAAAATTACAAAAGTAAGACTTTCTCAAAAACTTCTCCAAATATTTTCTTTAAACGTTTATTAGGGATAGTGACAAATGTACTCTATGAAATAACATAAACGCCATATTGATCTCTTCTTTTGTTTTTTCAACTGTTACACAAATGTAATTTTGTTGACTTGTCACTCACGTCGTTAATATTTACATTAGCGGCGATTTCTTCACATTATTACATTCATGAGTACATGTGCTGTAAATAGTTTCATTTTAAGTTTCTCGAAAACTCAAAGGTTTTCTATGAAAACTAACTCAAAATTCCGCATTTTCAAAAACGCTCAAACGCCATTTTCGCATAAATGGCTCCAAATTTTTTCTTCGAACATTTCTAACGGATAGTGCAATTTGCACTCTTGAAAATGACGTAAAGTTCATTTTTGTGTATTTTTTTGTTTTTTCAAAAATTATACAAATATAATTTTTTGAAAGATCTCTCACACCTTTAATATGCACATTACCAGCAATTTGTGTACGCTATTGTGTTTGTGAGTATAAGCGCTTCAAATGATTTCAAATGAAGTTTTTCGAAAACTCAAACATTTTCTGCGAAAACGAGCTTCCAAAAACGCTCAATTTACGCGCCATTTACAGTAGCGCTTAATCGCCATTTTCTTAAAAACGGCTCCAAATTTTTGAAAGAAAATTGCCATTTATTGCGAGGTTTTACTGTTCTTAAAATAATATTCCCGTTTACCAGTAGGAAAATTAAGAAAATGTCAAAAAAATGTACTTCAGGCCGCGATAAATAGCAGCTGGCAAGAGAATGTGGCAAGTCCAAATAGCTAGTCGAGACCGACGTTTTGAAAATTTTCTAAGAAACGTCTCCAATTTTTATCTTTAAATTTCTTATAAGAATAAAGTAAAATTCGCTTATAATGTTGCCATAGGTCCGATTTACACGGTTAACTCTGAATTTTCGCAAATTTCATGAAATTTTCCTGCGCCTTCCTACAGCTAAAACTTGAAGATAGAGATTTACCCTTCAAATAAAATGTGTTGTCCATAATTAGTTTTTTCATTAAGATCGTGTACATTTTTTGAAAATTTTAGAAATTTTCGCGCAATATTGCGTGCAATATTTGCAATTTTAAAAAATTGCAAAATAGATTTTCTCAAAAAAAGCTCCAAATTTTTTTCTTTAAATGTTTCGTAGGGAGAGTGCTAAATGCACTTTATAAGATGACATACTCGCCGTTTTGGTATATTCTTTTGTTTTTTCAAAGATTACAAAAATGTAATTTTTTGGCTTGTCCCTCACGTCGTTAATATTTATAGTAGCGACGATTTGTTTACATTATTGTATTGATGAGTACATGTGCTTTAAATAATGTCACATAAAATTTCTCGAAAACTCAACCGTTTTCTGCTAAAATGAACTCAAAATTCCGCATATTCAAAAACTATCAATCGCCATTTTGTCAAAAAAAAAACAGCTCCAAATGTTTTCTACAAACTTTTCATGCAAACAGTGCTAAATGCACTCTTTGAGATGGCAAGATTCATTTTGTTGGATTTTCTTTTCAAAAATTACACAAATGTATTTTTTTAATACCTCTCATGTCATTAATATGCACATTTCTTGCGATTTGTAAACACTATTGCATCTGTGAGTTAAAGTACCTAAAATGACTTTAAATGACGTGTTTCGAAAACTCGAAAATTTTATGTGTAAAAGAGCTTCAAATTTCCCATTTACAGTAACACTAGAACGCAATTTTCTTAAAAAGTGCTCCAAATTTTTCAATGCAAATTGCCATTTATGACGAGGTTTTACTCTTCTTTAATATTCTTAAAGTAATATTTCGGTTCTACTATTAGGAAACCGAAAAATTGAAAAAAGTTAAAAAATATTACTTTGTGCACCGATAGATGATAATTGGCAAGATTATGTGGCAAGTACTAATAACTAATCCAGACCAAAGAGAATAGAAAACTAATATGAGAAAGTCTGTGCTGTTCTGTTGCACCACTAGTTTCTCTTTTCGGTGGGACTTCATTCCAGGTTAGGTTCTCGCTGGACATCCAGATACTCACAGTACTACTAGTCTTTGGAGACAATGGAGGAAGAGGTATGCAGAGGTATCAGCACATCGCTCGGCCGTAAGGACGGAAGTGAGTCCAGGTTGAGCGAGGAGAAATTACGCAAAAACTACTCGTTTTTTCAGAAAATTGTACATGACCTTTTTTAAAGAGTTAATTTTGTACATCAGACTTTGTCACAAGCAAAAATCTCTATAATAATACTTTATCTACAAATACTTTATCTACAATTTTGTAGTTTTAAAAAGATTATTTTTAATATTCGAAAAACCGAGCGATATCCAAAAGTAGGGCTGGCACCATATTCTTTACCGTCCCTTAATACAAAATTGAAGAAAATTTAAAGAAAAAATTTGGAGCGGTTTTTTTATAAACAAAATTTTGAGAAATTTCAAGCGCAAATTACCCCAAAACTACTCGGTTTTCTCGGTAATGTGGTAATTTGTTACAACCGACTTTATCTGAGGCAAAAACCTCTATCTTCAATTTTGCAGTTTTGAAATTGTTTTTTGCAATTTTCGAAAAATTGGGGATATCAATGAAAATGATTCCTATATCATTCTCTTAAACGACCTTAGCACTATTCAACCACAAAATTTAATCAAAACTTTTGGAGCTACTTTTTTGAAAACTTTGAAAATGTCCGAGGTGCATCATGTAAAGTACCCCCCAAAATTAAAATATCAGTTTCAAATTCCAGGAGCCTCGACATCAGCCGAAACGATTGGGGAATATTGGAATTGGCTGAACGGTTTAGGCGAGAAAGTAAAAACGAGCGAGAAGTATTCGTAAGGCGAGAAAGTAAAAACAAGGAATCATCTCAGTATTTTCTAAGTGGATCAGGGAAATTGCAAACCTCTGATCGAGATGAGGGTCATTGACCCAGAAGGTGAAGTACATGACTTATTACGGGCATATTTAATATTTTTAAAATTATACTGTAAAAATGTTAAGTAATACACTACATATCATTCATAAACTGAATATTATTTTTTTCATTTTGGCGATAAGTTTAGTCTTTAAGTGTTTCTACTTTGGGAGTTGTTTTCTTTTTGCCGCGCTGCATAAGCCTAGGGAGCGATGATGAGAGAAACTGGACCTCGCGTTCATAGTGCACTAATTTATTGCAAGTCCAGTGTTTCAAGGGCGGGCCTAAAAAACACTAGAAATTTTCAACAACAGCAAGTAGTGATGATTTTGGTTTGTTTTACTACGTAGTAGTCATGAGCATTGCTCCGAAGTCCGGTAGAGATAAGGTGTTATGCTCTACAGGTTTCAACATTGCGGGACTGTATGATGCACCATCGACGGGACTTTTGACCCAAGTGCCGGACGCAAAGCAGTCAAAATAAATTCGTGTTTTCATTTAACTGTGAAAAATAGATTTAGACTAAATTGTACCAACACAGGTTAAGTAATGTTTTGAATTAAGTATTCGAAATGGAAATATCCTCTTTCCATTAATACAAACATGTTTCAACTCTTACAAGTTTGTATTTCACTGAGAATTATGAATCTTGCATGATGTGTGGGAGTCGTTCAATACACTTTTACTTTAGTATTAGAATTTTGACCAGCATCGATACCTGCGACCACTAAGCAACACCTGAAGATTTAGTGTGGCGGAGTATGCCTTAGAAACAATTTAAGCATATATTTTTACGAAATAATAAATACTGGTGCTACAGAATGGCACAGACTTTCTCGTATTAGTTTTCTATTCTCTTTGATCTGGGCTAGCTCTTGGGACTTGCCACATACTCTTGCCAGCTGTCATCTATCGGCGATCAAAGTAATATTTTTTTAAAAATTTTTCAATTTTTCGGCTACCTAATAGTAGAACCGAAATATTACTTTGAGTATATTAAAAAAGAGTAAAATCTCGTCATCAATGGCAATTTGCATTGAAAAATTTGGAGCACTTTTTAAGAAAATGGCGTTCTAGCGTTTCTGTAAATACAAATTTTGAAGCTCTTTTTCACAGAAACTTTTTGAGTTTTCGAAAAACTTCATTTAAAGTCATTTTAGGTACTTTAACTCACAGATGCAATAGTGTTTACAAATCGCAGGAAATGTGCATATTAATGGCATGAGAGATATTAAAAAAAATACATTTGTGTAATTTTTGAAAAGAAAATCCAACAAAATGAATCTTGCCATCTCAAAGAGTGCATTTAGAATTGTATGGACGAGAAGTTTGAAGAAAAAATTTGGAACTGTTATTGAGCAAATAGCGATTGAACGTTTCTGGAAATGCGGAATGATGAGTTCGTTTTCACAGAGAAGTTACGAGTTTCCGAGAAATTTTATGACATTATTTAAAGCACATGTACTCATAAATACAACAATGTAAACATATCGTCGCTAATATAAATATTATCGACGTGAGGGACAACCCCAAAAATTACATATAAATTACATTTTTGTAATTTTTGAAAAACCAAAAGAATATACCAATATAGTGTTATGTCATCTTATCGAGTGCATTGAGCACTTTCCCTACCAAACGTTTAAAGAAAAAATGTCGAACAGTTTTTGAGAAGTAGTCTCTGTAATCTTTTTATTATTATTTTAAATTGCAAATATTGCACGCAATATTGCGCGAAAACTACTAAAATTTTCAAAAAAATTTATATGACTTTAATGAAAGAACTCACTATATAGAACAAATTTAATTTGAAGGAAAAATCTCTATCTTCAATTTTGTATATGATTTGTATATATAAAGATGCCGAAAAAATTAAAAATTATGCAATTTTCGAAAATTAGGAAAATACCCCAAAATGAAATTTACGTCATATTAAAGACTGCAATTAGCACTACTCGTTGGAAAAGTTGGAAGAAAAAAATTGGAGCCATTTACGGCAAAATAGTGTTTGAGCGTTTCAGAAATTACGGAATTATGAGCTAGTTTTCACAGAAAACAGTTGAGTTTTCGAGAAACTTTATATGTCGTTATTTAAGGAACATGTACTCATAAATATAATAACGTAAACAGATCACCGTTAATGTAAATATTAATGTGAGAGACAAATAAAAAAATTACACCTATGTAATTTTGGAAAAAAATAAAAAATGAGCAAACAGATGTTTATGTCATCTCATAGAGTAGTAGAGTATCTCATTTAGTACTATCTCTACCAAAAGTTTAAAGAAACAATTGGAACTGTTTTTGAGAAAACCTTTGTTTTTTTGTTTTTTTAAATTCCACATATTGCACGCAATATTGCGCGAATGATACTATAATTTTCAAAAAAAAAGTACATGACTTGAATGAAAGAACTCACTATGGAGAACAAAGTTTATTTGAAGAAAAAATCTCTATCTTAAGTTTTGTAGTTGTAGGAAGATGCCGAAAAAATGCAAAATTTTGCAATTTTCGAAAATTCAGACTTAACCGTGGAATTCGGACCTATACCACCTTTGTATGTGTGTTTTACTTTATTCTTACAAGGAATTTAAAGAAAAACTCTGGAGCCGTTTTTGAGAAAATTTTGAAAATGTCCAGGGGGCTTTATGTAAAGTACCCCAAAATTTTGAAGTGTTTCAAATTCGCAGTACCTCGGGTCAAGCCAGATCGACTGGAGAATATCCATTTTTTGGAAAAAATCATACGTATGGTTTAGGCGCAATCGTGTTCACAGACGAACAGACAGACGGACGGACGGTCGGACATTTTGAAAACAACAAGTTTTTGGGTATCAGGGAATCCCAAAACGTATTTCCGTTGAAATCTCGAAATCGATTTTCCGCAGCATTAGATAACTTTCCTATATTACGTATATTACTCCGTATATACGTATGTATACGGAAAGTAAAAAAGCACATAGTATTACTCCTGCACATGTCACTGTTTGAAACTGTTTTTTGGTGTTCAATAAATATATAACATTGTTGTTTATTTAACAAATAGTAAAGAATGCAAATTATTTCCTTTTGTCAAGTCGACTTCTTTAGATACTGATAGACATAACTGAAATGTTAATATTTCCGCATTTGCTGGAGCCTGGCAAAAATCGCAGCTTGTCATTGCCGTGCCTTTCAACCCGCGATACGAAGCGGAAGAATCTTCGCAGCCCCGTAGCCGCAGCATTCACGCTCCGCGCCCACGCAGGGCCGCGGGGCGGAGCTATCGCGCGTTGCGGCCACTCGGAGGCCAAACTCCAAGGCGCGGGGCGCTCCACATACGCACCATGAAATTGCCGGAAGGCTGCGTGCAGCGGAGTCCTCGGTGGAGAGGGACGGGGTCGGAGGGCGCCGTCGAGCCCGCCCGGCGGTCGCCCCGCACCCCGTCCGCTTCCCCCCCCCCTTGTGTCCCCGCATGCGCCCCGCCTCCCTGACCGCGCGCCGGCGGCGGCCGGAGCTGCCCCGCCGCCCGACCTTCCCGCATGGCTCACGTCAGTTGCTCTGATCCACAGCTCCGCAGCGGTCGCGCGGGCCTCCAGAGCTATGCTCCAGACGCCGATCTGTCGCCGCTGCCAGAGCTGCTAACCTCGGAGGACGCTCTTCCCCGCCCTGCCAACCCGGCGAGCCCCTTGGCACCCCGTCCGCGCCGTCCAACTTCTTCCCGAAAGTCGTTGTCGCTGCCGCCGCAGCCGCCGCCATAGCGATGTTGGACAAGATCGAGCCTCCCAGACCTTACACCTGGCGGTCGTCCGCAGACCAGACGACGACAGATTCCGGCAGCGAGTCGCACCCTCTCATGTCGTCTGATGCCAGTCGCCGAAGCTTCGGGTGAGTTCTTAACGCCCCCACGTGCCTTCCAGATCTTCTCTTCTCTTCGGAGGTCTCCTTGCGTGATAACTGATTTACGTTTCCTTCCCCTATTATCTTCCTAGTCAACACATTTCATTGCCTTTTTAATTGAGTTCAGTTTCTCTTATGTCAACTTCCATGAACGAGAGCTTGATTATATGATTTCTGAAAATTAAGAATGTTCAATAAACCTCAATTAATTTATTTTTCTTTAAGAAAAAGAACAGTCATTCGATCGAACACATTAAGAATTATTTTCATATATTAGGAAACCTAAATAAACCGTTTCCGTATGAATATCCTCAAAACGTTTCTAAATAAATAATCTTATTTAAAATAAGAAAAAAACGATTTAAACGAAGAATTGTGGCAGACGTTTTAATAATGAAATATGATGTAACTTTAATGTGATGCAATCTCTTGTTATGCCTAGTTTCACCAACTAGACTTGTTACAAAAATATGAAAAATATTAACCTTTTTCTTAGAGAAATTTGTACAGAAATTGTTTGTACAAGTTTTGTAATGTGTGGACACATTAGGATATGATTACGAATGTGGGATGCTATTAACGATAATTCATGTTCATTCACGCGAACGAGCAAACCATTCTTATGCACATAATATATTTCCAACCCAACTGTATTTTATGAAGCTCACGTTAATGCTGAAAAGCTATTTCAGTGTCAAATGATTCACATTGCAGTGTTTTTTTAACAATTTCCACTATTATTGACATTCAACCAATGAGTCGAATCTTGCTTCTCGTTTCCATATTATGGATAACGAGACGAAAATAATTAATTTGAGAAACAAATTGTTAATTTGTTTAACAATTTGTCTAACCTGCGAGTGACCAACTAACGCTACCTAGTGACACTTGTCAGATTGCGAGTGTGCTGCAGCGCTGGACTGTCTTCGTTGAAGGTCGGATTCGTTCTCGGTCGATGCTCGTGGCCTCTCGCTTTGAACAATAAATACTTTCGATGATTTTGTTAATTGTATCGCAATACACGCGCACTTGTGAATAGATTTTATCCTGACATATCACGTATCCGATGCACATATTCTTAAATGTTCTGTTTATATAAATGGGGTAACGTTGCGAATATTTATTAAACCTGACTTTCTGTGATATAATACTGCTTCATTCATTATCAATTTAGCGACAAGTATGGAAGAATTCTGACATACACTTCCCAGACAATTATATATGACTGTGAATAAATTCAATGAGAATCCCCACTCTTCTTCGTTTACATTTCTTCACCAATTTCATTTTTGTAACAATTATTCTCTTACATTAGTTTCCGCTTCCGCCGAAGAATTTTCCTCTCCGAAAGACTTCGAGTTTCTCACTTGTGTCCTGTTAACTCTAATATAAAAAGTACGTACTCCAAAAATCGCTTTTTTCAATCAAAACAAGGTAATTATTATATCCTGGTTACCCTCAAGGTCATAGGTTTTCTCTTGTGATAATTCCGGACTTTAAACGAATCCTACATTTTAAAACCTAATAACAAATTAACTGATTCGTTTACCAGTATTGGTTTGCCCACATAATGATGCATTTGTCGCAGTTAAACTTTTTCAATTACGGATATTTTTCGTTTCTGTTAGAGGATGTAGAACATAACCCTCCACTTGAGGGAGGACTTTTCCAAATTCCACACCTACGAAGTCTTGAAGCCCCAGAATCTTCCCCTTCAAGCCCATAAATTGAATTTGTGTGGGCTTGCTTTCAAGGGAGAAGAAAACAGTGTGAGTAATCATTGAGAGTTCAGAATCAAGTTGTTTTCAATAGCTGCATTGCCGCTTGGGATACAGCACAATGAAAAATTAATGAAAATTAATAATTTACAATAAGTGCATGTGATGATTGTCCGCATTGCTCTAAAACTGTGGTCTCTTGTGATAATAATGGACCGTGCAGTGATACCAAGAGGGAGCGGGTAGAGCGTTTCAACATCACATTCCCTTACAAAACATTGTTAGCGTAACATCTTAGTAATCTATGAGTTGTTTATTTTCATGCGTTGGAATTACATTAAAACGTTTTTATCGACAATAAAGTTCACGCATAACGTAATGAAAACACGTGAAAAGTCATAGACTCTTTCATGTATAAGGAGAAGTTCCAATTAAGTGTGCAATTGTAATATATTACTTTCTCGCTACGGAGTAGAGAGAAAGGAATGTAAAATTGCGCGAAAAACGGCTAATTTTTGGCAGAAAAAATCTTATTACAGGGTCCTGGTAATGAAAAAGTGGATAAATTCAGTAGCTAAAATTAGGGGGGAAATCTCTAACACGTGATGTAGCCATAATCAATGATTTGTGGGTCATTGATACCGAAAAATCGAATGACGGCAATACGTCTGTATGTCCCTCTGTTTGTCTCTCTGTACGTCCGTCAGTATGTCCTTCTGTTTCTCTGTCTGTCCGTCCGTCTGTGAACAACGCTAACGACTAAACCGTTCAGCCGATTTTCTCCAAAATTTGTATTCCTCAATCGATCTCGGTGATGTGGCGGAGCCTTGAATTTGAAACCGATATTTTAATTTTTGAATGTGCTTTACATGAACGCCCTGGGACATTTTCAAATAAATGGCGGCATCGTTTTTATCAAATTTTCTTGTCGGATAGTGTGAAGGATGTTTAAGGGAATTGTACAGGTCTAATATTCGTTGAAAACTGATTTTTCGAAAATTACAAACGTTCAATATTTTTTCGGAGTCTTCGAACAATCAAAACATTAAAGATAGACATTTTCCCCTTAATGAAATATGTTCCTTAAAGATAGATTTTGAAATAAGATCATGTACAATTTTTCGAAAATTTGAGTACTTATGGCGTTATTTTGCGTAAAAATACGGGCGAGAAAGTACGTGCTATTTTAACACCACTGGCTTTTAATATAGGATTAATTTGCGTAAATGGAGAGAGTTTTCACTTCTAGAAATCTCACCAACATTTCCTTCCAAACATTTTTTCGTTGTCCAAATTTGTATATAAGTTAGTTATATCCCTTTCTCGGAGACTGTCTAGAAATTTTAAATAAAATAAAAACTAATTTTAGGGGGAAAATGTTTTCTACATCCTGTTTAAATTTACTTCCACCCTTAGGGTTAAATGTCAGCAAGCCACTGTATTCTCGTTTATTGCAATGTCCTCAGGAGAAAATGTATACAAAGTGTATATACAACCAAAACCAAGCAAATGATGAGGTTTCAACGGCGTCCCATGTTGATTGAACCAGTGTTTCAATCGATTCTTGAAATTTGATACATTCCAAATTGTTTGGCGTTTACAATTATCAAATATAGCACTACTTACTAAAAGCTAATTTAGAAACCTTACTGTGATCTGTCGAAAACTAAAACTAAATAATATGATGACAATAAATCGAACGAATTGGATTTGACGGATGGAGATGTTACGTCTGCGGAAAGCAGATGGAATCATATCCGCATGCTAATCACGGGCACATCCTAATTCTCACAATTTGCTGTACAGTATTAACCCTTTATAAAGTCCATTGAGTTAACAGTAACTACATAACTAGACAACACAGGCGGCACGCTTGGTTGCGGTATTGCGAAATAGCGTCATAACGAGGTTTCCAGATTCGTTTTGGAGGTTCAAAACTCTGATTAGCCTAGTTAACTGGCCGGTGAGGAAGGCGAACTGATTCATTATGACATTTATTGTGGCTTGTCGCTAACAATATAAACTACTTTGACCTGTGCGAACAACTGGACCTTTTTAGAATGGAAATATTTTCATATTGTAACCCAATTTCGAACGTCTTCGACAATTCGTGATACGAAGTGGAGGTACCATCCAAAAATGTAAATCAGCTGAGTTAGCTCAGGGGCAACACTGCCTCTGTCTCTGCAGCCATTGGGACAGGGAGGGTTCGAGTCCCGACGTGGGTGGATTTTCGACACTAGCTATATTAGCTAAGTCAAATTCAGCAGCTGACTGTTGCAGAATTCTAGCGGTCGGCTGGTCTGATCGATAGTTTTCTTGCGATAAATACCAGGTAACTGTCGAAGCAGTACCCTAACACACGGGCCACGGACCGCGCGCGATCTTTCTTTCCCTTCCTTTTCCTTTCCTCTCCCCTTATTTACTTACACAATTACATTCACAACACTACCGCGTATGTCGGGAGACGCGTTGAGAGCTAGTACTTGGTGGGGCGGTGTCCCTTTGGGGGAGGTACGTTGAGGGAAATGTCCTGCATGTCGACATATAGGTCGTAGCCAGATCGCTCAATACAGCGAAGAAAGAACACCGCCACCTCCAGACTTAAATAACCTACTACGGGACTGATGACTACAGGAGTTGTCGTGCTCGGGAACATGAATGTAACCAAAAATGTAACAGCATGTCCAGAAATATTTTATTTTCTGGACGACATAAGAAACAACTTTATTCCGTTTAAGCACACAAAAACGTGATTTTGAGGATCTAGAGCGCATCATCTCCGAGTTTTGTGCGATGGTCATATTCTTTCAACTTTTATGTTTTTAGTCTTAAAACTGTTTGATGCAGTAATTGCCTATTAAGAAGTAGCACGCTTACCGACTTTTGTGCTGGTGGTGTCTTAAAAATATTGCTAAACCGTTATGTATCCTTAGCGTATTATGGAGGGGATAGGTGATTTTCTTTGCGGCGACAGCTAGCAAATCGACCAAAGGAAACGACAGAGTTAATAAAAAGTAAGCTTCCGTTTCATGAGAAAATATACCATATGTAAACGCAAACATCAATTTTCTAACCCAATGGTATTTGAGGAAATCCTTTTTGATGGAAAACATTTACGTAAACCGATCAGAATACCAACAGTTATTTGGTATTATTGCATGAATATTTTATCTTTGATCATGAAACATATGTTCTGACAATGAACAATCATACAAATGTTACATTTTACATAAATGTAATATTTTTTCTGTCAGGAATACTTCAGTTTGGTTTGGATAGATTTAATTTACAACTTTATTTTGGGTACTTAGGTATTAGGGTGGAGACGATGTGCTTGTAATTGTGTAATGCGTTTAGTGCGTTACCATTAGACATTTGTGAAATATTCATCATGAATTACCTCCACATTCAAAATAGTTGTTTTTGAAACTAGTGCAGAAAGTGAGTTTTTGGCGAACGAATGAAATGTTGACGGACGAGGCGATAATTGAATCAAAGGAAGCAAAAACGCTGGATATCCGTGGGCTCCAACATTTGGGGAAATGAAAAAAAAAAATCATTTACTTCAAAATGCATTATGTTTTACTCACAACAACAAATATGATGTTTATTCATACATTCTTAAAGTAATCCTTCGGACCTTTTGGTTTACAGCTTATGAATACATCGTCATGTAAATTAAAGCGTTGCGGACTTCGAACCTCTTAGCATGCCATTGGGGTTTCAACATTGAAGTACGCAGATTTTAAAGAATTACTTACGCTTTTTGATAAACCAATAAAAGTAATCAAATGGAAAAAATACTCTTGAAAATGTTGCCAACTTTTCTATTATATGAAAACTAATTGATAATTTACAAAGAAAAGTTCTCTTCCTCTCCACTTCACAGCTCTTCCATGTTCACAGCACTTTTTTCTTACAACCACAGTCTGTACCTACAACTAGCACAAGAACAAACTGCCCTTTATAGTTTACATATTCTGCTCCCTTAAGTCTAGCCGTCTTGATTTTATTCCTTTTCTACTAACTTTCATTTTTCCTTTCCCGTATACGTACGTAAATAGGGAATAATATACGTAGTTTAATGAAAGTTATGTAATTCTGCGGAAAATCGATTTCGAGATTTTAACGGAAATACACGTTTTGGGGTCCCCTGATATCGAGAAGTGTTTTTTTTTTCAAAACGTCCGTCCGTCTGTCCGTCCGTCTGTTCGTGTCTGTCCGTCAGTCTGTAAACAACACTAGCCCTTAAACCATAGGTGCGATTTCTTCCAAAATAAATATTCCCTAGTCAATCTGCGTCCACTCAAGGCACCGCAATTTTGAAAAACTTTCTTCAAAATTTGGGGGTACTTTACATGAAGCCCTCCTGTCACTTTCAACGTTTCTCAAAAATGGCTCCAAATTTTTTCTTTAAATTTCTTGTAAGAATAGAGTAAAATACTCTTATTAAGGTGGCAGAGACCTCATTTTCACGGTTTACTCTCAATTTTCGAAAATTTCAAAAGTTTGAATTTTTTCCGCATCTTCCTACAAGTACAAAATAGATAGAGATTTTCCTCCAATTAAATTTGTTCTCCAAAGTGAGTTCTATTATTAATGTTATATAATTTTTTTGAAAATTATAGTAATGTTTGCGCAGTATTGCGTGCAATATGTGCACTTTTAAAAAATTACAAAAACAAGATTTCCTCAAAAATGGCTCCAATTTTTTTCTTTAACTTTTGGTAGGGATAGTGCTAAATGTACTCTATGAAATGACATAACTGCCATATTGCTCAATTCTTTTGTTTTTTCAAAATTTACAAATATGTAATTTTTTTTGACTTGTCTCCCACGTCGGTAATATTTAGATTAGTGGCGATTTGTTCACATTATTTTATTTACGAGTACATGTGATTTAAATAATGTCAAGTAATATTTCTCGAGAAATCAACCGTTTTGTCTGAATACTAGCTCAAAATTCCGTATTTTCAGAAACGCTCAAACGCCATTTTCTCATAAATGACTTCAAATGTTTTCTTCAAACTTTTCGAATGGATAGTGCTAGTTGCACTCTTTATTATGACGTTAAGTTCAATTTGGGGTATTTTTTTGTTTTTTGCAAAAATTACACAAATGTATTTTTTTGGAAGATCTCTCACACCTTTAATATGCACATTACCAGCATTTTGTAAACACTATTGTATTTGCGAGTGTAAGTGCTTTAAATGACTTCAAATGAAGTTTTTCGAAAACTCAAAATGTTCTGTGAAAAAGAGCTTCAAATTTGGCATTTTTAGTAGTGCTTAAACGTCAGTTTCTTAAAAACGGCTCCAAAGTTTTCAAATAAAATTGCCATTTATGACGAGGTTTTACTGTTCTTTAATATTTTAAAATTAACATTTCCGTTCTAGCATTAGAAAACAGAAAAATTAAGAAAATGTCAAAAAAATGTACTTTGGGCGGCGATAGATGCCAGCTGGCACGAGTATGTTGCTAGCCGAAGCTAGCCCGAAAGCTAGCCGAGACCGAAGGAAATAGAAAACTAATACGGGAAAGTCTGTGCCATTCTATAGCATCATGAGATTTTCTTACTGCCTGAAACCTGTTCTTCGTCCATACTATTACTGTTGAAATACCACACAAAATTGATAAACTTCAACTTGATTGCGAACTGAAATTTCAAAAATACGCACTTTAAACTTAACCTGCTTTACAACAAAAGGAGACAATGAAAATGACACAACAATTTAGTGGACACAATGAAATGAAGGCAGATAGAGAAAAATAAAAATGAACGTCAAATATAATATCAGTACGGTGTTATCTGCGAAAACTCCACCAATCGAGCAAACAAAAATGATCCAAGTCCCGAGCATTGAAAGTTCTTGCTTGCCACTAAGAGTGAAAGGTCTCCTTACAGACATCACACAGGTCCGGACAACGAATACTTATGCATGAAATGATGTATTTATGTATTGAGAATCGTTTCCGCAGTTAACTCAAAACCCTAAAAAATGTGACAACGAACCTCTTTGTTTGCTCCGATTCAATTGGAGTCGCGACATTTTGAAAAGGGCAAGCGAATGACGCATTTGTACAATTAGTGTACGTTAGCATAAAATCTTGGAAACTTACAAGTTTATTATCTTGTGATAATACTCAATATGCGGCATGGTTGATTCATATTGCCCCAGTGTTTTGCGTACTTCAGAATACAATTTTTATTTATGATTATAACTTCTTTGCGTTACGCGTACGTCAATTTGACGTCTTCAAAGCCTACTTTCCCATACGTATTCTGCAAAGTAAAACTTTCCAACAAATACACAGTGAAGGTAGGTACTAGTTTCCAAGTATACGTGCTGAAATATATATACAGAGATAGTATTGCTTTCAGTTCTGAAAAATAGTATGTGTCACATTGCATTAATCAGTTTGGAGCCCATTCTTATGTGACCGTTGCCCTACCCTCTGAGCGCAGACACTATCCGATAGCCTGCCTCAGGTAATAGCTATGGTCACCGCTGTGTTTCTTTTATTGCTTGACGGCGCGAAGAGAAAAGGGCGCAAGCAGCAATTTAATAAATATAATATTTTATTCAACAAAATTTTATTTAAAAAAATTATAATAAACAAACACCTATGAAAATTATATTATTATGATTATATTTAAAAAAAATTTGAACCTGTAAAATGGAATTATCTCAATAGCCATTTACATTTACGTGTGTGTTTTCTTTAACTTGGATTGGCTAAGTAAGGAGGTATGTGGATAGAGGTCATTGAAAAATAAACTATTATCTTGAGTTTACTTTCGTAGGAATGAAAGTCTATTACGAATTGTATGTGTGTAGCATGTGTGTTTATTTACAGCGGAAACATGAACATCAGAATTAACAGTCAAATATATTTCGTAAAGTGGTGGCGCTAAAATAGCACATACTTTCTCGAATCCCTTGTATCGGTAACGTAATATTAAATGCAACGTGTACGTGTACCTATCTTACGAACACTTCAGTCATCTCTTCAAATCTGTCTTCGCCAAGCAAAGTGTGGAAAGTTTGAAAAATACGTACATTTTAATGTATAAAAATGCACAAGTTTTAATTAAAATGGCACTTCAATTATTTAATCCATTGTCTTCTATCGAAAATTCTAAACAAGAAAATGTGCCGACATTATTATTCCCACTGCACCATCGTGAACTGTAGACCAAGACGTAACTACCACTGCTACTGAGATTATGAAGAAGTTCTGATTTTACGAGTATGTATGCAAAAGTGTAATATTTACACTCGAAAACTTTTCACATTTCGAGACGATTATTAAGAAATCGTTTCAATCATTTGCTTCCACACATGCACTATATTACAAAACGCACACCAATATGAATATTAACGCGCGAGATGTAAAAAAATATCTGTGTGTATTTTTTAATTCAAATTTAATCAGAATGACGCTTTTGTTATTTAGTGAATTGTTCTCTATTTACAAATGTGAGTGAATATCGATTCCAGGCCTGTCATACGCCTGTCATAGGTCTGACTAACGACTCAAGTCATTAGTCCCGAAAAGGTAGTGCAGTTTATATCCCGGTAGTGAGTATTTCTTGCTTCCGGGCGCGGGAACAGCCTTTTTTCATGAGTCCCGTAAGTGTAGTGCATGTTACGGCAAGGAGTAACGGTGTTCCTGCTTACTGCAATGTGTGATTTGGCATTGACCAAGAAGCCGTCTTACAGGGTGTTTCCCCATTCAGGTATTTCCATCAGCGTGGCACCGCCTCAGCCAGGAGGTACTTTAAGCTTCCGATTGGTCACCCGACGTGTGTGGTGTATGAATGTGTGTATGCATGTGTGTGTAAGGGGCGAAAAGGGGACAAGGATGAGGATGAATAGAACCTTCGTGGTCGACATTTGTTAGGATACTTCTTTGACATTTGCTTGTTATACCGATCAGAGCTTAAAAAATACGGTCAGTGTCTAAAATTCTCTTCCAAAGTGTCTGAACTTGACCTGTGTTGAAATAGTCGGGACTCGAACCCTAGACCTCCGGTCAACGACGTTGCAGAGGAAATTGTGTTGTCGCTGAGCCATTTCGGTGGGTCTATCCATATAAAAAGTTGACGTTTAATGTTAGCCCGAAGTATATTATATGTTTGACGATTTGGAACCTGAAAGGTAGGGCCCCGCCGAGAAACAAAATCAGGAAACAGGGGCTACTGTTCCGAGACTAGAATTCCATTTCAAGAGAGGCATTCGTGTTTGTAGTATGTGGGTATAATCGGTGGAGGCGAGGGACTGAAGATTCTCGTCCATCGAGAAGACAAGGGCTTTCCAATTTGCGGCCCGCGGGCCGCATGCGGCCCGCCGGATCTTTTTGTGCGGCCCGCGACTGCTTTGAAATATTTTATTTTACCAACCAAATTCGGGATTTTAGTTGTTCTGTTATGCATGTTTATAATTAGATAACTGTAATACTAATTTTATCATTTTATGTACATTAACTATATTGAATGAAAGTGATATCTAATAAATTCAGTATAATCTCAGTAGTTAGTGTAAAAAACATTTTAAATTACGGTGCGTCCCGCGGCTTAACTAGAATTTGATGTGTAGCCCATGAGCCCTTGTAAATTGGACAGCCTTGGAGTAGACAATACCTACCCAGGCTCAAGTATAGGTCCTGTCTGCTGAGGAGACCTCCTCCCTCTGTTATTTCACCGGCCCCGGTCTCCAGATAACTTTATCAAGTATAATATGGATTTACGTGAAATGTTGGAAATTTTAAAACGTCCACATACCATATTTATGGTAGAAACTTCAAACGTCCACACCATTTACTGGCGTATCACAACTTTTGTTATCAACCTCATTACTACTCGTAGAATCAATGTTTTAGGCTGAGAAAAGCAACTATCTGCACAGAACATTTTGTAGGTGATATACATAGCAGTTTGGCGAATGAATCACAGAGGTGCTGATTCACCGGGTCTTTGTGTCAGCCTCAAATCAATGGCATTAATGATCATATCATAAATTAACAAGTTGTGGTGAAATTGAGACATAAGAACGGTACATCTCTGAAAATCTGCCGTGTATGTATTCATTTACGACAAATTCTAAATCGAATAACTGAGATCCTCAATTACAAAAGTGGGATGTTGTTTATAGCAAAACCACATGTTGTAAATCATTGTGATCGCCGGGTAATAATCGAATTACCGTATAGATGTGTCAACAAACTTAATGCAAGCTTGAGGTCTACAAAAAGGCAACCAGAGCAGGGAAAATGGTTTAAGTACATTGAATATGTCTTGCGGTGTTAAAGCTGCTCCACTACGTAATAGAGGGTGGCGGAGAGGGGGCGGCGGCAGTGGCGCCTGGGGCCGCTGGCAACAGTGTGCTGACACCTGATCCGGCCTAAGCACGCCTGGCCGAGCGGTCGCCCCCACCTGCCACACACGAACCTGCACTTGGGAGTCGCTCGCCGGGCGCGTCTCAAGCCCGTTTTACACGGCTATTTTTTTCATCACTTTTCTGTACAGAAAATGGATGGAAAAGGGATGTTCGTTTCTACACAGTTTTGTTTCTGTATCCAAATTGGACGAACGAGATCTAGTGTTTTACACGGTCATTTCGTTTTCTACACGTAATCGCGATTAAAATATTTCCTCTGGACGCCGCAAAAAGAGCTGAAAATCAAACAGCTGAATATCGCATCTGTGGTTACAAATCAAATTAGGTTATTTTAGGACTCAGCATAGAACAAGACGACGTTAGAATTCATGTTTTATTTCTCACCGCACTGATTTGCACGCTTTCATAACTGCACAAAAGGAATAAATCGCACAACACGCATAGAAAATGAGGTAATGTTCCGAAGTGACACCAGGAGCGCGGTATTCAAATTGGATGGAATCTGTATCGAAAAAATGAAGCATGTGTCATTTCTCTGTACTAATTTCATCCCGTGTGGTCCGTCATTTTCCCTTACCGATAAAAAATGAAAAAATTACCATGTAAAACCGTCTTTAGGACTGTCCGGGAATGGGGGAATTTGGAGTTCAGAGTCCAGTGTCGTAGCTGAGGGTGCAGCCTACCTATCCCTAGCTGCAAGAACTTATTTACGAATTCGTAAGAAATAGCTAATGCTTCACTATCATTTTAAGCAATAAGAAGATAGCAGACTCCGGCCTTCCATCTTCGCGATTTATATGAAACTCTATAATTCAGTCTGCACGATACATTATTAGAAACGTAATGCGATTCTTCTCAAAAGTACCAAAATTTGGTGGATCTCGTTAACTGCGAAGTACGGCGAGACTTCTGCCTTCTGTCGCTACGATTGTCGTATCGACGGTGCACAAAAAAGAAAGACATTTAAAACTAGAGATGATAGAACAGCACTTACTTTCTCACCTGCACTTTCATGCAAAATTACGCGAAAAGTATTCAAATTTTCGAAATTTTTACATGACCTTATTTCAAAATCTATCTTTAAGAAATAAATTTAATTGTAGGGAAAATCTATATCATAATAGCCGATTCTTCATACATATTGATTCACATTTTTTAATAATGGTCAGACCTTCGACGATGTAGTTTCATTTTTCGAAGTGTTTGGGATGATGCAACATTTGTGAGCGAATGTAATTAACGTTCTGACAAATAATTTCTCAATTGAATTGAAATTTATTAGTTTAAAATCTGAAGATAATATCGAATAATAATTTCTACTGAACGTTATTCGTAAGTTTCAATCTTCCTTTTATTTAATGGTCATTTAATCAAGTGGCCTTCTTAGTTGTTGAATCAAAATCACATCATGAATTCAAAGTTTTCTTCGGCAATGAATCCGGATCACGGTATTCAAGTGTTCGTAGTAAGCTTTGGGTCAATATGAAAAAATGAACAAGGAAGGAAGTAGTACATTAAATTAGTTGGTGCGCTCCCCTATTCCATCTGTACTCGCTGTTTCTGAGACTAGGATGTTGACCTGATATTCTGACCCGAATGTCAACTCCCACAATCCTATGAATCATATCACCATCGGTGCCGCAAGTAATCCGAGATCATATACACAGATGTCACAGGTCACTGTAGAAACATTGTCTTAAAGAGAGAAGACATTATAATTAATACTGCGTATTCTCTAATTAATACAGTGGTGATCTGTTGAATTTAATATTGCATCATTAAATCGAATAGTTAGATAATGTTAAATGATGATTAAAAAATGCAAAGAAATTGTAATTTTAAAAAAAATGAAAGTAATCGAAATTTATATAGAATGAATTACTTTTAATGAATCCTTAAGGTTAATTTGAATTATTCAACACATGTTATCTAATATCAATTATGTGTGTTATTTAGCAAATTGTTTTCTTGGTAATGAAGCGACTGACATTATTCACACGCGTAATGGTTTGAAACCGTTTCAAAATTCGGACGTAAAAGTATAGTCTCTATCCATACACTAAATAAAGTAACTACTCCGCATGCATTTTGATGCGACTATCTCATTTTAAAATGTTTGTACAAATTTACAGATTAAAAGAATACAAATTTATGATGTTATTTTAAAACTACAAATACAATTCCGTTCCCCTATTTTTAAATTAAGATATGTTTGGCGCAAATGTTCCGTTACGGGCTACATGCGAACGTGATTCCATAAGAAAAACCATTTACATTTCATTCTTTATTTTATTGAATAAGAAAGCATTTGTCGCGCCTTATGTGTTATTTATGATCTGAATAATCGAGTACCTTGTTTTATTTTCATTCCACACATGATGCAATAAGTAGGGCCCGAATGTTTATGGCCTAAAATGTTAGAAATATGCAAATTAGTTTTGACCTAAAAAATATGCATATATTGACCATAAATATGACTTAAATGTTTTGTTTGCATTTTCGAAACCTAAATATTTTCGCTGTTTAAGTAACCATTACATTGAAAAATATAGTTTTAAAATCTAGAACATTCACAATTCACCCCTTCTCCTTTGGCACCCCATGAAGACATTTCTATCTGCTAAAATTCATTTTAGAGGCGGTTGACCTTGGGGGAAAAAAACTGACCAAATTGCACTAACACTTCCTTCGCATCCGGTGCTTTCTACGCTTTCTTTTTCTTTGATACGGCTTACCCTCCTAATTTACACACACACACACACACACACACACACACTATATATATATATATATATATATATATATATATATATATATATGACCCTGGGAAAATATGACCATAATATGAAAAATTAACTGAAAATGACAATAGGATTAAAAGAAAGCCAAAATATGACTGCCTATGACTCGCGAAAATTCAATAATTTTGATCATTGTACATAAAAACATGCTTAATTTATATTTTCCATGAAAATAACACAAAGAAAAAATATGACATTTCGTAAACATCCGGGCTCTAGAAATGTTTTTGGAATGTTTGTCCATATGCTTGTTGTGCGATTTACTAAGTTATTTGCGTTAAAAACAAAAGGATGTTCCAAGCTATAGAAAGAGTACTTCTTTACTTGCACACATGAACATTTCCTCCAATATCTCTTGAAAACAGCCATCCTCATTGGGGTCCCCCGCGCAGCGGAGATAGATAAGATTCCCAAACAATTTCATGTCTTGATAATTATTTATAATAATAAATATATTATAAATACTCTGTAGTTGACATCTCTTGTATTCTTACTAATCAGTACTTCCTTTTAAGTACATATGGTCCATTTCGTGTGGTTAATAAGCTAAAATTATAAAACATCTCTTAGAATTTCTCATCAACTTAATTCAGTCACTCAGATGATATTTGCCCATTCTAGTACCGATTGGTTCATGCTGCTCACCACGTGGGTAACCAGTCACTAAAATTTGTTGTTAATTCGTTTTCGGATTTTGACTAGTATTATGAAGATACAACTCACAAAATATTTTTTGTCCTCAACATGTATCTCAGTACAATGCAACTCCTTGTATTTCGTCAGGCTGATTTAATGGAAATGGCAAAGGCAGGAGAAAATTTCACTTCAGTCTCGGGCTCCTATAGTTTTGAGTCACATGCAGCTAGTGGCATGGTCTGTTCACGCACTGTTAAATTGAACGTCCAATTTTGTCCTGTATAAGTAGTTACATATGTTTTCAATACGAGAAACCCACATACTTAGGATAGTTGGTTTTCTAAACAATACCTTGTATATATTTGGTTAATTCGACTTTTTTTGTCTGGTATAAATAATTGATAAACTTTAGTTGAACAGTTGTTCTTCAATTTGAATTTCCTTTGGGTATTTGTTCTTAAGTTTGAATTAACTGTGGGTATTTGGCTTAGCAAACGTAACTATTCAAATTAGCTAAATCCGAAGATTGATGTAAGAACACATCATATTAACTCCGTTTCAAGTTATCATGCCTCTTGGCCACATACAGACTACTTAGAAAACGACTCCCTGCTTATCGTTTGCAACTTAAAAAGTTTTTGTCAAATTTCGACGTAGAGCATATTAATATTGGGTATTCTATTTTCGATCTATATATGGTAATAATTTTAAATAAATCGACTAAATTACAACAAAAAATATGTTGGCCAGAGGCGCCATGGCTCCCGAGTCTTCCCCCGGATCGCCATTGTCAAGGAATATCACTCAGTGGATAGTGGAGGGTACAGTTCCTCGTCGCTTGGGGGCCAGTGCAAGGGTGAAGACACAAACGACCGCGAAATTCTTGATTAGAATCGCCCCTTGCACTCTTGTCTGCGGCCCTGTTCTCATAATAAATTAATATATATTATTTCACGCATGTTGCATGTCCTTCTCTGAGTAATCGATCAAAAAATTGAGAGCGGCAAATAGAATCAAGGTCATTTACATCCCGTAATGCCTGCTTCATTGCTTAATCTATTATAAGTTGCAACAATCATCAACTTCCGCAGATGTATCAATTAGAGTTCGTCAACCGCTTGGATCGTATCATTATTTCCATCGAACTATTCTGACAGAAATAGATTTCTATTTAATGCGTCGCTTCGTGATGTCATCCAAAGTGATATCAACTTTTCAGCTGGTAGCCCAATATCGCGTGCTTAAAGAACAGAAAAATTTAAAATAAAAATTAAAATGCTATTGATTGTAACGCCTACTACACCATTTAAATTGGAATCGACAGCATTAAAAGGCCGAGAACTTTAGTGTCCTTTCTTTAATTCAAATCCAAAGCTTGCGGTAAAATAGTATTTTTACAACTTGTACAATAAAACAGGCATTGAACAAAAACACATTTAATACACATAATTTATTTGCATTTATGTCATACACTATGCCTTGCTACACACTTTTCCCTTTGTATTTTATTGTTTTGCACTGTTATATTAAATATTTGTCATAATGTCGATACTCTCTTTTATTGATTGCTCCACAATAACGTATTTTAGGAACGGGCGTTTTTCCACTACGTTGAAGTTTGGATAGAATCCCTGCCGCCAACAATGGCAGGTTTAGGAGCCAGGAAGGAGCCTAGTCAGCCAGGCATAGTTAACGCTAGAACAAGCCCAATCGACTAGTGAAATAGAATTATTAAAATAATTTTCACTGATAATTATAAAAGATGTGTGTATTAGTAAATAATTTCCAATTGCGCAGAATTGCAATAATTTTCAGTGAGCGCATAAATTGAAAGAAAACTATGCAACCTCCGGCCATGTGAGAGGTGTCTATGATTTCATTAGATATACAGGAATTCAGGGGAAAAAAATTTAAACTAGTGGTGCAACAGAATGGCACTTTCTCGTACTAGTTAGTTTTCTAATTTCTTTGGTCTGGCTTAGCTTTTCTGTTTTGCCACATACTTTTGCCAGCTGCCACCTATCACCGCCCAAAGTACATTTTTTTGAAATTTTCTCAATTTTTCGATTTACTAATTGTGGCACCGAAATATTACTTTAAGAATATTATAGAGGAGTAAATCCTCGTCCTAAATGGCAATTTTCGTGCAAAAATTTGAAGCAGTTTTTAATAAAATGACGTTTAAGCGTTACTATAAATGCGAAATTTGAAGTTATTTCTCACAGGAATGTTTTCTGTTTTCGAAAAACTTTATTTGAAGTCATTTGAAGAATTTTCTCTTACAAATGCAATAATGTATACAAATTGTTGGATATGGCCATATTAATAGTGTGTGAGATATTTCAAAAAAATTACATTTGTCTAATTTTTGAAAATAAAAAATTATAGAGCTAAATGAATCTTATGTCATCTCAAAGATTGTAATTAATACTATACGTACGAAAAGTTTGAAGAAAAAAATTTGGAGCCGTTTTTGAGCAAATGACGATTGAGCGTTTCTAAAAATGCAAATTTTGAGCTCGTTTTTACAGAAAACTTGAGTTCCAAAGAAACATTTAAAGCACATGTTCTCGTAAATGCAGTAATATGAAAAAATTGCCGCTAATGTAAATATTAATGATGTGAGAGGCTATTCGAAAAATACATTTTTGTAATATTTGCAAAAAGAAAAGAATAGAGCAAAATGGACTGTATGGCACCTCATAGTGTACATTTCCCACTCTCCCTACCAAAAGTTTAAATTAAAAATTTGGTGCTGTTTTTTAGAGAATCTTGTTTCTGTTATTTTTTGATATTGCACATATTGCACGTAATACTCGGCGAAAACTACTATTTAAAAAAAAATGTGTATGGCCTGAATGAAAGAACTACCGATGGACAACAAATTTCATTTGAAGGAAAAGACTTTTTAATTTTGTATTTGTAGGAAGGTGCCGAAAAAATTCAACCTTCTCCAATTTTCGAAAATTCCGAGTTAACCGTAAAAATTGGTCCTATGTCACCTTCATAAGTGCATTTTACTTTATTCGTACAAGAAATTTAAAGAAAAAAATTGGAGCCATTTTTGAGAAAATTTTTAAAATGGCCAGGGGCTTCATCAGTATCCCCAAGTTGTAAAGAAGGTTTTTCAATTGATTTTTCGGTATCAAGGACCTACAATACAGGGATTCTGGCTACGTGTTAGAGGAGTTTTTTATTTATTTGGCAACAGGATTTATCAACGCTTTCGTTCTCAGGGATCGGCAATGAATTTTTTTCTGCCGAAAATCCGCTCTTTTTCGCGCAGCATTTCATAACAATCTTTATACTACGTTTATTACTCCGTATACACGTATGTATACGAGAAAGTAAAAGGCATTGATCTCTGTTCGGCTTCCGCCACACGAACCGCTGTTCGAAACGCTGTCCATACTATGTGTTTTTTCGTTCGGAGCTTGGTAAGTTCGAGGTTTGGTTTTTTAATCGTTGTACTTTCAATACTAGTATGGAAAATATTTTTTCTACGTTTCCCGGGAGGTGTTGTAGAAATGTGGACTTTGTATTGGCGACTTTGGGAAGTATGTCCCGCACTAATCCAGCCTGTTGTAACTGTTATCACCTAATCCTAATACCGAGAGGGAATTTTTTTAACACGAAACAAGACAGTCACGACAAAGAACCCTTTTCTCACTTAAGTGAGGAAAAGTAATTCTTTGCTGTGAAAAAAAGCCTTAGAGTAATACACCTTCCAAACAAGTGCCGTAAATTTAAGATTATCCATTAGGTATAATCCATGAAAAATGATGGGACGAAAGCAAACTCGTCTCTTAATAATTCATGATAAATAATAGAAGAACACAGTTAAATTTCTTTAATATAAAATTGAAGATTTTATCCATTTAAAAGTTTCCTTTATTAGCAGTAATAAGTTCTTACCCGGGTACTTTTGGGGAGAGATTTTAGAGAAATTCTGAAGGTGCCACCACGTGAAATTTGATGCTATTTGTGATTGTTGCTATTGATTGTCACGCACCAAGGAGGGATCGAATTCAGTTCCTCTGGTGTTTGATATAATCGTTTAGACATACTCTGTTCTCCGTATCCAACAGCATGTGTATGGAAGTTGTAGTGCACCGATCCAGCCCGTAAACGCACCTTTCAATCCTTTGCCACGGAAGAAGGGAGCTCGCTCTTATCTTTTAAGTGATGTCCTTCCCTTTCGGTTTATTGTATCTTCATTTATTTGTTTTTATAAAATAATTTAATTATTATGACATATGTTCTTTGTAATGTATATTTATTTTTGTTTTATTTTGCTAATTGATTGTGGATTTAGTTGAACCACACAGTGCCTGTACCATTCGGCTCCTCTAGCTCTTCCCTAATTAAAAGCGTTCTTCCACAGAGCTCGTCGCGGTCACGAATAATCCTTCTGCCACCGCACATCTCGAGTTTCGAAGCGCGCGACTGCCCGGGTGTGCCCAGCGCAGACTTGCTGCACAAACGTTCAAGAGCGTTTGCCGCCCCTTCAAACCAGTCACTGAAACTGCGAAATCGAATTTCGCATCGCGAAGACTATTGACTTGTACCGCCAGATGTCATTCCAATACTACGTAAACATTTAGTAGCGACCCAGTCGGTTTTTGTTTAATTGCTTATATTGAGATTCATTCCGAGAGCCTTTTTTTGATAGCCTATCCTTAAATCGTAAGTAATAATAAGCAAAAAGAAAACCAACAACAAGCAAGCTTCTATTTTGCTTAAGTTACTCAAATTTCACGATATAGTCCAGGGAATGCAGGAAATCATGTTATAGATTGGTACGGAAAAGTAAGCAAGAACGCTGATTCAATTATTTGTTTTCATTGTTCTAGAAGGTGACAGATTACTCTGCAGATATTGTTTGTAAATTTTAATACAAAAATAGTGTTTAACACATTGTGTAAAATTTCATATCAGTCTTTGTGTGATGCTCTGCTAGGGTTGCTTGGGTTGAAAAACATCACTCACGGGTTGCAATTGTCGTCTAATCACACTAGCACAAAACAATACTATTCCTTTCAATGATAATATGATAATGCATACGTGGATACAAATATACATATATATTCGTAATTGCTGTAAATTGCCGTAGTTGCCGTGAATTGCCAGCTGTAATTTGAAATGTTAATGTCATTCTTCTCTTTAGAGACAGAAATAATTGATGGTACAGTAAATGGAAAGAGAAATGATTCGTTAATATGAACAAGAGAAATTATCATTGGACAAAGGAAAAGAAATTAATCTGATGCATTGGTGAGCTTGTAAAATTGTTCGGTCTTCTCCAGAATTCAAAGCAATCCACAACGATAATGAAACCAACTGTGTCGATGACTCAATGACGGTACAAAGTTTGGACCAAAGGAAGAAAGTGGACGATTGAAAATTAAAAATTAGAAAAAAAGAAGTAACTGAAGGAGGCAGAATAAGAGAAGAGGTAAAAGAAATAACACAAAATCACTAAAGAAAAGAGAACGTAGTATGATCGTGCTTTGGCGTCCATTTATTAGTGCAGGCCAGGGATTTTCAAGTGGCGGCCCGCGGGCCACATGCGGCCCGCCGGATAATTTTGTGCGGCCCACGACTTCTTTGAAAAAAAATTCTTAACCAACCAAATACAATACAATTGCACCATTCATCTTATTTTTATTTAATGATGTATTAATTTTCTCGTTGTATGCATATTGATCATTAAGTATGTTGAATAAAAGTCGTATCTAATATAAATATATTTGTTTCAGTATAATGTCAGTAGTTTGGGCAATAACCATTTTAAATTACGGTGCGGCCCGCGGCGTAACTACAATTTGATATGTGGCCCATGAGCCCTTTATTTGGACAGCCCTGTTGTAGGACGTGAGTCCATTCTATGTCGCAATTTATGAATGCTCTCATGGCGCCGAGGAGCCCGGAAGGAGAGCTTAACGACTGCTGCAGTGTATCGGTTGATGGAGGGAGGTCGCCTGCTGCTAAGCCACGAAAACTTGTTGCTAGCGGCGGCAATCATTCTTTCTTCACGGATTATGACCCCGCCCACTCAGCCACGGCTCGTCGACGTCGTTGCTGTTACTCACCAACATCTTTCTTTTGCTCTTGGTTTGGCTATTGGTGCTAGTATTTGCGCGTAAGAAACGCCTACTTAATGTTCACTCTCTTAATAACTTGGACAAACAAGACCTTGTCACTCAGGCACTGCCATTGTACGTGTATCGAGTTGATTGTGAATTGAATTGAGTGAATTGATACATTCTACGTCGTATTCCCTGATGCATTTTTTTATACCTTTCATTGAAGTCTCTGGTGTTATTATCGGACGTAGCATTCGAAGGCAAAAAATTGAAATGAGGTAAAAAAAGACACGCTAAACTTTGGGTGTGCTAATTGCCCGTACGTGTACTAACGTTTACCAAGCTCGTCACGAATGCGCGGTGTTATATTACCCATATTTTTAAACGGGTTATGAACTTCAAGTAAGGTAAAAGCACCGGTAATGGTCATATTCAAGGACATTTTCCAAGTTTTTTAAAATTATTAAGCTACAGTAGTAAATCGGTTATGTAAAACTTAATGTACCAGGGTATGCTACATTACTGCAATGTCAATATTAATAAAATGTTTCCAACATACTCTTTAAATATAGAAAAAGGGAAAATTAATTATCTTCATTCTACTCCTCATCATTACAAGATATAAACTCCATGTTCTAGTAATTTGAAGCCAGTGGGAAGACCAATCTTATTCCAATTCTTATTTTTGATATTGTGTGCTTGAAGTGGTCACTTTAGAGACAATGTTCCTGATGCCATGGATTCCACTTTCTTTGGGTAAACTTGTAAGTCTGTCTCTTTTCGTTATTGTAAACTGCGTGACGCATTCTGATGTTGTCCAGAATTCGTTCTCATTAGAGCAACACTTTTGTTTTGTTTTTTCGATCGTCATATGTCGTCTTAATCGTCAACACATCCCCTTACTATTGACGCTTGCGGTGCAGCTGTCCTCATTACGTCACGCAATGACGTGGTCCTCCAACTAGTGGACGTGTTTCGATAGTGTCCTCCAACTAGTGTTTCGATAAGTTTTGCAATCGACAAGCAAATTCCACATAACACATAACATCTTAAGGAAAGCCTCTTCCGGTAACTGAATATGTTGCGCGTTCCTCAGCTTCAGCACCTTAGGCATCTCTAAGTTCGAATCATTAACGGAATTTAGTGGTGCTACAGAATGGCACATACTTTCTCGTATTGGTTTTTTATTTTCTTTGGTATCCGCTATCTATTCGGACTTGTCACATACTCTTGCCGGCTGCCATCTATCGCCGCCCAAAGTACATCTTTTTGACATTTTCTTAATTTTTCGCTGTTTTAATAGTAAAACAGAAATATTCTTTTAACAATATTAAAGAACAGTAAAACCTCATCCTAAATGGGAATTTTCTTTGAAAAATTTGGAGCTGTTTTTAAGGAAATAGCGTTTATGCGCTACTGTAAATTGGAAATATGAAGCTCTTTTTCACAGAAAAAATTTGAGTTTTCGAAAACCTTCATTAGAAATCATTTGAAGCACTTTAACTCACAAACACAATAGTGTTTACAATTACCTGGAAATATGCAAATTAACGGTGTAAGATATCTTTCAAAATAATTACATTTGTGTAAAGTATGAAAAAAATACCTCAAAATTAAGTTTTCATCATACTAAAAAGCGAAATTAGCATTATCCGTTGGAAAAGTTTGAAGAACAAATTTGAAGCCATTTATGAGAAAATAGCATTTGAGCGTTTCTGAAAATACAGAATTTTGAGCTAGTTCTCAGAGAAAACGGTTGAGTTTTTTCGAGAAACATTATATGACATTATTTAAAGCACATGTACTCATAATTACAGTAAACCCTCGTTAGCACGAACTCGCTTAACACTAATATTGCCATAACACGAACAAAACTTCAGTCCCGACAAGGGATTACGGTAATACGGACATTTATAATACTCGGATAACACGAATTTTTATAACACTAACTCCGATTATTTCGGTCCCTTGGAATTTTTGATAATGAGAGTTCAATGTATAATAATGTGAATAAATTGCCGCTAATGTAAATATTAACGACGTGACAGACAAGTCAAAAATTATTATATATTTGTAATTTTTGAAAAACCAAAGGAATAGAACAAACTGATGTTTATGTCGTCTCATAGAGTACATTTAGCACTATTCCTACCAAAAGTTTAAAGAAAAAATTTGGAAGCGTTTTTGAGAAAGTCCTGTTTTTGTAATTTTTTAAAATTGCTCATATTGCACTCAAATTTACGCGAAAACTTCTAAAATTTTCAAAAAAATTTACAGGATCTGAATGAAAGAACTCACTACGGAGAACAAATTGTAATGAAAGGATAAATCTCTATCGTCAATTTTGTAGTTGTAGGAAGACATCGAAAAATTTTCAAACTTTGGCCATTTCGGAAATTCAGAGTTAACCCTGAAAATCGGACCTGTATCACCTATTTACTTCTACTCTTACAAGAAATTTAAAGAAAAAAATTTGAGCCGTTTTGGGAAAAATGTTGAAAATGTCCGGGGGGGGGGCTTCTTGTAAAGTACTCCCAAATTTTGATGACAGTTTTTCAAAATCGCAGCGTTTTGTGTCGATCCAGATCGACTCGGAAATATCCATTTTGGAAGATATACTACGTATGGTTTAGGTGGTAGTCGTGTTTGCAGACGGACAGATGATTTGAAAAAAGAAAAAAACCCACTGAGTACCAGGCGACCCCAAAACGAGTATTTCCGTTGAAATCTCGAAATCGATTTTCTGCAGCATTACATATCTTTCCCTGTACTATGTTTATTTCTCCGTATATACGTATTTTCACAAATTATCAATAACCCTCATCTCAGTGCACTGCTGTAACCGCAGCGACATTTCTTAGAACCACGTAATTCATTACGTGATTGGCAAGAGCCATACTTTTCTCTCAATAATTTTTACTTTCTCGCGTTTTAGAAAAAACGTCTTAAGAAGACAGAGATATGTAATGCGCGATAGAGAGGTGAAGTTTCGGCAGAAAAACTCTCAATACACACCCCTGGCAACTAAAATGTGGTTAAATCGAGATGCTTAATATAGAAAAATCCTCTAACAAGTGGTGTAGCCAGAAGTCATGTTTTGTGGGTTCTTGATACCGAAAAATCGATTGATGGTAAAACGCCTGTCCGTCCGTCCGCCTGTTCGTCTATGGACAACGCTAGAGGCTAAATCGTTCATCCGATTTTCTCCAAAATTGATATTCTCCAATCGATGTGATTGATGCCGTGGTCCTTTGAATTTGAAATCGATATGTTAATTTCTGGGGGTACTTTACATGAAGTCCCTTGAATATTTTCAAAATTTTCAAAAAAAAATGGCGCCATCGATTTTGATGAAATTTTTTCTTGGATAGTCTGAGGGACCTCAGGAGAATAGCACAAGTCTCATGCTGGTTAAAAACTCTGATTTTTCCAAAAATGACAAAATTCAAAAATTTTCGGCGTCTTTCTACAACTACAAATATGAAGATACAGTTTTTTCTTAATGAAATGAGTTCATTAAAACCAAGTCTTCAAATAATGTGATATCCGAATTTTCAAAAACACGCATTTTTTGCGTCATTTTCTTTCAAACGTAGGCAATTTTTAATTTAAACAATTTCTTAAAAATTGCACAGCATTTTTTGATTAAATTGGAAACCTAAATAGCATAAAGGGCGGGTAAGGGTATGGTACAGGTCTCGTGTTCGTTGAAATCCCTAATTTTGTACACCCATAAAAATAAACAATAAAAAACAGCCTTTTCCTACAACTACAATTGTGAAGATACATTTTTACACGGAGTAATATTATTCGTCGAAAAACATTATTTGAAGTAATTTGAAGCACATTAACTCATAAATCAAATAGTGTGTACAAATTGCTGGAAATGTGCATAAGAACGGTGAGAGAGATCTTTAAAAAAATTACATTGCGTGATTTTTGAAAAAACAATAAAATACCCCAAAATGAAATTTACGTCATATTAAAGAGTGCAATTAGCACTATCCCTCAGAAAAGTTTGAAGAAAAAATTTGGAGCCATTTATGAGAAAATGACCCTTGAGCGTTTCTGAAAATGCGGAATATTTAGATACTTTTCACAGAACACGGTTGAGTTTTCGACATACTTTACTTGACATTATTTAAAGATCAAGTGCTCATAAATATAATAATACGAACAAATCGCCGCTAATGTAAATATTAACCACGTGAGAGACAAATAAAAAAATACATTTGTGTAATTTTTGAAAAAGCGAAAAAATACTCCAGATTGAACTTTAAGAGTATTAACTTAATTAATACTTAATCCAAATTAACTTAATATACAAGAGTGCAATTAGCACTATCAGTTCTAAACGTTTGAAGAAAACATTAGGAACCATTTATGAGAAAATGGCGTTAGAGCGTTTCTGAAAATGCGGAATTTTCGAGAAACTTTACTTGACATTATTTAAAGCACTTGTACTCATAAATATAATAATATAAACAAATCGTCGCTAAAATCAATATTAACGACGTGAGATACAAGTGAAAATATTACATTTTTGTGATTTTTGAAAAAACAAATGAATAGAGCAGTATGGTATTTATGTCATCTCATAGAGTACATTAGGCACTATCCTTACCAAAAGTTTAAAGAAAAAATTGGAGCTGTTTTTTTAAAAAATCTTGTTTTTGCAATTTTTTTAAATTGCACATATTGCACGCAATGTTGCGCAAAAACTACTAAAATTTTCAATATTCTGAACATGTCCAGGGGGATTCATGTAAAGTACCCTTACATTTTACAGAATCTTTTTCAAAATCTCAACGGTTCGACTCGAGCCAGATCGACAGAGGCTTCTTCAATTTGAAAAAAAATGCTACATATGGTTTAGGCTCTAGTAGTGTTCACAGACGGACGGACGGACAGACGGACAGACGGACGGACAGACGGACGGACCGAGGGACGGACTGACGGACGTTTTGCTTTCAATTGGTTTTTCGGTATTAAGGACCCACAAAAGAGGGATTGTGGGTACATCACGTGTTAGGGGATTGTTTTTTTCTTCATTTGGCAATTAGATTTATCCATTTTGTCGTGATCAGCGCCCGGCAATGATTTTTTTCTGCCGAAAATCCGCCGTTTTTTCGCCGAGCATTACATAACTTTCCCTATACTACGTATATACGTACGTATATGGGAAAGTATAAAGTGGATAAATCAAGTTGCTAAATTAAGAAAACAAAATCCCCTAACACGTGGTGTAGCCAGAATGCCTGTTTTGTGGGTCCTTGATACCAAAAGACCACTTGAAAGCAAAACGTCCGTCCGTCCGTCTGTCTGTCTGTCCGTCCGTCCGTCCGTCCGTCCGTCCGTCTGTCCGGTGTATGTGAACAACACTAGCGCCTAAACTATGCGTACGATTTTTTCCAAATTAAAGAAACCCTTGTCCATCTGACCTGAGTCGAAGCTCTTCAATTTTGAAAAACATTAATTTATTTTTCGGGGTACTTTACATGAAGCCCGCGGGTCCTTTCAAAATTTTCTCAAAAATGCTCCAAATTTTTTCTTTAAATTTCTTATAAGAATAGAGTAAAATATACTTATTAAGGTGGCATCAATCCAATTTCCACGGTTAACTCTGAATTTTCGAAAATTGCAAAAGTTTGAGATTTTTTCGGCGTCTTTTAGTTGTTTTCGCAATTTTTAAAAATTAAAAAAACAAAATTTTCTCAAAAACTGCTCCAAATTTTTTCTTTGAACTTTTAGTAGGGTTATTACAAAACGTACTCTATAAGATGACATAAACGCCATATTGCTCTATCCTTTTGTTTTTCAAAAATTACAAAATACATTAATTTTGAATTGTCTCTCGTGTCGTTAATATTTATATTAACGGCGATTTGTTGACATTATTATATGAATGAGTACATGCACTTTAAATAATATCTAGTAAAGTTTGTCGAACACTCAAACGTTTTCTCTGAAAACATGCTCAAAATGGTGGTTATTTTCAAAACGTCCGTCCGCCCGTCCGTCCGTCCGTCCGATTGTCAGTCTGTGAACAACACTAGCGTCTAAACCATTCGTACGATTTCTTCCAAAATGGATATTCCTCTGCCGATCAGTTTCCACTCGAGGCGCCGCGATTTTGAAAAACTTTCTTCAACATTTGCGGGTACTTTACATAAAGCTCCCTGAATATTTTTAACATTTTCTCAAAAATGGCTCCAAATTTTTTCTTTAAATTTCTTTGTAAGAATAGAGTAATACACACTTATTAAGACAGCATAGACCCGATTTGCACGGTTAACTCTAAATTTTCGAAAATTGCAAGAGTTTGAATTTTTTCGGCTTCTTCCTACAACTACAGTATTGAAGACAATTCTTCCTTCAAATAAAATTTGTTCTCAAAAGTGAGTTCTTTCATTAAGATTATGTACAAGTTTTTGAAAATTTTAGTACTTTTCGCGCAATATTGCGCGAAATATTTGCAATTTTAAAAATTTACAAAAACAAGATTTTTTCGAAAAAGCTTCAAATTGTTTCTTTAAACTTTTGGAAAGGATAGTGCTAAATGTACTCTATGAGATGACTTATACGCCATATTGCTCTATTCGCTGTATTCACCATATTGCTCTCTATATAAAATTTTTTCAAAAATTTCCAAAATGAAATTGTTTTACTTGTCTCTCACGTCGGTAATATTTACATTAGCGGCGATTGGTTCACATTATATTAATGAGTACATGTGTTTTAAATAATGTGAACTAAAGTTTCTCGGAAACTCAACCGTTTTCTGTGAAAACGTGCTCAAAATTCCACATTTTCAGAAACGCCATTTTCTCATAAATGGCTCCAAATGTTTTCTTGAAAATTCTCGAAGATATAGTGCTATTTGCACTCTGTAGTGTGACGTTAAGTATATTTTGGGGTATTTTTTCGTTTTTTCTCAAAAATTACACAAACGTAATGTTTTTTTAAGTTCTCTCATAGCGTTAGTATGCACTTTTCCAGCAATTTGGAAACACTACTGAATTTGTGAGTGTGTTTCAAATTACTTCAAATGAAGTTTTTCGAAAACTCAAAAATTTTCTGTGAAATTTTTCAACGAAAATTGCCATTTAGGACACAGTTTTACTGTTTATAATATTCTTTATTTAATATTTCTGTTCTACTATTAGGAAACCGAAAAATTAATAAAATGTCAAAAAAATGTGGCGGCGATAGATGGCAACTGTCAAGAATAGTGGGAAGACCGATTAGCCAGCCAAGACCAAACGAAAAATGAAACTAATACTGGAAAAACTATGCCATTCTCTAGTAGCACTAGTTTACTTTTTTGTCGACATCGTATTAGCAAAATATTTTGTTAGTTGTAATAAGGGACATATGTCATTTTCTCACAGTTAAGCACGGACATCACAGAGGATTGATTGAATTCAATGTGTTGAGCTCTATTCTTACAAAAAAATTGCATGAAGAAAGAAAAATCACCGTGCTGGGATTTGGATACCAGCGCGAAAATACATCAGGCAAGAGCCATGTCCTGATGCCACCAAAGTTCTTATTCCTACATTTAAAATAACTATTTTTTAAAACAAATTGTTGAGTTTTTTTAACAACGTTCTTTTAACCATTTATTGGAGTCGAACTGTGAGTTAACTCAATCAGTCATCGTCAGTCGTGGTCAGTCATTCCCTTTTATCCTTTTGACGAGAGTCTCGGCACCGTGAAATGCCGGGGTTCCCAGACGGTCATCCATCCAGGAACCCGCGGTGCCTCAAGTTGCTTTATCTCCGTGACTTTTCAGTGCGTAGTTAAGCAATTCCGCTATCGATGCCGGATATAATGCACTCTTAACGTTACGTTTACTCTAACAATTTATTTCTTAAAATTACGCGAAAATTACTATTATAAACTTAGTGGTACTCCAGCAGCACAAATTTTCTCGTATTATTCCTAACTTTCGCAATTTTCAAACATCCATTAGAGTTGAACGAAAGTGAAACCTGCGCAATTTTCAAGCATTCTTTGCTCTATCTGAGGGGAAAGTTTAAAGAAAAAAAGTTTAGTTTTTTTAGATTAAATTTCATTTAATAAGAAATCTCAGTCAACAATATTGTACTTTTGCAATGTTAATTTCTTGATACTTATGAAAATACGGAGAATTGGCCGAAAAAGGAACCAGTGCCACTTTGATTTCATTTCATTTATTTAGTCAAAGAACACTATAAAAAAAGTATGTGACGAATGGGGCGAAATAACAACTGCACGCGTTGATTATTATCATTTCCTTTAACCAAAAGGGAAAATTCAAGAAAAAATTGAAGCAGTTTTCTAGAAAATAATTGTTAAAAATTGCCTACATTTCAGGCATAATTACGGAAAAACTACTCATATTGTCGAAAAATTGAATAGTTTGGGCCGTAGCGTTGACCACAGATGGATGGACGGAGGGACGAATGGACGGAAGGACGGAGGGACGGAAGAACGGACAGACGAACGGACTGACGACGGACTGACGGGACGGACTAACGGACGGACTGACGGACGGACTGACGGACGGACTGATGAACGGACTGACGGACGGACTGACGGACGGACTGACGGACGGACTGACGGACGGACTGACGGACGGACAGATGGACGGACGGGCACACGGACGGGCAGATGGACGGGCAGACCGAGATTTTGTCGCCAATCAATTTTTTGATATATTACACAAAATGAGGTTTCTGCTACACTTGTTAAAGGAATTAATTTACATTATACTAGAAGATTTATCCACTTTTTCATATCAAGGCCCATATTATGAGCTTTTCTGTTGAAAGATGGCCTGTATTCGATTAATGCTTCCTCACACGTAAGAATGTAATAAAGCGACAAAGTAAATTGTACAAGAAATTATTTCAAGATCTAATGGCATGGAATCAGGGTTGGGCAAAGTACTTGAAAAATGTATTTCAGATACAAAATACAAAATACTTCGCCGAAAGTATTTTAGATACCAAATACAAAATACTTTCAAAGAAGTATTTTAGATACAAAATACAAATAGTATTTTAAAATACTTCGAAAATACAAAATACAACCAACGGTGTTTTACACAAAATATCTTCTATCCTATTTTTTCTCTCTTAAACAATCATTCACGTTCAATAAAAGATCACATCACATTAAAAATTTTATTATGAAAAATATATAACCTTCTTTAAACAAAAATGTTTCAAATGAAATTTTCAACCCATTTCAGGTATCCGTATGGGTTATCCATAAATTACAAAAAGTAACGCTAAATGGGGAGGGGTCTGAGGCACTGTTACGCTGCATTACATAGAGATAGGGAAGTGCGTTACAAGGTGGGAGGGGGTATTGAAAATACTCGAAAATTGCGTTACGTAATTTATGGACGGCCCCTATCATTTGTGATGTATGTTCATATTTTAAGTCTGAAAGGCATCTTGTCCATGCTAAGAGCCGAAGGAATACTTATATTTCTCAAAGATAAGAACATAAATCAATATTACGTAGAATCAGTATTGAACATTTTGCGATAATACTATTTATGAACAAGTTTTAGAATTCCTATCGTATTTTAGTAGAAATATTCCTACCCTATATTGCCTCACAATAAATTACTAATACATTCTCCAAATTTTCAAGCGAAAATAAATGTTTCTTATAGGTCAAGATCACTTTGCTTTCGGGAAATTCAATCGCTTTATCTCAGAAACGGAGGCAGCTTCTCTACGAAGTCAGGAAGCAGAGGCGTGGAGACTTTTATCGCTAGATCCTTGTCTGGTATATTCATTTCTCGCTCTCTTACAGGTGGCAAAATGAGAAAAGGGATAAAAAGGTACAAGAGAACGAATGCAATTTATGTTCTTAAAAGTAACTTAAAATTAATATCATCCTTGTCTCTTAAGCCGACACAGAAGAAAAAGGTAAAAGAAGCCATAGACAAAAGAAAATAGGCAAATTAGTCTCATTTTAGCTTTTAAACGTAAAATAGGCACAAATAGGCATTAATATTGAAATAGGCTCTTTTAGGCGCTATAAAATTGACGGGTTTTAGTTCAAATAAACGTATATAAAAAGCTTCATTTACTACAAGGTACCCAGGAAAAAAAATGATTTTTACCTAAATATTCCATAACGAAATTTCAGCTCTTCAAAACACTGCCAGCACAAATTTTTAATCACTGCGCACAACCACAGGGCCACGAGGCACACACATGGGCAGCACTCGTTCTGGCACGCGGAGCCCTGCTCTCCGAGAAACTGAATTTGAGCTCGCGATTACAGCTACGGTGAGAGAAATATATCTTACACAGTGATTGCAGCGCTCCTCCGGTTGAACCGACGGAGGGAAAAAAATATAACCGGAGGAACCAGAGGTCCGGTCGCACTCGTCCACGTGGCGGAACCCTCTCCATTTACTGGCCCAATCAATGTTTGTGACGGATTAAGAAAAAGTATTTTTGTATTTTGAAATACAAAATACTATGAGAAAGTATTTTCGATACAAATACAAAATACATGTTTCAATATGTATTTTCGATACAAAATACAAATTACAAAAGTATCGAAAATACGTATTTTAAATACAAGTATTTTCGATACTGCCCAACTCTGCATGGAATACATATACATAATACTGTGACGTCGTCGTGCCATGAGGAAGAACACAGACACGGCGTTTTCTGTTCATATTTATTTACAATCATTGTTACAGTATTTACACTCTTAAGAAACAATCCTAAGGAACGCTACACTCCACAGCACTCCGACTCTTGAGGCGAACCGCCTCGGTCTCTCCCAATAGAACCCCAACTCGCTACTGTACTAGCGCCGCCCCTGGCCTCTTGTCCCGTGGCGAAAAGCCACGCCTCCCAAGACACTGCTCACGATTACATCCGCACATCGATCCGGTCAACCTCGAATGCCAGGCAGCTATTCCTACCCGCCTCTCTAGCGAGGCAACACGTGACTGACCTCCCACGCAGAAAGCGTCATTTCCTTACTGAGATTTGTTCGGCTGCACATGGGGCCTGCCGCCATCTGCAGCCGAGTTCTGTCGCCACACATCATCCTTTGTGCGAACGGACAGCCGCCTTCCTAGACACGCCCCCAGCTGAGAGACCCTCCGAGAGACCATAGGAAGTCCGGCCGCCGCCCTGTCACGAGAGGACCAACCCCTCCCCCTGCGAATCTTGTGCGGTCGGTCGAGCCCAGTGTTATGACGTTTCAATACATGTACATAATGTATATTGCAGAAGAAATATCTTTAGCAACGTGGCTGCAGAATTGCGTGGAAAAATTTTTTTTGCAATTTTCATATCTTCAAATGAACTGAAAATCGAATCTGTATAATTATTCTTTGCTCTATTATTAATTTAGTTCAAGTACACTTATTTTAACAACCAAGGAGGGATGGGTAATGGACAAAAATACAATTGTTAGTAATCCATTTATATTAAATATTGTAGACATCGTTTGCGCCGAATTTTTAACGTAATTTTCATTAAAGTCTCTGGAATTCCGGAAAGAGAAATTCTAATTTTCAGCACATTTTGCTACAGCTTTTCAGGAGAGGGCTGAAAGATTAGTAGGACACAGTTTTCAGTCGTGTCTCTAAACCCTGACGACAATCGAATTCTCATTTATTTTTCCCATTGCTTATCTCCGATGTTTCGTCAACATTCCAAAACGTGCTGCGGTATTATGATCAAAGCGGTTTGTTTTGCTCCTGCAAGCCTCGTTCCAGCCATTGCGAGATAAACATGCGTGAAAAATAGTGTTGTTTTTATTGTCATTAATGGTATATAACGTAGTCTACCCTATTGTTAATTCTATGCCAGAATAAATAAATTGAGAATTAATTACCGGTTTCTCCTGTCATCCGGATAATCGATTCAGTCATACTATGCGCTATCCATTAACTTCTCTTCAGCTATCCCAAATTTTATCGCAATTTCATTATTTACGTTGAAGTTTAGTCAATATTTCGGAATCTCTAAATACCTCAATTTTAGGCAACCACCTAAAAATATGTACCGTGAACCGCCAGAGCATTAAGTCTCTTCCGAAGGGGTGACCCTGTTACGTTCCGCTATGCAGTGACCAAGTTGGACGCAGGCTGCGCCGTGCTGCGAGAGGCGTACGTCACTGCTTTCGTCATTTCCTTGATATCTTCGGCTGGGCGGGTCAGAGACGGGGCACGGAGTGCAGTCCCCCCCGCTCTGGGACACGTGCTTTCATCGGCCACGTGCCACTCTCACTTCGTTTTATTTGCTGTGGGTTGATCGATTATTTCGAGTTTCCGGACGCGTCAACGGATAAAGAATTCAGCCCCGTACGTGTAATGCATGTTTTTATTGCAGACGGCGGCGGTGTGCTTCCTCCGTTGTTTGGTGATGTCCGACGCCGACCTACACGTCGGCGGCGGGGATTTTGTCCGTTCAGATATCACCCACTAGCGGGGCACCTCTCCAGCATGGACAAGCTCTAGGATCCCCACATGTGTGGTAGTGTAGTGCATATAAGTGTGTGTGTGTGTGTGTGTGTGTGTATGTGTGTGTGTGTGTAAGGAATAAGAGCAGGACAAGGAAGAGGAAGGAAAGATCGCGCTCTGTCCCGAAACCGGTCTGGTATTCGCCTGGTGTTAAAAGGAGAAATCACGGGAAACTACCGGTCAGAGCAGACGCCCGCGATAATTCTCCCCCAGACATTGGCTGAATTCGACCTAGCGTTCTAATTAGTGTTGATAATCCTGCCGCCGTCGGGACTCGAAGCCTAGGACCTCTGTAATGACATAAATTGATACCTTGGGCCATTATTTACTATTAAAGGCAGTAAAATTCAGTGAAATTAATAAAATGGTTATGGTTTTTAACATTAGTTGTAAAGACTTATGGGCTTTTACGACGGAAAGGGTCCCCCCGATAAGATGGTAAAAAGTTCCCCTCAACCAAATTACATATGAGTGGTTACACTATAATTCTAACATAAAAATAATATTTTGAAAGGTTTCTTAGCCTCCGTCCTACCACCCACACCCCTATAGAGCCAAAAACGCGTTTTTTTTAATTTCAATTTTTTTCGACAACTGAACACTATTTTATCAGACTGAAAAAATATGATAAATAAGAACACAACTTGGACTATCAGAAAAATATTTTTCAATATTTTCTCAGGCCCAAATTCGAACACAAAAAAATATTTTCGAAAAAAAATATCAAGAAATTTTTTTACTGTGTCTTAGAAGCCTGGAACAGGCTCGAAAAAAATGTCAAAGGTCCCTCTTCACACACAAATTGTTGTGTATTTTTTTCAGATTTTTCCGATTACTGGGCTGCAGTTAAAAAATAAAAACCATTTTCCCGCCTTTAAAACACCTGGACTTTCAATATACTTTGAAACTGATTGCAACGGTTCTCTGCATTTATTTTAGTGTTTATTATACATTTGTATACATTGCTGTATCACCCAATAAAGTTTTGATTTTGGAATATACTTACGAAGTATCATTTTTAAAGCTTTCTAATCGTTTGCATAAGTAATCGTATGCTACGGAAAGACGATAGTTTTGGCAATTTATAAGAAACAATCGACACAAGACCTTGTAAGTGTGATACTGGTGGATAAAGAATTACACCCCATCCTACATCAAACAGATTTTAGAAGAAAAAATAGCAGTTTGCAGATTATGACATACAAGAAAAAAGAATTTACTTGTTTCAAAAAAAAGGCGTGTCCCCTTGAGACAAGCAAAGCTGGTTTAAAAGGCCTAGGAAGCATCGCTTCCGAGTTATTTACCATTATAATGTGTGTTGCAATAATCTTTTTTTGTATGTCATAATCTGCAAACTGCTATTTTTTCTTCTAAAATCTGTTTGATGTAGAATGGGGTGTAATTCTTTATCCACCAGTATCACACTTACAAGGTCTTGTGTCGATTGTTTCTTATAAATTGCCAAAACTATCGTCTTTCCGTAGCATACGATTACTTATGCAAACGATTAGAAAGCTTTAAAAATGATACTTCGTAAGTATATTCCAAAATCAAAACTTTATTGGGTGGTACAGCAATGTATACAAATGTATAATAAACACTAAATAAATGCAGAGAACCGTTGCAATCAGTTTCAAAGTATATTGAAAGTCCAGGTTTTAAAGGTGGGAAAATGGTTTTTATTTTTTTAACTGCAGCCCAGTAATCGGAAAAATCTGAAAAAAATACACAACAATTTGTGTGTGAAGAGGGACCTTTGACATTTTTTTCGAGCCTGTTCCAGGCTTCTAAGACACAGTAAAAAATATTTCTTGATATTTTTTTTCGAAAATATTTTTTTGTGTTCGAATTTGGGCCTGAGAAAATATTGAAAAATATTTTTCTGATAGTCCAAGTTGTGTTCTTATTTATCATATTTTTTTCAGTCTGATAAAATAGTGTTCAGTTGTCGAAAAAAATTGAAATTAAAAAAACACGTTTTTGGCTCTATAGGGGTGTGGGTGGTAGGACGGAGGCTAAGAAACCTTTCAAAAATATTATTTTTATGTTAGAATTATAGTGTAACCACTCATATGTAATTTGGTTGAGGGGAACTTTTTATCATCTTATCGGGGGGGGACCCTTTCAGATCTGATGATTCACGAAGTTTTTTTTAATGGAAGTAAAGACCACCGTTATAGCGACTGATCAGACTTTGGGTAACGATTTTTTGGAACCCAATTGACCCATAGATCAATTGAAGAAACGGACGCCTCTTGGATATCTGACATTGAGTACTGCAACGTCCCCCCCTCGGCTCACGAACTTCTAGAGATGGGCGTCAGGCGTGCTCGGCAGGAAGTCGCGAACAACGTACCTTCCACGCCAATCTTCGACACCAGCCGAAGATTTCTACGAAATAACTCCCGGTAGAGCCGAGATTACCTTGAGGATCGGGATCTCTCTGAGTTAGATTTTCAAATAAAAGGAGAAAGAGGGACAATGCCCCATCATAAATTACTAAAACACAGTAATTCGTTCAAAACGTGTTTCTTGAGGGGAGTCCACTTGTTTATTTCCTGAATGGTTGCTCAAACTGCTATAACAATGTCTTTCAATTTCTAGTTAAATTTTAACCTAAACAAAACAAATCACAATTCTCATGCATTACAGTAACAATTTTCTTTCTTGACGATTTAATAGTTCGTTTCATTGGTCGCTAATATTTTTGTTTCAACACTATCACAAAACCTTCCATTACCTACCATTAAATTTATTTCACAATGTTCGTGTTCATGAATTCACCGAATAAGGGTACGAGAAGAAGGAGCAGACACTAAGCCTACAGTGTATTTGTTGATCACATCTCAATATGCGAACTGAATATGAAGAAATATGAAATACAAGGGCATGGAGGTCCTCTCGGGCGAGAGTGTTTGGTCGAGGAACGTAGTACATCAGCGTTCCTTTGGGTCCAACACATGAACTAACAGTGTTACCGTCAGTTATTATTTGATGTTAACTTTTACAGTATTTTGATTCGTGATTCTTATCGTGAGACTTTTTCGTTCAGAAAGAAAACATCGGAAACGGAAAAGCATCGATCACAAAACATAGATGTTAAAAAACATGTTTAGAACATAGATGTTTCCACAAAACCATCGATGTTTTGAAAACATCGATATCGATGTCGGATCCCTAATGAACGCATCGTGAATGGAGCTAGTGGGCGCCCTTTGTGCGACGGGAGGGCCGCGGTGGCTTTTTTTCAATTCTCCCCCTCCAGTTACCCTGGAGGGGCGCATTCACATTCTGAGATACAAACTAGCTGCAGCCGGTTAAGCTTATGCAGTAGGGAGCGGGCCTATCTTAAATAAACTACTTAAAACCCATCTTACAAGCTAGCTAACTACAATAATTGCTGCTTTCTACATTGGCTAGTTACATACAGTGTTGTTCAAAACGTTTTTAAAAGTTCTTCGATACTGTTCTTGTTTCTTCTTTTCTTTTTCTTTTCATTCACGCTCACATTCACTATGTATTTACAAAATGCGCGGTGGCAGCGTGTCTGAGGGGACGGTTGGGCGCAAGTTGGCGCCTCGAGTGGGTGCGAGCGGCTGCCCGGCGTCTTGGCGAAGTCTGAAACCGATCAGGTACACGAGCCACGAGTGTCACTCTCGCTTCAGTATCCAGGCGGCGGCGTCGAAGCTCGCGCAATTATCGTGTTATTGCTGCGACCGTGCTGTCTCAAGTGCGAAGTATGTGCAGAATTCGTTATTGTCAGGCACTGCTATGTGTAATCGAGTATTGCAGGCAATCGCCAAACGTTCAGGTCGCGAATAGAAATTGGCGGCGGGAACTTGCCGGCCAAGTTGAAGTGATGGAGTCAAGATTACTCTCTCACTCTGCGGTCTCTTTTTCTTCAAAGTCCAAATCAGTCCATCCATTTGAAGTAAGATGTTCCTCTCCTCCACTCAAAACTAAGTGTGCGTCTGCTCACCTAAAGTCAATGATCTGTCTCCTCTACTCAAAGTCAAAAATCCGTTTTGTCGCGCTCAGTGAAGGGCTTCTACTTCGTAAGCCTAGCCTCCCGCGCAAAGTCTCGGTCCCACATCATTTTTATCCTTTCGTCCAATCAAATTTGAGCAATTCCGCAACGAAGGACTCCCATCGACGCCTAAACTGCGGATTCGCTGCCGATGTCTCACATGGTCTAGCTTCTAGACTTTTCTTTCATTCGTATTCATCTGATTGGCTGTCCGTCGCCTTTCTTTCTTCGTCTCCCGCATCATGCCCGTCTCGGAAGTAAGCCGAGATTGCTTTTGTGCGACAAGATTTCCACGGTTATTAATGCAACTCTATAGGACCTGGAAAACCCTCGTTTACTGGTGACATTCTCCTGGGATGGAGGGCAGTCGTAAAGGGAAGGCACGCGGGTGCTTCGGGAAGGCTGTCTGACGTCCTTTCTTCTCTAATTTGTACTGAAAATGTCGAGTGCGACGAGTCTAACTCCCAAAGCGCTCATAACATTTCTCGGCGATTAGTAGCGAGCTAATGCACGGGACATGGCGTTGTTCGCGGGGCGAACTTGATGGAGGTTCACCTAAGAGTGTGCTGCTCAGAGGCGTCAGATAACACACGAATTACTCGTGGCCGGGCCGTCCGGAGAGCTGACGGATCCTTGCCTGGTCTAAGGTTGGTGCATATTTATGACCTTCTAAAGAGGGAGTGCGAAAGAAAAAGTATTCTGCGTACAGAAGATACAGTTTATGAAAGGCACGCGCCTCGATTTGAGGTTGCGGGCGACGTCAGGCCCTGACACGTCACAATACTGAGCATTTCGTATAATGTGTAGTGCACTGATTCGGCGCATAAGAATTCTTGTAAAGCAACCCAAAACTAAAGGGAAATTGTTTCTCTACGACTACTCCAAAATGTATATATTACTACACGCTATCGGATGCAGTAATGATGAGAATTCCACAAGCTGTGCGATAGTATTATTCTCTGACGGCTGTTGCTCTGCCACGGCAGGTCGTAACTGTCATAAGACAGGTGAACCACGAAACAGTATGCGAGTTGGTGTTTGAAGGTGTCAGAGAAAATTCAGTGTTCTGTAGACGTTCTATAAGTTTAAGGGGCCTATTTAGTATTTTTAAAACATCAATTTCAAAGTTATAGAGAAAGTATAGTCTTCTACTCGCATACAATTACTATTATTCACGCATAGAAATTGCGTCACTCGCTCCTACGTCGTTCGTGTCGTAAACATCAACTCGTGGATAATAGCTATCATTCTAAGCTCGTTGAAGAATATGTTATTTCAAGTTCACAGGGCCTCGAGGTCGGTGAGATTGATCTCACAATATCAGTTTCAGGGAAAATGCTGTTAACGGTTTACGGTTTAGGTGGTAGTGTTGTCCGCAGACGGACATCGATACATAGACGTGGTAATAGACACATAAACAGATACATAGACAAAACTGTGCAATATTTTATGTATTTGAACATATTATTAATACTGTGCACATATCATGGTGTGATGAATAAAAGTTGGGAAGATATATTCTTTTAAATATATCGCTCTTTTTTTTCTGGGAAGTTGGTAACAGAGCTTTTGAGGCTGACATGCGAGTCATTACTTGCGTAATAAAACTCTTTGCGACATACTGTTGTTTATGCGTTAAAGAAACAAAACGATTGCCGTTGAGGTTTCGGCGATAATGCAGATTGACAAATATAATGTAATGGAAGATTCTCGGTTTGAAAGGAAAGTTTAAACTCTACTTGTAAATAATCACGACCTTATAGAATTTATTCCATCCAAAAGTAAGGCAAAGAGCAAATATTTTCCTTTAAAAGCTTTGATTGGGTTCCTTAAAAATGTGATGCCATGATTGGTATTGCTGGTGATTTTAATTTCCCGGTACCGCTTACGCAATAGAGCGAAAGTTATGTAATGCTGCCCGAATTTTCGGCAGAAAAACTCTTATTGCCGGGCCCAGATAACGGAAAAGTAAACAAATCCCGTTTCTAAATTTAGAAAATAAGATTTGATTTGATTTATTTGGTCAGAAAATAGCCGCTAGGAGTCGCATGATCGCGACTGTATCGAGCAGTGCTGGCGATCATGCGACTCCTATCGGCACGATCGAGAACGACGCAAAATACCGTGAGAGGTTTTATCTTGATGACGCACTCCCACGCGCCAAGAAATAAAAGCCCAAGTATAGTGCCTAAACCAACCATTTTTTCCAAATTGAAGAAACCCCTGCTTATCTGATCTGAGTCAAAGCTCAGATTTTGAAAAACATTCATTAATTTTTGGGGGTATTTACATGAAATCCCAGGAACATTTTCAATTTTTTTTCAAAAACGACTCCAAATGTTTTCTTTAAATTTCTTGTATGAATAGAGTAAAATACACTTACAAAGTTTACATATGTCCGATTTTCACGGTTAACTCTGAATGTTTGATAATTGCAAAAGTTTAAGTTTTTTCGGCGACTTCTTACAAGAACAAAAATGAAGATATTTTTCCTTCAAATGAAATTTGTTCTCCATGTTTAGTTCTTCCATTAAGGTAAGAAACATTTTTTTTAAAATGTTAGTAGTTTTCGGGCAATATTGCGTGCAATATATACAATTTAAAAAATAAAAACAAGATTTTCTCAACAAAAAAGGCTCCAAATTTTTCCATTAAACGTTTGGAAGGTATACTGCTAAATGTACTCTATGAGATGACATATACGCCATATTGCTCTATTCTTTAATTTTTTCAAAAATTACAAAAATTTGATTTTACTTGTCTCTCACGTCGATAATATGTGCATTAGCGACGATTTGTTCACATTCCTGTACTTACGAGTAAATGTGCTTTAAATGATGTCATGTAAGAATTCTTGAAAACTCAAAAGTTTTCTTTGAAAACGAGCTCAAAATTCCGCATTTTCAGAAACGCTCAAATACAATTTTGTCAAAAACGGATCCAAATTTTTTCTTCAAACTTTTCGTATGGTTAATGCTAATTGTACTGTTTAAGATGATATAAAATTAACTTTGCTATATTCTTTTGTTTTTTCAAAAATTACACAAATGTATTTTTTAGTCACTCACATCTTTAATACGCGTATTTCCAGCTATTTGTACACGTTATTGCATTTGTGAGTGAAAGTGTTTCAAATGACTTCCAATTAAGTTTTTCGAAAAATCAAAAAATCTTTCTGAAAAAGAATTTCAAATTTCGCATTTATAGTAAAGCTGAAACGCCACTTTCTTAAAAACGGCTTCAAATTTTTCAACAAAAAATTCCTTATAGGACGAGATTTTACTTTACTTTGATGTTCTTAAAGTAATATTACAGTCCAACCATTAGGAAACCATATAACCATGGGACAAGATAGTAAAGCTGGTCCGGACCAAAGAAATTACAAAACTAACTAGTACGAGAAAGTATGTGCTATTCTGTAGCGCCACTAAATTAACTGTGGTACTTGTTTAGTTGAATTTCTTATTCCGCCGTATCATGGATGTCTGTCACAAGATTTGGGTAGAGGGCGTAGCCTAGTGATTCAACACTATCATCTCCATTCCATTCCTGTTCCCTTCCTTCTTTCTTCCTCTGCCACCCCCTCTCTCTTTCTCTCTGTATTTGCCTGGCTGCCTTTGGCTATCTGTCTCCATCAGCCTGTCTGCGTCTGTCATTGCCTGTCTGTCTGTGTGTCTCTTTAACAGTTCGCGTGTTTTTGCGGGACGAAAATGAAACTAGCGCCCTGTGAGTTGTTTTCCGTTCATCACTGGAGAATATTGAACTAGTCAGCACGACCCGTTGCGAACGCGCCAATGTACAGATGGGTGGCAAGGCGTCACGGCCCAATGTGGAGAAGGCGCTGGCTGTTGCGCCGCCGCACACAGCTGCGCAGGAGGCTGCGCGGACGCTGCACGGCCTCCACCCCCACCACCCTCACGCGTGATGCCACCACGTGATCCTCTCCCCCGCAGCCGCACAGTCACCCAAACTGGCGAAACAGACGGACAAAAAATTTGGCATACTAAGATTGCCTTCAGACAAAGATGGCGCAGGCGTAGAGTTGAAACGTCTTTCAACTCTGCCTCTTCTGTGAGGCAATACGGTCTTTTTTGTGTTTGTTGAATGAAGGACACTGACAAACCAAACTTTTCACGATTGTCACCACTTCTCCAGCATTTACACCAACTATCGTTGCACTGACAACATATCGTTATGCAAGGTGAGAACGTGTACGACTTTTAACGATGGCTTTTGGTAAAAACAATAACCAAAATAATTATTATGCTTCAGCCAAAATAATTATTATGCGCTACTGCTTTAGCGATCTCGGCCACGGGGCCGGCTCAATTCATTTTTGTTTTTCGTGAATTTTAGCGACCTAGAACTTTTAAAGGGAAATTGTCGCATTTTCGCGATAAATTTCGTAATTTCGCGATTGATTAAATATTTAAAAGAATATATTTCTATGCTTAGAAAAAGAGAGGAAGAATAACTAGAAAGTTTTTGATATACGAGTAATTCCACGAATATTGCACAGGGAGAAGCCTACGTTCATTTAACATCGGCCTTTCTCATTTTTCTGAAGACCAACTGCAGATTCGTAACACTATTTGTGCCTATAAGAAGAGCATTTTCATTTGTTTATTAATGCTAATTGATTCCCGCGAATTTAGAATAGAATTAACACAAAAAGGCTTATTTTTTTATGTCACGTCGGACACCCCAATAATGAAACAAAAAAACTTAACCACTCAATAACAAAACCGTTTACACAGTGTCTCCAGGCACTATATTTTCTGTTATCAGTGCGCGGGGCGCTCAAACCATCGGCTAGCATTACGCCACTGGGGGCTTCCGCGACGGCGTGGATCATTTGGGATGCGTTACTTGGGGGTGATGCAATTGAGGTGGCGGAGAGCAGTTGAGCAAGCGGGAGTTTTCTAATAGCGGGCATATCGCTGGGCAACATTTATATATTTCGATCCAGTATATGTCGTCATATCTGCATTATATGAGTGATTTGATAGACAGGTTTTTATACTAGTGGCCTGCAGCACCAAAAATGGTGATGAACTAAACCCCACATAATTGATTTCCAAAAGTAGCACGCACATTATTCAAGAACTGCAAATAAAATACTCTTGTTTCGCACTTAAATAATTTAACTTAAATATTTTAACAAAACAGTCTTTACGAATAGTGTAATAATGTAATATAGTACATACGAATAAAAAGACAACAATTCTTTACACACCGACAATATAACAACTTGTGCTGCACGCATTTTCTCACATTATTGGTATCCGCTTCGCAAAATACTACTACATGAACGTGCACAGGTATTTTCATCCAGCAATATTTTTTTCGCGCCGAGACACGCACTTAGGTCCATCGAGTTAATTCACCGTGCGCTTTACCGTTACAATAAGCAGTCGGTCTGACGTATTCATTTGACCGACGCTTGAAAATCTAATTGTCTCTCTCATTATTTCCAAAATTCAAAGACTTCAACGGAAATGAGGCAGGCGGCATTCTTTTAAGCGTTCCTTGTTTCATTTCCATGAAAAAATTAAAGTAAAAGATGAGCACTTTTTATAAAATGTTATTTTATAAATTGCATTATTTCAAGCAGAAATTACACGAAAACTACGTTTTTCAAAAAACGTTGTACATGACCTTTTTTAAAGATATAATTTTTTAAAACAGATTTTGTTTAAAACAAAAATCTATCTTCAACGTTGTAGTTTTGAAATGTTAACTTTTAACAATTCGGAAATACAGAGTGTTTCGCACAAATGAGACTAGCACCAATATTTTTAACGTTAATTGATACCTTCGTAAAGGAAATTTAAAGAAAAAATTTTGAGCCGGTTTTTGAGAAATATGTAGATTATAAATTCCCTAAATTTCATTCAAATCATGCGAAAATTATTCATATTTTCGAAAAATTGTACATGATCTTAATTGAAGATCTGTCTTTAAAGGACGTATTTCATTATAAAAAATTATCTTCAATATTGTAGTAGTAGGAGGGAGGCCGAAAAATTTTTTGAACTGATGCAATTTTCAAAAAAATCAGGAATTTCAACGAAAACGAGACCTGACGTCATTTGCGCTATTCTAAAACAAAGTTTAATAAAAAAATAGACCCATTTTTGATAAATTTTGAAAATGTTTTTGAGGCCTCATGCAAAGTACCCCCAGAATCAAAGTATCAGTTTTCAATTCAAGAGGGCCTCAAGCGAGAAATTTAAATCGAGCGAGGAATATCAATATAGAAGAAATCGGCTGGTTGGTTTGGGCGGTACCGTTGACAACAGGCAGACAGACGTTTTGACGTCAATCGAAAAAATATTGCTGGATGAAAATACCTTTGCACGTTCATGTAGTAGTATATTGCGAAGCCGTTGCCAATAATGCGAAAAAAGGACCCACAAAACATGGATTCTGACTACACAAATTGTTAGAAGATGTAATTTATTGCACAGGAGAACCATATTCATCCACTTTTTCGGAACCAGGGAGACTTGGCAATAAGAGTTTTTCTGTCGAAAATTCGCCATTTTCCGGCTCGCGACTACAAACGCCCTCTTTTTACAAAGTAAGGGCGAAAATGTAAAAATCTTTATCTTCAATACTGTCGTATCGAAAAATCGCAGATTTTCACCGCACCCTTAAGATATTTTCTCTTTACGATTTAGCTAGTAAGGCGAGAAAGTAAAAATGATTTTTCCTTCTTCCTGAACGTAGTAAATTACTTGAATACAAACTGTAGTCAGGATCGTTTTTTAATTGATACCGCAAAGTGTTTTTCTTAATCTTTCTGACTGTCTTTCAGTCCATCTTTTTCCTTCCTTGGACAACACTGGCGCCTGGAGTGATCGCAGCTGGTTGGCAATTTTCAATGTTTTTACGCAACTGCTGTTTACTTTTGGTATGTTTTATTGGACCAATGGATGATACATTTATTTGACTACCCTACGGTACTTTTTTATTCTTGAATGTCAAGTCAAAAGGCATCACGTCAATACGTGCCATCCAACCTCAATTGTGGGGTATAAATTGCAAAACTGTGCGCTTGGAATCGAATGCTTGTCCGGGAAATATTTCTGCGGATTGGAAATATTTTTGCCGGTTCAACTAGTATTGTACTATTACAGAACCGTCAAAATAATTCGACTCAGTATGTGCTGCTGAAACACCTCTAGTTGTAAAATACTTTTTAAGCATTTTATTAATTGGTGATCAAACCATTAAAAACGATGATGACGATAAAAGTTACTTATTTTATTTTAGAAAACCACGAATTCATGAAGAAATTCTATTTTACGTTTGTTGTGCTGAAACTTGATTTACATTCATTCGTCACACAGTTTTTAACTATTTTTGACGTAAATAAATAAATTGTTTAAGTTCTAATGTGCAAGTGTGATAGGTACATGTCGATTCCGTTGAATATATGGATTTTAAGAGAATTTCATTTGAAATATTCCTGTCCGAAAATATTACGAATATTGGCTTTGCTTAAACAATTCTAGATCGGCTGGACTAGGCACGCTCTATGCTGCATAAGAAATTTCCTGAAGTTGTCGAAACAATAGTTACAGGAAATAGCAGGTACCCTGGCGAGCAATGCCCCGGACTCCGAAAGGCTGGTCAAAGGGCCATCCAAGTGGCATGTATTACGTGCCAGCATGCAAGGGGTGCTGGGGATATAATACCTCACAGCTTAGCTAGCCAGCTGCCGACATATGACTTCTCGGGTATACAACGTGTCTCAGAATAAATGTTACAAACTTCTAGGGCTGGTAGAGGGATCGAAGGTATTCACATTTTGCCAATGAACATAAGCATAAGGTGGGAAATTTTATATAATTATTTTACATATATCACAGTCTTGTCATTGATTGGTTGGAAACTTCTTATTCACCAGTGTTTGGCACATACACTTCCATTTGACGACATCATCACTTGTGGAACAGTAATGCATGATTTGTCCAACAATCAGGGGAAAATACTACATGTGCAACTTCCATGAATTTTCCCACCACATATTCATTGCAAAAAAGTGAACATTTTTACCCCTCTACATACCCTCTAAGTTTGCAACTTTTATTGTGAGAGACCTGTACAGGCAGGCTAGATGTATAACGCCGCGACATTGGAATTCAGTGGATTCTCCGTGCCTAGGCACGATAATCGCCCAAGGTGGTACGAATTCGTCCGCTTCGGCGCCAGGGTGTAATATCTAAATACACATTCATATTAAATACTGCATTCACTTTCTCCTGTGCTTGTGAATTCCCTTTGAAGAAGAACTTCACGAAACAGGGGCTCGTCATCGCATCATGGTCGCCGCGCGCACGGGCCAGAGGGCATGCGATTACTTTGTATTATGCCACGCGATCAGAGGCAGTGCCCCAGAGAGACAGAGGACGTGCTCAGGACAAAAACGACGCCGGAACCTTGCGCTAGTCGCCTCCAAGGCCGCTTGCCCCACATTGAAAAGGTTCGAGTGATAAAGAGGTAATATGCAATGATGTGCTTGGAACTTTGCCTACAATTCGTATGTGCATATAAAGAAATTACTATACTTCAAAGAAATGTTGATAAAAATAGTCTGGACCTTTTTAAACAGACGAATGAATGTGTCGGTTTAAAAAAATGATCAAAATATTTAAAAAAATAAGAGGATATAACAGACGACAGCCTATTCCGTAAATGTTGATAAGACAGCTATGAACATTGTTGAAGTATGTGTCAATAATTTGTATTTTATTTATTATTTATTTTTGTCAATGCAAGTCAGATATTTGTTCTACTAATGTCGCCATTTTCAACTTCATTTCAAATGTAATATTTTTACAAATAACTTAATACAATATATAAATGAAATAAGGGCCTAGAATCGGTGGTTGATGGCATCCTGGTTAAATATAATTTTATATGTCTACATATCACCAACATTGAGGGAAAACTAATGGACTACAAAGGAAACAATGAAATGTTCAAAGAAAACGTTTTCGAAATAAGCGAAGTACACATTTTCTATAACAGTGACTTAACTCAATGTATTCGCCTTGTATATCTGCAACACACAATGAACCAATGCATAGAGGGACAGAAGGGAACCAAAATGGAACAGCCTCGTTTACAGCCCTATTTTTACTTTCTACGTACGTACTATTATAATAAGCTGCGGATTTTTTGCCTATTTACCTACTTTCTCCCCTTCTATGGAAAATGTAATATTTTAGGTTACTTATTCATTTTGTGCGCATTAGGAGCATTATTTGCCGATTTTATAGTGCTCTAATGCCTATTTCACTAATAAATGCTTATTTTGTGTTTAAATGCCTAAATGTTACGTATTCTCGCATTTATTATTCAAAATTCAATTATCCTTAAAAAATTGTAGCTTTTGTTTTTATCTTGCAAATTACAGAGAAATCGAACAACTATCAACAAATCTATGTTCCGTTTTACTGCCACCACAGTGCTGGTATTATCCGCGCACGTTTTCTTTAGCCCACGCTTCGTTAGTTGTGGAGAAGAGTGGGGAGTTTGGTAATTTGGAAAAAAAGGAATTTTATATCAAATTTATAGTTCCTTTTTCGATGTAAAATAGTTTCTATTACACGGGAGCGAACATTCCGGTTATCAGATCAGATTTTTGTCTACAATGCTGCTGCTATAATTTATATTCTTAATTTCACTAATGTTGGAAAAGGAGTGGGGTAGGTATTCCGGGGCTCAAGAAAACGTGCGCGTACAATATTTCATATTACGAAACCACGTGCAAAATCGCTGGTGGTAATCATGTGATCATTTTTTATTTCGAATTTTTAAACACTTTTTTAATCAACAACTCCAAAATGTTTTCTTAAATGTTCTCCTCCTATGTTTCAAAGGACAATATAAAAATTGGTGACGACTCCATTTTCGCAACATTGAATTTTTGAAAATTTCAAAAAGATAACATTGCAACAGTACAGTATTGAATATACAGGGGAGGATTCAAAAGTAATGAGCGTCAGTTATACTGAACGCGTGCGTACCCTACAAGCGCACTCCCCTTGACAGCGACGGTGGTGGAGGGTGTTGGCTTCACAGCGCAACGCGGGTCAGTTGCCTCCCAGCTTTCAGAGCGGTAGCATCGGCCTTACAGGAGCCCTATATGGTGGTGCGT
>JAHLJT010008446.1:78359498-78410185 GCA_031308135.1 Acheta domesticus | reverse complement strand
TTATTTATTTATTTATTTATTTGTCAAAAAAACAGTAAAAACTGTATATGACGTGTGGGGAAAGAAATTTACCTGTGCACATTTTCTTGAGGGCCAGAAATTTTATTAAAAAAAAAAGAAAAGAAAAGAAAAAAGAAAAATGAATTTAGAAAATAATCATTATAGAAAAATAAAGATATTTGAAAAATGTTTTTTCCCGAGTTATAGAAAATCAATTTCAACTGTAAATGAACTACAAGCAAAAGGAGTGCTCAACAAAACGTGCGCACAGTGAAGCTACATTTACGTCCAGAAGCAAAACAAGGGGGCCATCTCAGCATTTGCTCAATGGATCAGGGAAACTGGACAAAAACCTGATCGAGATGGGGGTCATTGACCCGGAAGCTGAAGTACATTACTTGTTACAGGCGTATTAAATATTTTTTTTAAATGTATACAATGCAAACATAAACTAATTCATTATATATCTTTGTTTTGTTACATTAAACATTATTTTTCTTTTTCACGATCAGTATAGTCTCTAATTGTATAGAAACAGTTTTGCAGCAGAAAGATTTTACTTTTAACTTAAATTTGTGTACCGACTTTAATTGTTTTATGTCATCTGGCAATGCGTTGTAAAGTAACGTACATGTATTGTATGTTGATTTCTTGTACTGAGCTGTTGATACTGACACTTGATGCACGTGATTTCTACGGCGTGTGTTGTAATTATAAATATCAATATTGCATGAAAATATGTTCCCTCCGTTAAGTAGGTCATTTTTGACAAATAGTACAGATTCGTAAATAAATAGACAAGGCAATGGTAGGATTCCCAGCTCAATGAAAAGAGGCTTGCAGGAATCACGTGGAAGGCATTTTTTCATTATTCGAATAATTTTCTTTTGCAATCTGAAGGTCTGAATACTACAGGATGAGCTTCCCCAGAATATTATGCCATATCTCAGGCGGGAATGCACATTTGCAAAATAAACGCAACGAGCTGCATGAAGGCTGACAGAATTTGAAAGAATTCTGAATGCATAGCATAATGAACTTAATTTAGTGTTTAATTCTGATATATGTACATTCCATTTGAGATTTGATTGAATTGAAAGACCTAAAAATTTTGTTGCCTCAACATCAGCTAATTGCATATTGTTCATTTTCAATTGAACATGCGATTTCCGATTTGAGATGCAAAAATGCATTGAAACAGTTTTTCTTTCGTTAACAATTAATTTGTTATTATTAAACCAATTTGAAACTTCTGAAATTGTACTATTTACTGTTTCTTTTTTGCAAAGAACATTCGTGTCATCAGCAAACAGAACCGTTCTTCCATTTTTAATAGACGAGGGCATATCGTTTACATATAACAGAAAGAGAATAGGACCTAAGATCGAACCTTGCGGGACCCCATGCACAATTGGCAAAGAATTGGAAATATAAGTATGTAATGTCCTTTCCTGCCAGTATGGTATTTCTACTCTTTGAGTCCGATGTTTAAGGTAAGAAGTTATCCAATCTAGGGCAATACCACGGATTCCATACGAAGGTAATTTTGAGAGCAAGATCTTATGGTCAATAACGTCAAAAGCTTTCGAGAGATCTAAGAATATTCCAATGGGTACTTCATTTTGGTCTATTGATGAAGCAACATCTTTGAGAAAAGAAAAAATGGCAGTTTCCGTAGATTTTGATTTTCTAAAACCGTGTTGTGAGTCTGAAAACGCTCTGTTTTTCCTGAGAAATGTTTCCATTCGTAAGTAGAAAAGCCTTTCTAATATTTTTGAGAAAACTGACAAAAGAGAAATTGGCCGGTAATTTTGAATATCATTTTTGTTCCCTTTTTAAAAAGTGGCTTAATTTTTGCTGTTTTGAAAATATCTGGAAATATTCCTGTACATAAAGAAGCATTGAAAATGTGAGTTAACGGATGTATAAAGGCAGGTGCACAAGTTTTTAATAAACAATCCGGAAATTCATCTAAACCAGATGAATATTTATTTTTTAGTTTACTGACTATTCTGAGGATTTCGTTGGGAGAAGTTTCGGGAATAAACATCGTATCTGAAATGTTTTGGGAAGTGTAAAATGTTGAATTTTGTGATTTTAGTTCCTTCGTGAGATCAGACGCAATTCTGGAAAAGTGTTTGTTGAAGAGATTGGCAACTTTTTCCGGATTACTCGTTTCTCTTTCATTATCCTTTAAAATAACATTCTCTACAAGGTATCGAGATGATGTGGTTGTATTTTTACGATATCCCACATTGCTTTAGTTTTGTTACTAGCGCTCAAAATGTCCTGACTATTTTTCATTATTTTTTGCCTGAACTATTATTGTCTTAAAATTCTTTTATATTCTCGGAAGTATATATGGAAACCGGGTGATACGTTATGATGTTTTAGAAATAAAGTAAAGCGTACGTTTGTTTTTACACGATGTTCTAATCCTTGTGTGATCCAAGTATTACTTTTGCTTGAAATATTTAATTTTCTCTTTTTAAGAGGAAAGCACGCGTTAAAATGAATTGAAAGCTTGGAGAAAAATAAATTATATTTTTCATTTGTGTCAACAGCGTTATAAACTTCGTCCCATGATTCCTTCATCAAGTAGTCCGTAAATAATTTTATATTAACTTTAGTGAATGCTCTGCACATGCGTGTATTATTTATTGTGTCAGTGTTTATGTTCTTAGTAATTGTAAGAATTTGTGCATCGTGGTCACTGTATCCTAGATTATTCGTTATTATTTCATATGTAGTTGTGGTTTTGTTAATTATAATTTGATCTAATGCTTTTTGTGATTTAAGCGTATTCCGTGTAGGTACATTCACTGTAATGTCTAAATTAAAAGAATGAAGTAAATTGAGAAACTTCTCTTTTTCGTGGGATTCGCTCAGAAAATCAATATTGAAATCTCCACATACAACAATGGATTTACAAGAGAGTTTACTAATTTTGTTCAGAATTATCTCTAGATTTTCCAAGAAAGTGAAATAATCTGAAGCTCGCTTTGTTGGAGGTCTGTAAATGCAAAGTAAGATAATTTTGAGCGTAGTAAGATGTACTACTGTTGTTTCAAAAACTTTTTCAACTGCATATAAATTGAATTCTGACAAGAAGGTAGAATCAATATAATTTCTTATGTAAATACACGACCCTCCGTAAGCAGGGCCCTTATTTGATTCCTTCGCTCTGCAATACGATCCTGCAAGGTAAAAGCTAGGAATTTGGAGTGTGTTTATATCATTTTGAGACAACCAATGTTCTGTAAAGCAAAAAACATCTATTTGTCTTAGATCACATTGTAATGCTGCCTCGATAAATTCAATTTTATTGAAAGAGATTGCACATTATGATGCATTATTCGAATCTTTTGCATGTACCTACACGGATGTTTTTCTGCTGCATCTGACTGTAATTGCTATTTATTTATTTCATTTTTACCTCGAGTGCTGTGGTCGAAGGAAGTATCGTGTCCCAGCAGTGACAAGAGGTGAGGAAGGAGGGGTGACAGATGTAGAGGAATGAACAGTGGGAGAGGTAATACACGGATTAGGTTCAGGGGATAAGGTAATTGGGTCCAAAGGGGGTCCCAGGGGATGGAAGAGAACTAGGAGATGTGGGTGGGGATGGGTCTTGGGCAGCACACTGCCAAGTTTGTGAAATGATGTGTTTTGCAAGCTCACTACCGAGTGCATGTTTTCCGACAAGGTTCAGGTGAAGACCATGTCGGGTGAAGTGTTTTTCTGAGAGAAAGTTTAGCTCAAACAATTTAACATGTGTGTCTCTCAGATGCAGTTTCAATTGGTTGTTTGCGTGACTAATTTCTTTGCATAGTGTGGGCTTGTTGTACCAGAAGGGCAGAGTCGAGACTACAATGTTCGTGTTTTGGGCGGCACGTTGTAATTTGTCAACATGTTCTTCAGGCGTAAAGTGACCACCCAAATTAATGTCATTCTGCCCTCCAATGATAATTACAGTATCCCGTTTGGTGAGGGTTTTTGTGTGCGTGTCCAACTCACTGGTCACGTCGGCAAACCTTCCGTTAGGTTTAAACACACACATGGCAGAGATATTGGTTGGGAGTTTCTCACTGAGCAGGGAGGAGATTTGTCGCCCATGGCTATCTGCTAAAATGAGTACCTTTTTGATGGGCTCAGTGGGAATGTCCTTGTTTTCTGGTGAGCCAGTTTGCGCAACTCTACGTGTCTTTGTTACTTTGCGCTTGCTAGCCTGTTTGCGTTGGTTTGTGAATGGACGTGTCGATGATGGGTGGGGGTGGTGAGGATTGGGAAGGCAAGGAAACTCATTGTAGTAGTCTAATACAGAAAATCTGTTATATCAACTTGAATACTGATTAATCAAATTGCAATTTTAATTAACTTTTCTTAATATAAATAATTTTTATCGAACGAAAAAGGAATCCAATATGTAGAAAATGTTAATTGGAATTCAATAAATGTAATTGATGCTAAATATCTGAATAAACTTTTGTTTTCATTTTTTTGGTAAAAGTGTACATCATTATTAGAAAAGAGAGGGTTTTTTTTTTGTGTTTCACTGATCTGAATTTTTATGATAGTATCAAAATATGCAATGTAATGTGATATATGGTTTGGGACATCTGTCAGTCTTTTTCTGCAATATGAGCGATTCTGTATAACTTACAAATTTACATATGTTAAACCCTCAAGCAGCAATGCCAGTTGTTGCATCATGACTTCAACATGGTGCACATTTGCTGCCAGTTTCCTTACAATATTTTTTATTATTTTAACCATAACACACCAAAAATCAAAATAATAGGGAAATTGTTTTTACCATTCTTTTAAAATTGTATGATTATTTGATAAAAGTGTTCATATTTTAAATTAGCAATAAGCTGTAGAACCTTCATATATGAATGCAAATGTTTTCTTTGATACTACCGTTTAGTATTTTTTGGAACAATAGGTAATTTAGCTTCCCGCCAGTTATGCACCTTATAAACAAAATTCATCTCACAACAACTTCCCCATTTAAAGTTAGAAACAGTGCTGAAGATCCATGGAGGAATAATAAAAGTAGTGGTGTTTCAAATGTTTCAATTGGTGTGGGAACAATCACAAACTATATTGTGGATTTGTACCAGTACTGTCACTTGAGAGTTAAGAAAGGAACACCTTGGCAAAATGGACTCATAGCTATGTGGTTCATGTGACTGAGTACTCATCTACCAACATGTTAGTTCTGGTTCAGCTGCTCAAATTGTTAATGATTGTATATTATTTTTCAATTATATTATTTTTTAATTAAGATAATTAATTAATTTAATTAATCATCACATTATTAATTATCAAAACACCTACAGATATTTTATTCAAAGCCTAATTTATACAATAAAATAATTGTTGAAACATTGGTTTTTAGGAATCTAAATAAAAATAAATTACGTGAAAATTTCTCAGTTTTTTTTAAAAGTAAGCCAACAGAAAAAAGGGATCATATATTTATTTAATGAATAAACAATTATACTTTTATACACATGTTTATTGTGTTATTATCGTTCTTAATATTACACTGTTTCCAGAATAGATAGATACAGAACAGATAGGTACTACAATTGTACGCAGAAAGGCAAGGCACAATGGAAGTAGTTCCTTTCGTGACTTATGTCAAATGGTTGGAGATTTAAGTACCACCATGGGTGTGGGTTGGTATGTGAGAATGCACATGCTTATGTATATTTTCTAGGCCTTCCAATCCTAGTTTAACAAATGGAAATGACTAATTAGATTCATTTTCCCTTTCTTTGAATAATATTGACTTATGCACAATAAATGATATCAAGAAATGCATTTTCCATTCAGATAATCCACAGTATGAGACAATGTGAGAAAAGAAAGAAACATTACAGTTTTTATTAAGAGGACTGACAAATATTTGAATATTAGTGAATTCAACATTGAAATTTTGTATAGTAATGAGATCACAATGATTATTATACCAATATAAACGAATCGCATAGTTATGAGGTAACAGGGATTAACACATGACATTTCAGACTTGCAATAGAATGTTAGAAAGTAGGTACTGCAGCCATTTTGGAAATGATGATTAGCTGACATCGTAAAACACATGCCACTGTTGTCAATAGTTAATGTTTTTTCATATCAGAAAAGCACAATTGATTTTATGATAATTCTCACTGAATATGACTAGTAGTGGTACAAAATCACATACTTTCGCACTTTTCACTTCTCGCATTAATTGTAACTATTGCATTTTTCGAAAATGAAACATGCACCGTTTTTTAAAATGCTCCTTCTGAAAAAAGTTTAATCAAATATTTGAAGACATGTTTGAGAAAATTTGAAAATGTTGAGGCTTCGTGTAAATAATCCCACAAAATCAATATGTTTCAAATTCCCAGGACCTTGAGTTCGACCAGATCCATCGGGAAATATCAATTTTTAAGAAAATCGTCTGAACGATTTGGGCGCTAGTGTTCACCACGTACAGTCAGACACGGACAGACAGTCATGTATTGGCGTAAACAAATGTTTCGGAATCGAGAACCTCTCCCCTCCCAAAAAATGGGTTCTGACTGCAAAACACGTTAAAGGAAGTAATTTACTACATAAAGGAACAAAATTTATCCACTTTTTCGATATCAGAGTCCCACAATACGAGTTCTTCTAACGACAAGTCACCAATTTCCGTCGCAACATTATATTTCCTTTTTATTATGTAAGTACGTAGTACGGTGAAAAAGTAAACTAGTGGTGCTACAGAATGGCACAGACTTTCCCAAATTAGTTTTCTGATTCGTTTGGTCTCGGGTGGCTATTCGGACTTGCCAATACTCTTGACAGCTGTCATTTATGGCCGCCCAAACTATATATTTTTGACATTTTATTAATTTTTCCATTTCCTAATAGTAGAACAAAAATATTATTTTAAGAATATTAAAAAAAACAGTTAAACCTTATCCTAAATGGCAATTTTCGTTGAAAAATTTGGAGCCGTTTTCAAGAAAATGGTGTTTAAGCGCTACTGTAAATGTGGAATTTGAAGCTCTTTTTCACAGAAAAGTTTTGGGTTTTCGAAAAACTCCATTTAAAGTCATTTTGAGCATTTACACTCGCAAATTCAATAGTGTTCACAAATTGTTGGAAATGTGCATTTTAACGGTATGAGAGAACTTTCAAAAAATTACATTTGTATAATTCTTGAAAACAAAAAAAAAATGAAATTTACGCCACATTAAAGCGTGCAATTATCATTATTCGTTCGAAAAGTTGGAAGAAAACATTTGGAGCCATTTATGACAAAATGGCGTTTGAGCGTTTCTGAAAATGCGAAATTTTGAGTTAATTTTCGAAGAAACTACTCAATTTTCGAGAAAAAATTGACATTATTTAAGGCACATGAACTCATTAATATAATAATGTGAACAAATCGCCACTAATGTAAATATTAACAACGTGAAAAAAGTCAAAAAAATTACATTTTTGTAATTTTTGAAAAAAACAAAAGAATAGAGCAATATGGCGTTAATGAAATCTAATAGAGTAGATTTAGCACTATACCTACAAAGAGTTTAAAGAAAAAATTGGAGCCGTTTTTGAGAAAATCTGTTTTTTGTAATTTTTTAAAATTGCAAATATGCGTGCAATATTGCGCAAAACTACTAAAATTTTCAAAAAAAAATGTACATGACCTTATGGAAAGAACTCACTTTGGACAACAATTTTTATTTGAAGGAAAAATCTCCATCTTCAATTTTGTAGTTATAGGAAGACGCAGAAAAAATTTTAACTTTTGCAATTTTCGAAAATTCAGAGTTAACCGTGAATATGAGACCTATGCCACCTTTATAAGTGTATTTTACTTTCTTCTTACAAGAAATGTAAGAAAAAATTGCAGCCTTGTTTGAGAAAATTTTGGAAATGACCGGGAGGCTTCATGTAAAGTACACCCATATTTTGAAGAATATTTGTCAAAATCACGGCGCATCGAGTGGACGCAGCTCGATCAGGGAATATTCATTTGGAAGAAATCGCACGTACGGTTTAGGCGCTAGTGTTGTTCACAGACGGACGAACGGACGGACGTTTTGAAAAAAACAACAACACTTTTTCGGTATCAGGGACTTAAAACGTGTATTTCCGTTAAAATCTCGAAATCGATTTTCCGCAGCATTACATAACTTTCCCTATACTACGTATATTACTCCGTATACCGTACGTACACGGGAAAGTAAAGCAGTCAGTTGTAGTACATATTTAAGGATGTAAAAGTTACCGTTAGTTCACATATTGAGGGTGTGTATTAGTGCGTGTACGCGCACGCGCGTGTGTGTGTGTTTTACTCTCTTGCCTTCTACGTACTTACGTAGTAAAATAATTTATTGTAATGCTGTAACGGAAAGAAGCGAATTCTCGACAGAAAAACTCGTATTATGGGGCCCTGATATCGAAAGAGTGGTTACGCTAAAATGTCTGTCTTTCCGTCCGTCTGTACATCCGTCCGTCCGTCCGTCCGTCCGTCCGTCCGTCTCTGTCAGTGTGTCTGTCGGTCTGTCTGTCCGTTTTATTGTCTCTCTGTCTTTGCCGGTCTGTCTGCCTCTATCTCTCTGCCTGTCTGCCCCCTCCCTTCCGGCGGCCCGTCACCCTCTTGCCTATTTGCTTGCCCGTCCACACTAGTGCCTTCACCGTAAAGACAATTTTCTTCATAATTGATATTCCCCGATCGATCTGGCCTAATTCAAGTCCCTGTGAATAAGAAACAGAAATTTTGATTTTGAAAGTACTTTAAATGAAGCCTTATCATTTTCAATTTTTTCTCAAACATGTCTCCAAATTTTTGGACTAAATGTTTTCCTCGGATAGAGCAAATAACTTTTAAAAAATACACAGATTTTTTTAAATGAAATATATTCAAATACTGATCTTTAAATAAGTTCATGCACAACTTTTCGAAAATAGGTTTCCCGAAATGCGTGAAATAAGACAATTTTTAAACAATTATTTTCTAATAAATGGCTCCACATTTATTTCTTTACTTTTTGTCGAATAGAGCAATGCACTACATTTAAAATAATGGCACAGCCCGTTTTCAGCAAACTCTCTGTGTGTTTCGAAAATGGAAAAATATTAACTTTGGGGCCTTCAATTGGCGTAACGTTGGATCCGCAAGGCCCGCAGTGCGGACGGGCCCCGGTAAAAGAGGACTTGTTTTTAGGCTGAAGGTTTTTCGATTGTAAGAAATATTAATTTCTTGATACTTTCTGTGATACTTTGCGATAGTTGATACAATAAAAGATTATATACAGCATCTTCCAGAAAAAAGATTTTTTTCCGGCTTCAGTAATTAATGTAAACTTCTTTCTAAATCAATAAAGGTAAGCAATTCATTTAGGTTTTATAACAATCTTAATTTCATAAATTAAATAATAAAGGCAAATTTTTTCCACTATTGCTTATAAGCATGTTACCATTGTTAACAATAAACACGACACACAGTCTTTCATTTGTTGTTGTTTAGGTTTGAAGCTTGCCATCTTATGTGATAAGGCTCAGACGAGAGAGTTTGCGACAACGCTTTTCAATAAACAGCAGTTAGAATTAATGCGTTGATATCATCGTCTTGACTTGAACCGCCTTATTTAATGCTTCAGTTAATGAGATGTGAATGAGATTGTGCGTCGTTGGATAAAAGCTCGGATAAAAGGGGCCCCTTCTTTAAAAAATGTCCATATTATTAATTTTATAGAGGGTCCGGATAAAGGTTTCGAGGGCGGGCCCGCATTCATATTGTTACTCTACTGGGGCCGTCTATAAATTACGTAACGCAAATTTGGAGTATTTTGAATACCCATCTCCCCTCTGTAATGCACCTGTTTCGCGCGCTTGATTCCCCCTAAATAATTACGTAACACTTCCGACAACACCCTCCATTTACCCTGAGTAAAATTTATTTAACAGCAAAAATAATTTGTATTATTTATTATTGTTTTATTTATTAAAGTTGATGATAATTAGTCAGAATTAATTGCCGATGCTGACTGCATCGATTAACAATGAGATTAGAGACAGTTTTTGAGTGAAGGTAGGGCGTATAGGCGAGAAAATATCTAAAAACCTGGGCACACATCCCATCGTAGATGACGCAATGGCAAGTGTCGTCCACGCCACTTTAATTGAATTCTAGAATATGTTATAGATCAGTTTTGAACATTTTCTTTGTAATCGAACAGATTCAGTTAATAAAACAACTGATAAAAAATTTCCGTTTATTGCAACAATTTGTACATCACAACTTTTTAATTTATTTATATTTTTCAACTTTAATTCGTTAATACTTTAACGTTTTAATATAAGACTGAATAAAATAAATTATCAAATGTTATTTATCACTAAACTAACACCTCCTATCCCTATGTAATGCAACGTAACGATGCCTCAAACCTCCTCCCCCCTTTTTAGTGTTACGTAATTTATGGACGATCCATTGCAAAACAATAATATTGATGACTGCGATTTTTCTCCTTAATGAAATCTGTTTTAAAAAATTAGATATTTAACTAAGATTATGGGCAATTTTTGGAAGAAAAAAACCAACAGTTTTATGTTACTCTTACTTGAAGTAAAGTTAATTTGTTATATGGAATACCATTGCAATTAAGACAATTAATTTTTGTTTTCAAGAACGGCCCCGGTAACGAAAAAGTGGATAAATCCAATTGCTAAATTTCGAAAGAAATCTCTATCATATGGTGTAGCCAGAATCCATGTTTTGTGGGTCCTCGATAGCGAAAAATCCATTGACGTCACAACCTCTGTTCGTCTGTCTATCCCTCCGCCAGCGGATAAACCATTTAGCAGATTTTCTCCAAAATTGATACTCCTCAATCGATCTGACTGATGAAGTGGCCTCTTGAATTTGAAACTGATATTTTAATTTTGGGGTGTACTTTACATGAAGCTCCTGGGATTTTTTCAAAATTCTAAAAAAATTGTTCTATCATTTTTTTATTAATTTTTTTGTTGAATAGTTGTTGAATGGTGCAGGTCTCGTGTTAGTTGAAAACACTGATTTTTCGGAAATTGCAAAAGTTTAAAATTTTTTCGGCGTCTTCCTGCAACTACAGTTATGAAGATAGAATTTTTTCTTCAATGAAATCTGTTCCTTAAAGATAGATTTTGAAATAAGTTCATGTACAATTTTTCGAAAATTTGACTACTTTTCGCGTAATTTTGCGTGAAAATACGGGCGAGAAAGTACGTGCTATTTTAACACAATTAGTTTTTTCTTTAATCATTTTCCATGAATAGAGCAAAGGACGCTATAAAATAGCTCGTGTCTAATTTTCGATGGTCTGTCCGAATTTTTGAAATTGCAAAAGCTATAATTAATGCGAGAGAGGATGTGTTGTTGTCGCATCACTAGTTTTTCATGTACAGCCTTGAGAACTATCTCAAGAATGCGCAGATATTCAAATGAAAAATTACACAAAGAAATGTTAATGAAAAAAATTTAAATCACAGTGGAGAAGTCTTTTTGTAAATTATTTTAAATTAAATTTTCAGTAAAACCTATTAAACGGCCACCTCTCTTAAGTGATCACCTCAAGAAACGGCCATTTTTTCGTGGAAGCGTTTGATTTTCTCATAATACATGCACAAATACCGTATTTACGCGAATCTAATGCCCACCCATTTTTTAACCAATTGTAGGAATCAAAATCGTGGCGGGCATTAGATTCGAGTGCAAATCCATTCCGTTGAACGAGGCACTTATCCCTCATGGCCGGTAACTTCATTCAATTTGTATCGTTTACCACGTCACAAAGGATGCTGGACTTTTCAAATTCAACTTCGTTTCATGTATTATAGGCATATTATTGAGGGGATTTAGTTACGATATGGAAGGTAAAAAGAGAAGAACTTTGAACTTAAACCTTAAAGTAGCTAACAGTAAAGCGGTTAGAATGCTAATTGTGCATTAGGAAAAATCCATTGTTATATTACATAAATTTAAAATAAAATACTATACCTGTTATCCTGTCTTTGATGCGCATTACATTCAATAAAAAACCTTTTTTCATATTTTTAAGTTTCAAATATTAGATCAAACTTAATCAATTAGATTTCAAACATTAGATCACCTCCATCAGGTTTTTCATCCTGTTTCCCTGATTCTTTCAGCAAATACTGAGATGGTCCCCTTGTTTTGCTACTGCCGGCCTCCCGGCGACGTCCGTCTCGTGGCCATGGGTTTAGGTGATACGTGTGGTTATATAGCACGTAGTCATTCCCACGCCGTATTCCGGTTTTCTCAACCTGAGAAGTGAATTTCCTCATTGACACACAGCAACACATACTGGGCCATTGCAAGGACAACACACTGTTTAGTCTTGCCTCGACCGGAATCGAACCCGGGGCCGCGTAGTGGCGAGCGAGCATGCTGACCAAGAGGCCATGAGGCGCAATGGGAAATGTAGTTATTCAAATTATCGTTCTCCATGTTGTCTCCGCAGGACGTAGTATTTCTTCACGAAGGACATGATGATAGACCGGGAGCCAGCAAGAAAATCGACGTATGATAAGCTCAAAGCTAAAACTTTTTTAGAAGTTAGCTAGTGTTATGAGGAACAAGGAAACGCAAGTATGGCGGCCTGTAGGTGTCGGCGTTGCGCTGCGCATTTTTAAATATGTCGAAAAAAATCGGCCATTGGGGAATGAGTACACAGCAAATTCTAGTTGTATATTGTTCGTTAGATAGCCAAAGTGTGAAGTTGTATGCCATACCGAAGCGGCGTCTCGAACTGTCCGCCATACTGAATTGAAAGTGTCATTTTTTAATGCCCGCTTGGATTACGAGCTCTAAGCTATTTTTGTGGTCTTATGGTAGAAAATTATTTTTCATTACCTATTATGTCCACGCCATACCGTTGCGGCGTATCTAACTAGCCGCCATATTGGTTCAAAACTGTCGCATTTGTCAATAATCCATGTACATATGTATCAGATGTACAAGTATGGCGGTACATTTTTAGGACTACCCGTGATCCATTTTGATAAATAAATGCAATGCCATACTGATAAGACGTCATTAAATGGCCGCCATACTGAAAAACCTATTTTTTATACTCATAATATAGGTTAATGCTGGAAAATATATTGTATAAATTTCCGAACTCAGATCGTCAACGTGCCGGAACTCATACCACTAATAGGCCGGGAGCCAGCAAGGAAAACGACGGATGATAAGCTCAAAGCTAACCCTTTTGAAAAGTTAGTCAGTGTTATGAGGAACAATGAAACGCAAGTATGGCGGCCTGTAGGTGTCGTTGTGCAGCGCAATTTTTAAATATGTCGAAAAAAAATCGGCCATTGGGGAATGAGTACCAGCTAATTCTGGTTGCATATTGTTTGTTAGATACCAAAGTGTGAAGGAGTTGTATGCCATACCGAAGCGGCGTCTAGAACTGTCCGCCAGACTGAATTGAAAGTGTCATTTTTTATAAGATAGATTATTATTATTATTATTATTATTATTATTATTATTATTATTATTATTATTCCACTACATCACGACAAAAGATGTTATGAGTCGGCTGAATATAAAATCTACTCCAGGTTGCAACCAGCTACCTAAGGAGCAGATCCGGTGACTGTCAGTGCCTCTACAATACTTTGCGCAAAATGTGGGCTGTTCCAAATAAAGCAATTTCTTGCACTTCCCAGTCTTTTGAATTACCTGGGAGTTTAGATGAGTTCTTACATAAATTTGCGGAACAAATCCCAGAGCTCCGATAACTATCGGGACGACCTGTGCTTGTACGCCCCACATTCGGCTGATGTCGATTTCCAAACTCTTGTATTTAACATTCTTCTTTCCCCACACGTCATATACAGTTTTTACTGTTTTTTGACTAAATAAATAAAAGACGTTTCTCTGCCTCCTTGGTAACGACGTTTTGATCGCAAGGTACAGCAACATCGACAAGTAAACACAATTTTTTCTCCAAATTCCGGATAACTATATCCGGTTTGTTTGCTGCTATCGTGCGATCAGTTTGAATTTGTTGGTCGTACAATATTGCACACAATCCAACAGACGTCAGCGGTTTTGGTGAGTGTTCGTACCACTTGGGGCATGTGTTTGGAACTTTGGGGGCGGTACAGATCTGCCAGTGGAGGTAGCTACACACCCTGTCATGTCTTTTCAGGTATTCGGTCTTTGCTAGGATTGGACAAGATGCTCATTGGTTTCTACTTGCTCCTGGCAAATGTGGCGTTTGTCATCTTGGGAAATTTTGAGAACCGCTTTATCATAATGTCGTGTTCTCAACGCCTGATCTTGAACAGCTACTAGAACTGCTTCCGATTCTGGCTTCATTTTTCCCCTTTTAAGCCACATAAATGATTGATCTTTATTGATCTGTGCTCTGTCCATTCGTTTCAAATATTGTCCGTGGAGTGGTTTGTCTCTCCACGGTTTCTTTAACATTTTTTGTGTCTCACATTTCATGTTTAGTAGCATCAGAAGTTCAGTGTCTGTGTTATTGGACGTGTCTTGCCTAGTTTTCTTCGCAATGCTTCTGGCTACACACTAACAATGCCTCTCTTTTCCTGTTGTTGTTATTATTATTATTATTGTTGTTGTTATTGTTATTGTAGAGCACTGTAATAAAGTAAATGTTATTATTGTTTCCAGAGATGTATATAATTCAACATTCTTTAATTCCATTTCAGGGTCGAGATCTCTCCATTGCTTATATTTTAGTTACTTTAACATACACTTTCATCGGAGCTGTCTTTTACATCAGTTTTCCACTCAAGAAAGCATGTATAAGTGATGTAAGTATGAATAGATATTAAACTAGTGGTGCTACAGAAGGGCACAAACTTTCCCGTACTAGTTTTCTTTTTGTTTGGTCTCTACTACCTATTAGGACTTGCCACTACTTTTGACAGCTGCCATCTATCGCCGCCTAAAGTACATTTTTTTTTTAAATTGTCTTAATTTTTGGGTTTCCGAATAGTATAACAGATTTATAATTTTATGAATATTAAAACACAGTAAAACCTTGTTCTAAATGGCAATATTCGTTGAAAAATTTGGAGCCGTTTTTAAGAAAATGACGTTTAAGCGCTACCGTAAATGCGAAATTTGAAACTCCTTTCCACAGAAAATTTTTGAGTTTTCGAAAAAGGTTTTTTGAAATAATTTGAAGCACTTACACGCACAAATTCAATGATGGTGTTTACAAATTGCCGGAAATGTCCATATTAACGGTATGAGAGAACATTAAAAAAAATTACATTTGTGTAATTTTTGAAAAAACAAAATAATACCCCAAAATGAACTTTACGTATTCAAAAGTGCAATTAGCACTATCATTTCAAAAAAGTTGAACAAAAAATTTGGAGCCATTTTCTGAGAAAATGGCGTTTGAGAGTTTCTGAAAATACGGAATTTTTCACAGAAAACTATTCAATTTTCGAGAAAAATTTATTTAACATTATTTAAAACACATGTTCTTATAAATATAATAGTGTGAACAAATTGACGCTAATGTACATAATAACTACACGAGAAACAACTAGTAAATTACATTTTTGTAATTTTTGAAAAAACAAAAGAATAAAGCAATATGACGTTAATGTCATCTCATAGAACTTATTTAGCGCTATCCCTACAAAAAGTTTAATGAATATTTGGAGCCGTTTTTTGAGAAAATCTGGTTTTTGTAATTTTTTAAAATTGCACATATTGCGTGCAATATTGCAAAATGTACATAACCTTAATGAAAGAACTCACTTTGGACAACAAATTTTAATTGAAGGAAAAATCTCTATCTTCGATTTTGTAGTTCAACAAAGCCGCCGAAAAAATTTTAAACTTTTGCAATTTTCGAAAATTCAGAGTTAACCGTGAAAATGGGACATATGCCACCTTTATAAGTGCATTTTATTCTATCCTCACAAGAAATTTAAAGAAAAAAAATGGAGCTGTTTTGTAGAAAATTTTGAAAATAACCGGGGAGCTTTATGTATAATACCCCAAAATTTTGAAGTGTATTTTTCAAATCGCGGCGCCTCGTTTGGAACCACATCGGCTGCGGAATATTCATTTTGGAAGAAATCGTATTTAGGTTTCGGCGCTACGATTGTTCAGATTGATAGTCGGACGGACGTTGTGAAAAGAACCACTTTTTCGGTATCAGGGGACGCCAAAACGTGTATTTCCGCTTAAATCTCGAAATCGATTTTCCGCAGCATTACATAACTTTGCCTATACTACGTTGTAAAGGAAAGTAACTAGTGGTGCTACAGAATGGCACAGAATTTCCCGTATTAGTTTCTATTTCCTTGCGTCTGGGTTAGCTATTCGGACTTGCCACATTCTCTTGCCAGCTGCCGTCTATCGCCGCCCAAAATGCATTTCTTTGACATTTTCTTAATTTTTCCGTTTCTTAATAGTAGAAAAGAAATATTATTTTTACAATATTAAAAAACAATAAAATCTCGTTCTAAATGGCAATTTCTTTGAAAAATTTGGAGCTGTTTTTAAGAAATGCGTTTAGCGCTACAAAAATGCGAAATTTTTCACTGAAAATTTTTAATTTTTCGAAAAACTTTATTTGAAGCATTTATACGCACAATTCAATAGTGTTTATAAATTGCCGGAAATGTGTTTACAATTTGCCGAAAATGTGCATATTAACGGTACAAGAGAACTTTAAAAAAAATTACATTTGTGTAATTTTTGAAAAAACAAATGAAACTACAAAATGAACTTTACGCCGTATTAAAGAGTGCATTTAGCCCTATCCGTTCAAAAAGTTTGAATAAAAAATTTGGAGCCATTTTTGAGAAAATGGCGTTTGAGCGTTTCTGAAAATGCAGAATTTGAGCTGGTTTGGACAGAAAACTATTCAATTTTTGAGAAACTTTATTTGAAATTATTTAAAGCACATGTACTAGCACATGTACATGAGCTAGTTTTCGAGAAACTTTATATGACATTATTAAAAGAACATGCACTCATAAATATAGTAATGTGAACAAATCGCTGCTAATGTAAATATTCACGACGTGAGAGACATGTAAAAAAGCTACATTTTTGTAATTTTTTTTAAAAAAAAGAATAGAGCAACATGGCGTTAACGTCATCTCATAGAACACATTTAGCACTATCCCTAGCAAAAGTTTAAAGAAAAAATTTGGAGCCTTTTTGAGAAAATCTGATTTTTATAATTTTTTAAAATTGCAAATATTGCGTGCAATATTGCGGAAAAACGACTAAAATTTTTTAAAAAATGTACATGACCTTAATGAAAGAACTCACTTTGGACAACGAATTTTATTTGAAGGAAAAATTTCTATCTTCAATTTTGTAGTTCTAGGAAGACGCCGAAAAAAACTTTTGGAATTTTCGAAAATTCGGAGTTAACTGTGAAAATGGGACGTATGCCACCTTTATGAGTGTATTTTTACTCTATTCTTACAAGAAATTTAAAGAAAAAAATTGGAAACCGTTTTGGAGAAAATTTGGAAATGTCCGTTGCTTCATGTAAAGTACCCCCAAATTTTGAAGAATATTTTCCAAAATCGTGGCTCCTCGAGTGGAACCAGATCGGCTGCTGAATATTCATTTTGGAAGAAATAGTACTTATGGTTTTGGCGCTACGATTGTTCACAGACTGATAGGCAGGCAGGCAGGCCAGACGGACAGAGAGACGAACGGACGTACGTTTTGAAAATACCTACTAAAAAGTGGTATTCGAAAACTGTATCAGGGGACAGCGAAACGTGTATTTTCCGTTGAAATCCTCGAAATCGATTTCCGCAGCATTATATAACGTTCCCTATACCGCGTATATATTCCGTATATACGTACGTATACGGGAAATAAAAATTATTCTGGCTTGTGGCAGTTCCAAGCCAATTGGACCACGGCCCATCAGCCCGGAAGACATCAAGAATATTGACTCCTGCCGTGAAAGCCTTCAATGCTTTATTCTGATTTGTGTCGCTGGCGGATGGAAGGATACATCCAATAATAACCGGCATCAATTGACGCCGCTGTGGTGCTTCTGAGCGGAAGGTTCTAGGGTTCGAGTCCCGGCAGTGGCAGGATTTTCGACCCTAGGTACGTCGGTCGAATTCAACCGCTGTTTGTAGGAAAATTCCAGCGGACGGCTGCTCTGATCAGTAGTTTTCCGTGGTTGTGCGATCAACAGCAAGCGAATGCCGGAGCAGTACTCTAACAAACGGGCCACGGATCGCGCGCGATGTTTCCTTCCTCTTCCGTGTCCTATCCTGAACTTTTACTTACACACACCTACACTATATGCACTATACTTACACACATGGCGGGAGACCAGACGGGAGCTCAGAGGCGTCAGCCACCGGCTGAGGCGGTGCCCCGCTGGTGGGAGATACATGGTTGAGGAAAAACTGTGCAAGCCGAGGGGTTGGATGGCGCCGGATCTCGCCATCCAGTGGAGGAAGATCACCGCTATCTTCCGCAATAAAACATGCACTAGCTCTACAATTACGGAACTAATGACCTTAGCCAGTAGTCTAATACAGTTTTTCAAAAAGGTATTTCTCTTGTGATTTTGCATGAAGTATTGACAATTTGAATTTTTTTAAAAATAGCTCCAAATGTTTTATTTTCTCGAACAGTAATGTACGCTTATAAAAAATGGTTCAGACCTCGTTCTCGTTAAAGTCTTTGTATTTTCGAAAATTGCCAATGTTTAATTTTTTCCGCGTCTTCCTACAATATTGACGATGAAGATTTTTCTTGATGAACTCTTATCTTCAAAGCTAGATCTCGTAATAATATCAATGAAAATCTCGGAATTTTGAAAACTGCAAATGAAAATGTTGAAGTTTCTTTTTGAAGTGACGGGAAGTTATTTTACCAGTGAGCTTGATGGTTAGGGGGTAACGTGAATAGAGTGCTGAATACAAGGAAGGTATGTGCTATTGTAGCACCATTAGTTTTCTTCCTGCAGAATTTGTGGATTGTTATTAACAAGTTGATTCCGTGTGAAGATGCAGATGGTTATTAGAAGATACGCAATGAAATGGGAAAGTACAGAAATTAGAGTCCTCAATAGAAAAGTTAATTGTTTGACCACGTTTGAGAGCAAATGAGCAGGTTGCTCATTGTCTTATTCTTCCAGTACAATCACAGAAGAGCATCAAAATGTTTTCACAACTGATTTTATACTTCGAACCAAATGTCAAGTTTATTAAAAATATCAGGAAAATAAATTCAGGGCAGGTCTTCCAAATGCTACTTTTAATGTTAAGATTCATATTATAAATTGTAGAAATATTTAAATTACAAAGTAAATGCAACCTAGTGTAGAAGAAATAACATTCTTAGAGTGAAGTAATGGCAATCAAATACAGTATAGCTGATCAACACCAGTTCAGAACAGGTACAGTATAAAGTAATAAAGTAGAATTCTTAAATTAAGTCATTGATGAATACATTGGTCCTCAATTATGATTTCTGTGCATATTACCAAACATCAATTGATCAAATTATAGGATGGTCCCCTTATTTGCTGTACACTGGTAAATCGGGCGCGGATCCACGGGGAAGGAAATGAGGGAAATCCCTCCCCTCAATTTTTCAGTTACTATTAATTTTAACTTGTCAGTGATTTTTAGCAAAAATATTTTCGGATTATCATTAAAACGAATAAAATCGTATCGCAGCATGAGCTGACTGTAGCCTATGACATTTTATAAAATCTGTAATACGACATATTCGCCGAAAACATTTTGAATTTTACCCTCCCAAAATTCGTCTTTGGATCCGCCCCTGGGTAAATGTACATACTTTTGCAAATATTATGCAGTTTGTACTAGTTACTTAATAAACATTACACGATTATTGGAATTTTTCATAAATATATTTTTCTTTCTTCCAGAATTTATTGAATAATTTCCAGAACTGGGATATAATGACAGTGGCTGCAAGAATGTTCCTTTTTTTTCAACTTGTCACTGTATTTCCACTTATTGCCTACATGCTTCGAGTTCAAGTAATGGGAATTTTATTTAAACATTCAGAACCAGGATTTGTCAATATTTAGCATTCAATGTGCTCGTTGTTGCTATTTGTGTGTTTGTTTGCGGTTCTCCTACCCAGAATTGGCACAATTATCAGGTATGTGTCACATGTTAATATTCATCATTTAGGCTCTACAGTGTAATGTGTATATTTATTTATTACCAGTCATCCATTTCTGTACTTAGGTTTACTGGTGCTTTGAGTGGACTCATTTATATCTTCACTCTTCCAAGTCTCTTGCATTTGGCATCATTGCGAATACGTGGAGAACTGACAATACCTATAATTATTATCCACTTAATAATACCAATTTTGGAGGTGGAAACCTCATTGCACAGTTTTTTGTTTCTGAATGATTTCACCTTTTAATAATCAGTATCATGTTTACATTATTTTATTTGTTTTATTAAGATGTATACAATGTCTATTATGCAAATAATGTGATGTTTATATGTTTTTTGGGAAATGCATGTAATGTTTTTTCCCAGTCAAATGTATTACATATTTAGAAATAAAGATTAAATTATTTCCTAAGTGTTGGGAAGTTAAAAGAACCCTATTTAAGAAAATTATTGTAATTTTAGGACCTTACCATGTTCTTCAGCCAGCTACTAGTTATTTCAATGTTATTCATTTTGACCCAATACAGGCTCCAAAGCAATATTAGACCAGTAAAAATATGTATAGGACAACTACAAATTGAAACTTAAGATAGATACTAACAACTATATATATATATGAATGCTTGGGAAGGTAAATACAATTACAGAGAACCTTTTTTTGGCCATTCGTACGATGAACTGATTCTTGAATAAAATATTGCAGTTAATATCCCTTTATTAACATTTTAACAAAGCGACGTTTCGAGGCTCAATTTGCCCCAACAACAGGCTAGAAACAACACTTTTTAATACTGTACATTCTATATAAAACACATTAGAGAGTACCCAACACAAAAAGATCTGAAACTCGCCTTATTATACAGGGTGAGTCACGTAACTTTAGCACCTCCTGTAACTTTTGAACGGTTGAAAGATATTGCAATGCAGTTTTCACGGAAGTGAATGAGGGAATGGGGCTAATTGATATGTGTATTGATTTCTCTTTTATCACTTTTATTTTACGAGAAATTTTTTTAGAAATTAATGCACGTATCAATTAGCCCCTTTCCCTCATGCACTTTCGTGAAAACTGCATTGCAATAACTTCAACCGTTCAAAAGTTACAGGAGGTGCTAAAGTTACGTGACTCACCCTGTATATTATACCAAATCCTAACTAAGTAATAAATTTTTAAAAATTGTTTGGCAGTCTCCAAATTTACAAGAAATTAAAAGATCCAGCCGCAATTGCGGACACTTCTGGCCTGACGTGCCAATAATGATATTTGTGATTTTTATATTTATTACAAGAAGTAGGCCTATAATACAGCATTAAGTCTTTTCCAGGTACACATTTGTATCTAGTGACCTACAGCAGAAGATAATGCTGAAAAAAAAACCACTCAAAATGGTTTTCCAAAAAAAAATGGCACGCACACTGCTCAAGAACAAGCAACATCCACTCATACAAAGCATTGATTACCCCGGTCAACAATGTTTTTTCACCAGAAAAACCAATGGGTGTTTTTAATAGTGTTAAGTGTGCGGATTTCAAATATGGTATAAATGTTTGCGTACCACGTACAATTTCTCGGTAATAATACTTTTATTGTTCCATTGGCACATGGTTTCCCGGAACTCTTGGGAGATGCGTAACACGAGTCATATCCGTGCCCTTCGCAGAAATAAAGACAGTGCCTCCTGTTGCGAAACGACCAAAACTTGAGTTTCAGGGAGTGTGTCTAACGAGAAAGACGTGTGTCCACTGCTGAAAATATTACAAGAAGTTCTACGTCAGGATCATTGGTGTTCCCACGAGTTATGAATTTCTTTCAGCGCAAAGGGGAATGAACACTGTGGTTTATCATGTACCAGATAAAGTCTTCTCAATGCAAATATTTTCCATTACGCGAGTTTTATTTTCTTTGAAGCATGAACTCATTGATTATTTACACGAAGTTGAAAGTATTCCAATGCTCAAATTCAAAGTAACTGCGCTAATTCTGAATCTGTCAACAACTTCGTTTCGTTGTAGATTATGAGATATATCACGATCATCCAAACAACTTCTGTAATGCTGGTGCTTCTTTTACCCCAAAATCACAGAGGCGCATGATTTTCCGATGACATCAGAAGGAGTACCAGTAGTATTTTGGATGCAATCTTGGTGATCAAGATAAAAGCTGGGCACCACATGTTATTTGCAATCTATGAGCATCGGGATTAGGACATTGGGTTCAACACAAGATACATTCTATGTCTTTTGTCATTCCTGTAATTTGGCGTGAGCCCCACAGTGATGATTGCTATTTTTGCTGTGTCCGTATTAAGAGTTTCTTAGCAATGAATAAACATTGCTTGGTGTATCCGAATCTGCAGTCTGCAATAAGACTAGTGCCTCATGACGACCAGTTATCGGTTCCCAATCCTCCATGTGAAATGAATGTACTTCAGGAAACGGAGTGTGCATTGAGTAGTGGTCTTGAAGAAGTAGAAAGTTTTTCAGATCCAGAATATATTCCCGAAATTTCCAATACAGAAACACAGAAATATACTCAATCCGAATTAAATTATCTCATTAGGGATCTTTCACTAGCCAAAGTCAAAGGAGAACTGTTAACATCGAGATTGAAAGAAAAACATGTTGCAGAGAATAATATTCGTATATCCCATTACAGATCTATGAGCAAAGATCTAGAACAATATTTTTCCTTAGATGGTCCAATGGAATTCTGTAACAATGTAAATCGTCTCTTTACGGAATTGAAGCAACGTCACAAATCTTCAGAATGGTGCCTATTTATCGACGCATCTCAGCAGAGTTTAAAGGCAGTCTTATTGGACATTGGCAATGTGAAGTCTTCTATACCCATTGCCCCCTCTCTTCATGTGAAAGAAACCCATGAAAATTTAAGTGTTATACTAGAGACAATTCAGTACAATAGTTATCAGTGAAACATTTGTAGAGATTTAAAAGTCAGTTCTGTTGCTTCCTTTGCCTGTGGGATAGTCGAGATACGATACAACATTGTATCAAACGTGACTGGAAGCCAAGAAATTCTTTCACTCAAGGAGAAGAAAATGTTCAACATGTCCGTTATAGCATATTAAGCTTGTGTTGGTTAAACATTTTGGAAAACCGCTTGGCAAAAGAAATTCGAATGGTTTCATGTACTTAAGTGAAAAGTTCTGCAAAATAACTCCTGGGTCATTCCATGCAAAAAAGTAGGAAATCTGACACTACATCTCAGAATTTAAAAATATTTTGCCACCTTACTTATTATGATACCTGCATGAACCAGGTACAATATTTTTGTCTCATCATCCATTGTTTAGCAACAATGGGCACTTGAAATATTAGATTAGCAGTCTGTAGACATTCCGTTATGATTTTTTTCCGATGATATGCAAACAAGCAAAAAATATGAAAGTGACACCATTTGTAGAAGAAATGTAAAGGATAATTTTACGCTAAAGAAATTTTTTTAACCGTGAGTCTTTACCAATTAGGAAGTAAACAAATTCTAAAAAATGCAATAATGGAAATATAATATTTTTAAATTCTTGAATTTTGGAAGAAAAATTGCTGAAACTACTTTCAAGCTACTCTGTAAATTTCATCATGGAATCTTGAATGGTTTTAAAGTTATGAATAAAAGTATCTTACTGGCGCTCCATTAACGAACTCTTCTCAGCTGCTAGAGCCGCCGCGCCACAGCGCTCCTCGTCAGCGCTCGGCGTTACAATTTTCCTCCGCCGCGCGATGATGGATTTCGCAAAACTACTTCTCTAGGTGTTAATTTGGCCGTAGGAGCTACATGAAGAGATACGCCAAATTCGACCATTATTTTTTGTTCACTCCAACTTTTTGGTAAACACGGTTAAAATCATGTACTTCTCATTAGCTGTTTCCACGTTTGAAAATTTTTCTTTGAATTGTGTCAACATTTCTTTTCCATCATTGCTTTCTGTACTCACATGAAATAATTCAGAAACTGCTTTATTTACGGCACTCACCTTTCTCCTTGCGTACGATATCTCTCGGGTTTGTTTTTGCAATGACAATGGTGATTGACCCAGAGGATACAAAATGTTTACATTACCAATAGTGGCTTCCTCTGCAACTCCTGGGGCTACGTACTCCTCTTCACTTGACGTTTTCACTTCACTGTTTCAGTTGAGTCACTAAGATCTGCATTGGGCATTTTGGATATTTTGTGACGACACATCGCATATTGCTTCACCTACCACTATTTTCTTCCGCATCGCCTCTGTAATCTTTCTCTTACCCACCCGACTTTTGTGCTTCTCGAGTCCGAATGGATTGCAGCACAAAAGCCTGTTAAACGTATTCACAATCTTTGGCATTTTCTTTCACGATGTATCACTGAACAGTAACACGCGAAAACTAAGCCTGTAAACTGGTGTCAGGATCCCTTCGAAGGCATCGATGGATATCCCTAGGGAATGAACTTGGCGGTGCCTGCCTACGACCTTGCGTCACCCCTCGCTGGGCAAAGGCACGCGACTTTCAACCTTAAGAGCAAAATGCGCGCATACTTTTTATTTAATAACTTACGCATTTTTTAAGATTCCATCGCGACAGTTTGCAGAATGGTTATTTATTGGTTCTTCCTGCAGTGTGTAAAATATGAAAGAAAAGAAAATATTATTTTTGAAGAAAAATGTATTTGTTTAATTTATTAGCATTTTTATTATAAAACAAATGTCTCAATCCTTAATATCTTATCAACTGCTTCAAATATGATCATTTATCTTCAAAATAGAGTGCCCGTTTTTAAAGTTTTATTCATTTATGAACGTCATAATTATTATCATTATTGAGTACATTGTGTCATCGTCCATGTTTAACCCGTAATTGTTGCTAAACTGTTGAAGATATTAATCCCATAAATTGTCTTTTAACTGTTCATCATTAGTAGATTAATGTAATAAAATATGAAAAAAATCTGAGACTCACTGTCAGAAAACCTGAAATTTTGCATGGAATGACCCTCCTGTCAAACTAAACAAGGTATCCTTGTGTGATCGCAAATCAGGGAGCTATTGAAGGACCCAATATTTGAAGTACGACTGAGTGATCTCGAAAAGAGGGCATGTAAAGTTTTCAGTGGCTTTCGCACAATTTTCTTAGTAATCAAATGTATGTCTTCTGATTACAAAAAGGCGTGCAGAAATTACTAAATGCGTATCATGACATGGAATACCGCATGTCACTGAAACTTAATTTCCTGCATTCCTATTTAGACTTTTTCTCATTCAAACTAGGTAATATTAGTGACTAGAAGGGAGAGAGGTTTCAGAAGGACATTAAGGTTATGGAGGTGAGGTACCAAGGCTTTGGGAATCAATCCATACTTGCAGACTATTGCTGGATGCTATGCCAAAATGACCAAAACATTCACAAAAGGAAATCAACAGCTGTGCATTTTTAGCTCGCAAATCTATTTTTATTCAATTTGTGACTTATCTTTACTATTCAATTTATTCAGTATTTACACTTGTGATCTGTTAATTGCCTGGTAATAAGCGTCAAGTTTGCATTTGTAGCCGCAGAAAATGCTTATATATGTATTTCCGAAAATGCATTTTATTTCAACAATGGTATGCGGCAGACAAAACCCAAACCAGATTCGTATTTAGATCAACAAACATATAGTACAAATACCTGCTTTCATCTTTGGTGATTAAATTTACTTTCAAATTATCGACCTGTGTCATTTTACCTGTTATATATTCCGAAATGGATGGGTTATCCAAATATAACAGTTCGTACAATTTACCAATTTATTATACAACACGATATAATTGTAAACCAGAACAAGAAATCGTGTGCCATCAACAGCCAAATTCGTGGCCTCCAGAAGATGTCACCTACGTCCGCACGGATTTCCCTAATACTCAGCCACAGAGAGTCGACATTCATATCGACAGACATTCGCGAGGTAGCTCGGTACAATTCCACAACTCAACTGTCTGCTCTTCCGCTTGATTACGATTATGTATAGTAGTAAAAAATACGCATTTATTCACATTTCAAGGTCACGAGCTGGAAGGAGAGGGGACATTGTCTTCCTACCTGGAACTCCAATACCAAAACTTTAAGTCGTAACAACCAGATTGGATGACAGTGTCCCTCTCTCCTTCCACTTCGTGACCTTGAACTGCCATTGAGTTTAAATCGTGAGTTTAGTCTGGACCTATCTCGGCGACACAGAGCACCCATTCTTTGTCTATGCTCGGCGAGTCTATGCAGTTTTTTGCTCGCCGATCTCGCCCCAGCGATCACTCCATCTTCCAGCTATTGACCGAATAATGTTTCCGTCCACAAGACAAATACCGGCTAACCGGGGTGAAGGGTTTCCATTATCCAATCAGAGGCTTCAAATTCTGATGCTGTCACTGCAGAGTTACCGATACTTAATAATAAAAAATGAAACATTCCAGCGCGAAGCAACTGAAAATTAGAGCGCCATTACTTCTTTGGTTATGCATCGTGTGTGAGGTTCTGTGACGTCTACTATTGTGTGATCTTATTGTGATTTGTCTCTTGTTACTGTTTTGATCTGATGTAAGAACGACCACGTGTCTGCCGCCCGAGTAAGTAGCAACATCGCTCTTCGCATCCCATCTGTCAAGAAGCCAGAAATATTATTCAGACAATAGGCGAAGAAAAGGGAGGGGCGGGGCCTTTCCATCGGCCCATTCCTTCACGGTGAATGCGCTTGGCCGGCCGCCGCCTGGTTTGCGCCGTGAGTGCCTTCCGGTTCCACCCATTCTGGGCCCCTCTGCACGCCCCGCCGGATCGCGCTCTTCAGCTCTGCAGTGGGCCGCAACGCTCTGTCTGCGTGGCACCCAGTGTACCGTCGATCCACTCGTGTGGACACAAATACTGTTTACACAGCAATAATCAAGAGGTATTTGCAGATAATTTTAAAGTTCTTTTTTCAAAAATGACCTGACGGATCTTTTGTGAAAGTGCTTAGTAGTCATTTCACATATTTGAGTGCATTTTGAATTAAATAAAACAAAAAAACACGGATTAAAACTTTAATAAATTATTTACAATATTGAAAATCAATTCTTTAATATTTTTAAAATTATCCCTTTGATTCTTAACCGATATGATACGATGTGACATGCTTGCTATGATTTTATGACAGTTTCTGATAATGTGGTTCTGATAACCATAGCAAACCCTGGTATTTTTTTGACGAGATCCTCCTTGATTGTAATAATAAATCCTTCGATATTTCTTTTATAAATTCTACCCCCACGTTCTCTATCGGATTCAAATCGAAAGAGTTTCTAGGTCAGTCTAGAGTTTTTATTTTACTTTTCTTAAGAAAAATGTTATTTTTAAATCTTTTTGACATGGCGCAGAGTCGTTTATGAACACAAAATCATTGTCCATACCATACCATACTGTCATAAGAGGAAGTGGATTATTTTGGAGCACCTTCATGTGTTTGTTTTGACGATGGTTCCTTGTACAAAATAGAGCCTTCCTCTGCCATGATGGTTAATAAGTGACCAAATCATACTGTAAAGATAATGTTTAACACGTTTCACTATGCAGTCATTTTCATTACGCATGCTGTGAATGCAAGATTTTGGTTGGTGTCTTTGTCTTGCAAGTTCATGATTGACGGCGATATAGTAATGAGCCATTTTACACCTCGGTAAAGCTATCACTGCCCACTTTCACAAAACTGGTAAAAATTGCGCCATAATTATGGGCTATTTTCAGATCCCACCAAAAAAATGGGCAGCCTCTCAACACCACGAAATTTAGATATCAGAATGAGGCGGGTATATCCCCTACTTACTCAAAACTCAAACATTTTTATACCATGAATGATGGTCAAAAATGGCGTTGGTTAAACTAATACCCTCTCTTACTCAAAATTCAAAACTATTTTACCGTCAAAACAAGCGAATTTTGGGCTCCTTTCGGCCACTTTTCAAAATTTCAAAACTCACCCCTAACTATGAGAAAAAAACGAAAACAACCCCAGTTTCTCAAAATACGAAAATTCTTCCACCATATTTTGGGTCTAAATAGACAACCAATTCTTTTTTGCCAACGCCTAACACCTCGAAGCTAAAAATGTTACTAATAGGGGTGGTATAGTTAAGACACCCACCTGCTCAAAACATTAAAAAAAGCTTGCACTATAATTTTGTGCTATTTAGAGAGACCAAAATAATGTTTGCTCACACCCCACAAACCCCTAATTATAAGATATAAAAACTGCGCTGAGAAAACTAGAATCCCTGTTTCCTGAAAACTCAATACTTTTTGTACCATCGAAAGAAAAACCATTTTGGGCCACTTAAAGTACAAGTTAAAAACTGAGTATTCAATATAGGAGTGGATGATGGAGAAATTATAGAAAGGGGAAAGGATGGGTTTGTGGCTGGAGTCTGCATGGGACTCGAATTAATTATGGGTTTGTCCAGTGGCGTCTCCTGGCTGGTAGATGCGGGGATGCGATCATGATATTACAGATTGAATGCATAATTCCAAATATTTGAAGTCTGCGTCATTCGACTTTACTCTGAAGTATTTTAGAAGTGTATGTTGCAAGTTAGACACATTCTGAATCTTCCTTGAAAATCATCATTTTCTCATTGCATGCACTAACTTACAGCTAAATTTTTCTAGGGTGGCTGCTGAGATTCGCGAGTAGAGGGGGAAGCTGAAAGTGATGGGGAGAGAGCCAGAAGGCGGCGCTCGCTCGCACCTGGTTCGTCTGTCAAAACTAAAAACATTAACCTACCTTTGCTATAGCACAAGCTAGCGAACAGCCTTCGAAATCAATTTGTTGTCTTTGCTCGGTTAATGGAGAAACACCAAATTCACGAGATGGCCTGGCTCTGTTATCATCCATATGTTTTCCACTGTCACTGAAACCCGTTTCCTCACAATCATAAGTAGTATCATTTTCACCGTCTTTACTATCGCGTCGTTTCCTGGAAAAAATAACGCTTTCTTGTTATGGTGCATTAAATCATAGTGCGGTGAAACACACTCTCATTGAAACTGTCGAAAGCAGATTCCACGTCCTTTCTCTTTTCTTAATTAGGAGTAGAAAATTAACACGATTCTCCTGATTGAATACAATTAATTTCCTTATTAATTCTGCGAATAGATCTTTCGAAACACCCGAACCAGGAATTACTGCCTTAAGAACTGTTTTGATATTTCCAATGCCTTCTTTTGCTTCTCTTCATAAATTGATATACTTTTGCAACGACTTCACGCGTCTGACTGAAGGATGTCTATATGAAAGTTGCTTTGAACAGGACACATTGCAATGATCACAACAGAATAATAATCACTTGTACAGAACTTCATACAAATAGCTGTACTCTGTTAGAGAAATGCAACTGAAAACTGTCACCTTGCGGAGACGAATAGTCAGGGTCAATGTTTACTCAATGGAAGTAGGGCTGTCAACACGTTCTGGGAAGGGACGCGCTCCCCCCTAAAGCGATAGTTTTAAGGAATGGAATTTTCCGGTAGCTCTGAGGTCTGATCTTGAGCGGTAATGCTAAAATAATTTCATTGTACATAAACAAAACAATAAAACTAAAAAAAATAACCACAAACAAATACACACCTAATTTTGAACTCGACATCTATTCGCGTTGTCTTGGTTGTCCATCACTATACTGCGATTTTTGTAGGAAGAGCTCTCAAGGCCACTCAAATCCCATCTTCGCGATGGAATATGTCACGGCATTTCGTGTCATTCACAGTTGTTCCGCTAGATTTCGCACGATCGCGACCGTATGAAGCAGTGCTTGCGATCATGCGACTTCTACCGGCAAGACCGAGAAAAGACGCCAAATGCCGTGACATATTCCATCGCGAAGATGGGATTTGAGTGGCCTTGAGAGCTCTTCCTACAAAAATCGCAGTATATCTACCTTGAGTTTTTCGTAATAGGAGAAAGAACTGCACGGAATTTCACGAATCCTGTCTATGACACAATGAAACGTTTCACTATTGTTCCCTGCCACAAATAACTCACCCACTACAACAAATGATGAGCTCGCCATGTCGCACACGCACACACACACGCAAGTTTTATTCTTTCGCGTTACAATTTCGAATTCACGATTCTCTTTAACATATCACCAACTAGGCAAAGTAGTCTATGTAACGCACATTCAGTAGTAAGCAGCATTTACGGTAGAATACAGGACTCACATGACGGACAAAATAACATCGCGCGCACCGTTTCGAGTTCACGGATTGTCTGTCATACCATTTCCTTACATGATGATCTTGTTTTGTCAGGCCTGCTAACACACATCGAGTTACCCAGTTGTACTGAATCAGGTTGAAATATGCTTAAGCATAGTTGGCAGACTTGCTTGACTTGTGAAGACAGTCGTGCCGTCAGCCCCCCCGCTCCCCGCTTCCGGGTCACAATAGTGGCACGTGACTTCTGGGATTCCCAGGCGTGCTGCCGAATTATTAGAGAGAGAAGGGCATCAGAGGAGGGGGTATGGAAGGTTATTGGGAGGGGATACACGAATGCCAATGAGAAGCTTTTGATGTGAGAATCTACGTCACATCACCGGCAGCCGAAACCACGCAGCTTGCACACAGCGCATGGCCGTGAGTTCAATGACCTCGCCAACGAAGTGAGGTCGTTGAAGGGATGTTTCTCTGTCTGTCACATCCAGCGAGGGGACTAACGCCTATTGGACCGCGCACATAAATGGCGGGAGGGAATAGAGAAATAGAGGGAGATACTTAACAGAAGAAAATAAAATACTTTACTGAGAATATTTTTAAGTGATGGAAAACTAGGGGATGTAACACATCACTCGCATACATTGAGCCTACGCCACTGGGTTTGTCAGCTCACTACTGAAAGTATTTTCCAGCAAAGTTCATGTGGAGACCATGCCGGATGAAGTCTTTTGCCAAGAGGAAATTAATTTTAAAAAGTGTTACATTTATTTCTCTCAGATGTCATTTTAATTGTTGGTTTGCGTGCTTAATCTCGCTGCATAGTGTTGGTCTGTTGTATCACAAGGAGTCGACTACAATGTTCGTATTTTGAACAGGCACATTGTAATGTGTTTACATGTTCTTCAGGTGTAGAATAATCGCCCAAATTGGCATTCTGCGCTCCTATGATAATGACTAGGGAGCGGATTTTTATGCCCTAAAAAATCTTGAAATATGCTCTTAAAAATATGCATTTATGACCTAACGCAACATGCCCTTTAATATGCACTTAAAATTAACAGTATTCCATTTCTTCTGCAAACCTGTCTTGATAAAATTCTTGGAATGAAATGAAAATTTCTTGGAATAAAAAGATATATTTTTGGTGCAAACATAATATAATCTATCCTACTTCGCGAGAGAAATAATCGAAGTAAATATTCGTGAAAAAAAACCTTAGTCAAATACATTGTATGTCTTGTTGAATTTCTTCTCATTGGTTTAAGAAGTATGTTCTCAAGAAATATCCCACATTTGCACAAGTATTTTATCATCTACAGAAAACAAAAACGTAAACTGTGACTGGCTCCTTCGAATCAATGAACGCTCACAATTACATAAGATTCTTTGAAAAGATGAAATGTTTTATAGATTAGTCTCTTTTTTAACGAAATATGCAAAATATGCGCCTATAATTACACGAATATGCACTAACAGGAAAAATCTGCCAAATATACACAAATATGCACTAACATATTAATCTATATAGCATCATATTCTAACTAAACGTCGAGAAATTTCACTTAGCTATGTAATAATAATACTTTATTGCACAAAAAAGTACAACGGCGAGTCTCAGTAATTGAATTACTGCTTTTCAGATTAACCACGAGAAAAACACAGAAGATCATGAACATAACATCAAAAGAGAATAAGCATAAGTAGAAAAAAAGCATAAATGTAAGTACTGTGCATGAGGGTTAGAAATTGAAATAAGTTACATAGGTACAATATAACTGTAAGTGTATAGCAGATAATATAACAATAATATAATATATACAGATAATATAACAACAGGAAACACTGAAGTAATGCTAAACACATACATCAAGAAGGTTACAAAAAATGTAATATAATACATCAAGAAACACTGAAGAAAGATTAAAAGTTAAGTTTAGTAAATTAACAAAGTTTTTCACAAAATGATTTGTACGGAAGGGTTTTAAGGTGATGAGGGATTATATTGTGGAAGTGTGGACTAAGATAGGTAAAGGATGCCTCAAATTTGGTAGTAAGGTGAACGGGAATAACAAGTAGGAAATTGGCAAATCGGGTAGTACGGGAAGCAGACTCATTAGATTGTGAAAATAGTGTAAGTCGATCCCGAAGATAACTGGGAGAGTTAGAGGAGAGCACAGAGTGTACCAGTAAACATATGTGAAATATCCATCTGTCTCATGGTCAACCAGTCTGACTTATACATGAATGGTGATATATGCTCATATTTCTGAACATTGAAACAGAACCTCAAACACATATTCTGAATAAGTTGAACTCTAGCAAAATTTCTTTGAGATAGTACAGGGCTATAAACAATATCACTATAATTAAATAACGACAGTATGAGAGTATTGCACAACATTAGCTTAGTTGACTGTGTTAATTGGTTGCGATATTGATATAGGGACCTTAATCTCAAATATGCTGCTCTACATTTGATTAACACATGATGATCAAATTTCCATCCACTGCCCATCCATAAACAAAGATTATTAGCAATATCAACATGACCAATAGAATGACCATCAATTAATTTGCTGAAAATTGTCTGTTTTTGCATTTCTTAGGTGATTTGTAGTGTCTAAAAAGAGATACACAGATTTATTAGGATTTAAAATTAATCCATTCTCCATAGACCATTTATGAATATTAGCAAGATCCACATTTAAGCAATCAACATCCAATGGAAGATTAGATGGGTGAAAGGAATAAATTGAGTATCGTCTTCATACATCTGAATCACGGAGTTGAAGGATAGATGCATTAAATCTGCTACATAGATGTTGAACAGAAGGGGACCTAGAGTGGAGCCTTGAGGTACCCCTCGAGATAAGAAACGTGCAGATGACGTTTTTGTAGCATCTAGGGTGAGTACGACCGTTGACTGAGAGCGAGCTGATAGGTAAGAACTGAACCATCCAATTGCAGGTTCTGAGAAATGAAGGAAGCGCAGTTTAGATAATAGACGGTCATGACTTAACGTATCAAATGCCTTGGAGAAGTCCAATAGACCAACAACAGGTACCAAATCTCGATCGAACGCTGTCAAACATATATCAGACAGTAGAGTTAGTGAGGAAGTAGTACTGTAACCGCGTCTGAATCCAGACTGATTGTGAGGTAAAAGAGAATGTGTTTTCAGAAATCTCTGAATTTGTGTCTCAACACACTTCTCAAGAATCTTGGACAGAAAAGGAACTAATTTTATTGGCCGAAAATCAGAGTAAATAGATGGGTTATTAACTTTAGGTACTGGAATCACGAGACCGTGTTTCCATGCAGAAGGAAACTCAGACTTTCTAATGAATAGTTGACTATATGGGTAAGATGAACGAAGCAAAATGGCAGGCACAGTAAAACCATGTTTGCAGAAATGCCGTCCGAAGCAGCACTTGTCAGTTTAAATGAGCGTACAACATTAAATAGATCTTCTTCAGAGATTGGCTTGAATGTAAAAGAGGGAAGTGAATTCACAATGTGGTCGCTTGGAGAAGAGAAGACTAGAGTTGAACAACGAGTATCGGGGATGGAATCAACAAAGTGGTTATTTATGGAATCAGGGTCCGAAAGCAAAGGAGTTGTAGGAACCAAATTGTCACATCGATGTACGCTAGCTAGCTTACGTTTCTTCCATAGAATATCTGATTTCAAGGATGATGAGTCAAAGTATGCTTTTTCTTCAGAACGTAATAAACGCAATGTTTCATGTCGAAGCATTTGATATTTAGCCTTATAATATTCTCTTTCACGAGTTGAGTAAGATTTTTTCATCTTCTTTTTCATCAGATTGCGTTTGCGTATCATACATCGAACATTCTTCGTTACCCATGGCGTCATAGAACGTCTAAAAGAAATAGTTTTAACAGGGGCAAAAATATCAATAAGCTGTACAATAAGAGAAGCTAGGATAGATACCTTCTCATCAATAGATTGACGGTCAAAAATATCATTCCAGCTAACATTGGTAGCCACATCATTAAAATTATCAATCGGTATAGATCGTAGATCTCTGAACATTACAGTGTGTCGCAACTTTTGCTTAGGAAGACATTTAATTTTACAGGAAATTAGTTGATGGTCACTAATGCCCGCTGAGTCTGATACATCAACATCAGTCACTTCCAGGGAATCAGATACAAATAAGTCAATAATTGGCGATGACGTAGCAGTCACACGAGTGGGTTCTGATATAATTTGTGAAAAATTAAAGAATTTTTGAAAATCAGCAACAAGACCACTAACAGAAGATAATTGCGTCGATGTGATACCTATATCAACATTAAAATCGCCTAAGCAAACTATGGAAGATGTCATCATCACAATATTGGATATTATAGACTCTAACGTTGAAGAAAAGACTGAGGGCATGTAGCCAGGCGGCCTATAGGCAGTGACAATTGCTAAAGGCAAGTTGTCGCACGAGCATCTCAGACCATCTATCAATATGCCAACAGCCTCAATATGCGCGGTTGAAACTGAGGAGCTAGAAGCTAAATCTAGCACTGAATAATTTAGTTGAGATTTGAGGTAGACACATACACCACCTCCTCTACTTAGAGGACGATCACAACGAATAAGATTATATCCATTTATCTGAATATTAGAGTCAGGAATATTCTCGCTTAACCAGATTTCAGACATAGTAAACACAAGGGGGTCATCTGGTGGCTCAGAGCGAAGTCGCTTGCCTTTCACCAAGGAGGTCCGGGTTCGATTCCCGTCGATCTCATGTGAAATTTGTTCCAACAAAACCAGTTTGACTGCTCCACAAGGGCTAGTCCAACCCCTGTGAAGTGTCCTAAACCCTACCTCTATCCTAAATCCTTCCCAATTCTGGCCGCCGGGTAGTGACGCAGGGGCGCGCAAGAGGCGCGTGCGCGGAGATTCTACCTGGCGGTCCTCTTGAAAACTACGACGTGACGTGACATTAATGTAATGGAGGATTACTCCTGAAAAGCGCAGTAGATTAATGGAGAATTACTCCAAAGCGCAGAGCGCTCAACGCCCCGAAAGGGGTTTAGAGACGCGTTGCGTCAAATTGTGTACGCAACAAATGTAAAAAAAAAAAAAAAAAAAAAAAAAAATCTCCAAGCAAGAGGCTTGAGCTTAACGGATCGCAGCAATGAGCTGCTCTACCGTGCATACTGCCTCGCCCGGTACCTAAGTCGTCTACGGAAGATTCCGAGAGTCGTCTACGGAAGATTTCGAGACCGAGAGATGTCCAGAACCAACGGACAAAAAATCATAGAAATCCGCTCCCTAATAATGACCGTGCCCTGATTAGTCAATGTCTTCCTGTGGGTGACCAACTCTGCAGTCATGTCCGCAAACCTCCCATTATGTTTAAAAACAAATGAAACTGAGTAGTTGAAGAGTAATGTCCTACAGAGAATGGAGGAAAGATGGCGACAGTAGCTGAAATAAGTACCGGTTGTAGGCTCAGTACGAAGGTTTTTGTTTTCAATTGGGTAAGATACGTAGCTTTACAGGTTTTGGTTTTGATACGCCTCCTAGACTTCTTGTTTTGGTTTGTACGTGAATTTATCGATGGTAGAAGAAGGTTGTGGGGTTCAGGAAGGCGAAGAAAATCTGTTTCATGATCTAAAATACTAAATTCGTTTCGAATTGTGACTAGATGCAGTCTACGTCTTATGTTCAGTAACGGGTGCAGAGTTAAGATTAGAAATGACACCGACTTGTGTCCCACCGTCTATGTAGTGAAAAACCTCTTCCAGCCTTCGTATAAGTTGATCGTAACTATTGATTATACGTGTGAAGACTTTCAGATTGTCTGCTTTGAGTGTTTAGGGCAGTGTTGTCAAGGTAGATGCCACGAGCGGGAGTTCGTGGCAAGAGTGCTACGACGAAATCGCCCCTCCACGCAATTCATTACCCCGCCACCAGACAATGCCATCCCTATTGTAAAACGGCGGGTGTTACCAATACTTCCTTTCCCGACGCTAGTTGCGCAGAGAAGCTCAAGGCATGGCGACGCTTGCCACTGCCACCAGTAGAAGAACTTGACACCACTGATTTAGGGAGTAAGAACCGTAGAACGAGTAGTAGTCATGTCACAAATGCGTTTTAATGAACGTGATAAAATTGGGAGTAAATAATAGAACCCAGAGAAAAGCAACTAGTACTTAACTTTATTTTTTAAAACTTCCTGAAGATTGATGTTTCTTCAATGAATAACAAAAATATTATTTGTTACGAGTTTGAGAAGGTACGCTGTCTGCAACATAGATGGAAGCAAGTACCTACGAAATTTGCCGTTGTGGTAATGTAGATTGTATTCCACATAATCTGTTTCGTAATACAAGTAGACTACACTTCACCGTAAAAAGATCAAAATATATAAACAGAAATTGTCTTGAAAATATGTAACAAAATTTGAAGTACAGATTGAAAACTGTTTAACACGCCGTCTTTGCAACATTGAAATGAAACGAACCGTCATTCGTCACAAAAATCAGGAAATGCTCTATAAATGAAATTAACACAATGATTAATTGCCGAAAACAAATTAAACTGTTGATAGATTTTGACATACTAATCAATTCATAATTTCGTAAGTTTGTTAAAATTTAAATAACTTTTTAAAATTAGTAATTTATTTGTTCGTTTCGTTTATAGCAAAAAACACTCGAATTTTTACTACCAGTTAACCTGCAACAAGTAATAAAGGTACTTAATCAACCAAATACTCCCATCCGAATCGCAAAATTAATAGATAAAACACAAAACCAGAGGCGTCTGTTTCGTAAGATGGCGACAACCAGTCCCCTTCTGCTTGCGAGTTCTGTCAACAACAGTGGCGAGGCCACTGGTCTAAGATAAGTTTATGGTTGCGGCGATGGAGAAGCAAAATAAAAAAAATTGCGTTTTAAATATTTTAGGCACGAATTGTATAACTATTCACTGCTTAATCATATTTCAACAATATTTTTTACGAAACAACCGAGCAGTCATAATAAAACGCGATCGCAAAGGAATCGCTATCAGCGCATTTATTAAGAGCTAGCCGCCTGTTCTCGGCGACTCACCTGGCAGGAGCGGTTTGTATCCTTTTGCATGGCGATAAACGCTCCTAGTCGTCACACATTGAAAAAACATTGGTTCACATTAATTCGAAGAGAAGGTCCGACCCAGCCCTTCGTTATTAAATTCCATAACGAGCGTTACCACAAGAAACACAGTATACACCAGACACTTCATAGTGTCTAGTTATGAGGTTTACAAGTAGCTCTGTGGGAGTGTCAAAACTCTGTGGAAGTGTTTACAAGTGTCAAAACTCTTGAAAGTAAAACGCAAACCCAATAAAACACGCCAGTAAAGATATGTGTTTTGGTAACCGCTGGATTTTGTAATTTACAAAATTTATCTTTATAAAATCAGCTGAGAATCGCGAAAGATAATAGTTTTTATCATACTGATCGCAATCCCCTGAATTTTAGTTTCTATCTTCTATCTTCGTAATAGTAGTTGTAGGACAACGCCGAAAAACTTTTGAACTTTTGCAATTTTCGAAAAATCAGAGTTTCAAACAAACATGAGGTCTGAACCATTCTCTTAAACGTGCTTCACACTATCGGATAAAAAAATTTAATAAAAAACGATGGAGCCTTTTTTTTGAAAATGTCCCAGGGGTTTCAAGTAAAGTACCCCCAAAAATAAAAATGTCGGTTTCAAATTCAAGGGGCCGCGATAGCAGCCAGATCGATGGGGAAAATTAATTTTATAGGAAATCGGATGAACGATTTAGCCGTTAGCGTTGTTCACTGACGGACGGACAGACACGTTTTGCCGTCGTACGGCATACAAAACGTATCCCTTTTTTTATATCTGTGATTTTCTAGTGCTAGTTCAATAAATCTTTCCTCCCTTACACTTTTTTGTACGAATCATACGAGTGGGCTCAACGAGCCTCCACTCTCTAGGAAAAGACGTTACTATTTATACTCTCGTATTGATAGGGCTAAGGCTACGTGCCCCCTTTTGAAACTTTCAGGGGAAACGGCCTCCTCGCAGAGCGCACAACCTATACTTCGTTTTTTCTAACGTGGCCGATGATATTAGGACCTTATTAGACCCCCTGACTTATGAAATGAATATTTTTAATTAACTCGCGAACGTCCTTCTCAACGGAGCTCGTGGCCTCAGAAATGTGCTTACTGCTGTTAAAAATATTCATTTTATAAGGCAGGAGGTGTAATAATGACCTCATATCATCTGTCACGTTAGATAAAACGAAATATATGCCAGTAGTTTCAGAAGAATAACCCCGAATATTCGACATATCTTGCGATGACTACTCAAAAATGCCACGACTCGCCACTAGTCAACGAGTAATTTTGGGAACACAGTGGAATATTGCAAAGCTTCGTTGGACAGTCCACGGATGCATGGCAGTGAACTATTTCCGCCATACATTTGTTGACACAGTCGATGCCTGGCGACTGTCCTGGCCTGGCGACTTTTAGATACTATCCACACCTTCTTTTGTATCATTTTCACTGCCATTGTGATATCAGCAAAGGATATCAAATGAAGGCATCTCGTCAATGCTGCTACAAGATCCCTCTTTCCTCCTATAGACAGTAAGCTTCTTTATTGTGCTGCTTTAGTTTAGTCCAGATATCAGACCTAAAATGTGGATTCTCTATTCGGAAATTGCCATGAATTTTCTGTATACTCTTGTTTTAACAACTTGGTGTGGAATGGAGAAATGGAATCCTTCAGTCACACCGAAAAGGCCACAGGTTCGAAGCCAATTCCACTGAGCTTTTGTTATCATTGTTCTTGAAGTTAAGGTTGCAAAAAGTCTATCATGAAGTCCTTTTCTTTTCCAGGCATTCACGCGGCTTTAAGCTTCAAGTACTCTAAATCATTGCTTAGTTGGGCCACACAGAATATGGTCATCTTTTTATTGCAGATACGTATGTGAAAAGACGAATTGATGGACAGAAAGTACCGACGTAGTCTTTCTTGTTGCTGACGGCATAGTGCCTCCTAGGTAATGAAACCTTTTCTTGCACACACTCAAGGTTGTTCCTAATGTCTGAATCAAAAATTCACAACAACTGTAGCATTTCCAGATATTTGTAGAAGCCCTTAGAGCAGTGGTGGCTTCTTGGAGTAGGCAAGGTAGGCGCTGTCTATCCTGATAAATATGTACTAGTTTAATACATTTCATAATTAAAAAAAAATAAATGACTCTTTCAAATTTAATATCGTATAAGTATTATTCATGTGAAAATGTAAAAAGGACATTTCATTTCCGTGACACGAGCCGTATTTCCATTTCAAGCGTTTTCTAACAGCCCGTGCACCATGCGATCTGTCTCGTCTCTTCCCAGAGAGATATGTGCCCGTTTGCGCGTCTCAGGGCTGACACGCCCGGGCGCTGTCCTCGTTTCGCATCGTATTCTGGGAAAAGGACGTGTAGTGAGCGTAGAGCAGTAGCGTGCTGTGTCCATACTTGAGGCACGCGCGTTGTGCGTAGGCCAACGAATAGCGAATTCTCTTGCTGCATATACTTGGGTTTTTATTTCTTGGAGCGTGGGGTCTTGTCTTCAGGATGGAATATCTCACGATATTTCGCGTCGTTCTCCGTCGTGCCGCTAGGAGTCGCATGATCGCGACTGTATCGAGCAGTGCGGGCGATCATGTGGCTTCTAGCGGCACGATCAAGAACGATGCGAAATAGCGTGAGATATTCGATCGTGAAGACAAGACCCCACGCGCCAAGAAATATAAACCAACAACGCGCCAAGAAGTTCAGACTAAAAGTTTTCAAGACAATAAAAAAATCGAGAATTCCACAAAGCTGACCACGACTATCAAGGATTGGAAAGTATTGGAGGGCGAGTCACTTAACCATTTATACACAAGGTTTTCCGTCGCTACAAATGAAGGTTATCACTAAGAACCGGATTTTTAGGTGATGCACCTACAGACAAAGCGCATTGGGAGCTTCCATTTTTTTATTTCTAACATGTTATGTAACCCAATTGAAAGCATTTCACAAACTTGCCATGCACCTACTTTGCACCTCAATCACCCTCTGTACCTAAATAGACATTTGCCCCTATTTCCCAATGTTTGCACACACACACACACACACACACAAACACTTATTTTGAATGTACACATTACATGAACATACACTGTTTAAAATTATATCAATGTTTGTGTATGTCATGCTCTTTGCTTTGCTACACTTTATTCCAAATTACCTTACCTCTATTTTTAACCTCGAAAGAACAAAAGCAAAGGAGACTCATTGTCGTTCATTACCAATTATTGCGACAAAGCTGTATTTTTTACTGGATATCTTACCGATGGCAAAGATGGTCCGAAACAAACACCGGTGAATTCTGATGTAGGTAGCATTTGGTAATTTATATCTAACATGTACGCACTTCTGATGGCATAACTGGTGTTTTCTCAACCGATGCGTCAAATAGCTCGATTTACTGCAGCCCATCGATAAGAACATCTTTCACAGAAATCTTATAGCCTATCGCACTCTCGTGCTTCCCGTCCCTTCACCCCGTGCCCAAACTCAGGGAAACTGGCCCTTCGCGAAGGGCCGCAAAAGTCACGTCATAACCGAGCAGATTGCACTGTTCGCAGTGTTCGTTGGTGTTGCCAAGTCTACGGAAAAATGTCTCGAAAAACCTTTGTCAAACTACATTATATGTCTTGTATTCTGTTGCTATGGAACGTTCTAGAAATAATTAAGATAAAAAGCCATAAATTGAAAGAAATAGCTAAACATTGCGCAGAAGATGAGATTGTATTGGACGGTACTATATTTGCACCTAATCATGCATCTATTTTTCATACTTTTTGCACCTATTTTATAACCTAACTTAGCAAATGTTTGCCCCTAAAAGTCCGGCCTCTAGTTATCACCCTGACGTGCCTAGATATAACAAAGGTAGAGCACGTTGAAATGTATAGAGATTGAAAGTATACGAGTTACAGAGTCCCTGGAGGAATCTAGGCTGATGAAGAGCATTAACTGGGCTAGAAGGAATACCTGAAGGAAATAGGTCTGGAAACCAAAGATATAGTGGTAGCTGCGTGCAATGTCTCGATGCCCAGACGCAGAGTAAACTTCATGTCTGGTACTGGGTTTGGCAAAAGGTCCAACTACAGGATCGGTTATGTGTGCGTCACTATTACTCCTGCAGATCAACTGTAGAAATTTGTACAATAAAGCAATTAATTTGTGGAATTTGGTTGATATTTACCATCCGGACATAATAACAGGAATTATGGTGTGCAAACGATATTGACAACGGTGCAATCTTTCGATCGTACTTCACAACGCGTAGAAGGGATAGAAGAGGACCCGGCGGGAACATATTTGTCTGCGTCGGTTATAATTTGTCTTGTTTAGAATCATGGATAGACGACGAATATGAAATACTCGCCCTTGAAGTGTGAGGAAGAGGATAAAATTGTTGTCGTGGAATTGTGGACATGTACCGAGCTCCAAACGATATTCGCGTGGTAGAATGGCTAACAGACCGCACCGGTTTCTTGAATATTTCTACGAAGCGAAGCATAATTGGCGGCGATCTCAACTCGCAGGTTAAGTGTGCTGGCGACATTGAAGAAATTAGAACAGTCCAAGTGGTCGTGAATAGACTTGAGTCAGCGTATATAGGTAGGTACTCGAGGGAGCATGCGAGTCTGGATATTTTCCTTGTTCGTTCTGAAGAACACTTTTATATCTTGCGAAAATATTTCAGACATAAGCGACCACAATGGTGTTTTGTTGAAAATGGAATGGGACATTAAATTCAACAATGTCGTGGAAACGCGTACCGATTTTTTGAAAATACTAATGAATCCACATTACAGGCAATTTTTGTGTGAAAAATACGCTCGTTGGGCGGGAACTGGTTCTAGGGTTGAGGAAATACGGAATAACCTCAAGTCCATTGTGCTAGAGAGCTGTGAGCATATTGTTCCGCCCAAAATATTAAAAAATATCCGGATCCTGACTATTATAACGAACATATTAGACGGCTGAAAAGAAAAGTGAGAAAAGCACACAATATGATAAAGACAGGAACAAATTATTATGAAAATTAGCGTTTTGGCAAAAGAGCTATTACAGGTGATGAATATTCCGCAAGAACAAAAATCTAAATTCGGTTTTACATAATAAGGACAAGAGCCGGAGGAATTTTACATGTACGTGAAAAGACGCCGGGTAAACAGTCTTCATTCAAAACAGGAGACGGGACACCCATTGGCAATGCTGTGGAGAAAGCAAACGCAGCAAGAAACGTAATTTCTACTACCTGTCTGTGTTTACGCCTCCAAAGAGTGACACTGTAATTAACATTTGCTAACGTAATAAAGATACGGGTAACCTGCCCTGCTCACAACAAATATGTTATTAAGCTAATTGGTCTATAGTTAGACATTGATAAACGATATCCGTCTTTGTAAATAGGAAGCACAGTACCTTTTTTCCAGTCTTTAGGGATTTTACTATAGTTAATAGTAACTTCGAGAATTCTTGCAAGGTACGGAATCATGGCTTTCCCTCTCAATCGTAGAATGTCCCTGGGAATTCCATCGGACCCTACTGATTTCTATACAGCAGTACCGCGATTCGCTTCCTTAACATCGGTAGTATGTAAACTGTTAGAACATAAAATCGTCGACTACGTGAGACACATTGCGATGTAACGTGCTTCCCACGACATCACCCTCCTTCGCGCGCTAAAATAGCGCTCGTCACTCGAGCTGACGCTCTCCGCCCTCGCCTCATACCATTAGCTACGCACGGCTGCCTGGCGGGCTGAAGACACCCACAAAAATCGCCAATCTAACAGCTACCCTCCTAAAGCCAACCCCATTTTCCTTAATAAATCAGGAGTTATAACTGAGTTATCACCCGAAGCACGCGTCTTCATCACTAAAAGAGGTCGCTCGACCCCTATCACCACGCATTCGCGCAATTGACGTTTTCCAGAAATGACGCATTTCAGAAATCCTCCGGGACAACCTATATTTTCGTCTACAGTGGCGACAGCTAGCAGATGTTTCCCCAGCCATCCTTCGTCAACTGATAACGGACAATAACGTCCAATTACAATTCTCAAAGGAAGTAGGCCATCAGAGTGGGAATTGCCCCGACCAATAGATAAACCCCAGTAGTAAAACGTTCTAGAAAGGTTCATAGAACAGACGGCGAAACAGGCTGTACGCACGTGACTGAAGAGCGATGTTCCTGTAGGGAACAAAGAGGATACAGGGCAACGGAGTGGCGAGTTAGATAAAAAGAGAAACATTTTGAACTTCAACAAGTCGACACATGAGATGCTCTCCGGCTACGACCCGATCGACAACAACGAGATAACCCTGAATGTCACCAACATCGTTACGAGACAGGGACTCCAACACGGGGACCGGTGAGGGATGCTGATTGGTGCCCACGCATACACGACGCGAGGCTGCACCCAAAACCCAGCTGGCGCTCGCTCTCACTCCTACCGAGGCACCATCGGCGTGCGCAACCCGAGCGGCAGATCCGACGGCAAAGCGGGCAATTCTCAACAGCGAGATAACCCTGAACATGTCATGGTAGGTCCGTGTACATTATTCAGAGGCTATAATTTCGGACAAAAGGGGGGCGTGAATAGAAAAAACCATTACCATCTTGTGCGAAGCAGAATTTGTTTTAAAATGAATGTGTGTCCGCCGCTTCGACAGATAACACTTAAGCTGTTCAAATATCGTGGTATTAATCAGTGCTTACAAGGCATAAGCGTCACCCATACCCAGAGCAACTCGCACCCTTAAGGCGCGTCCACACGATACGTCCTTTCGTTCAATTTTGCGCATGCGCCTAGCGCATGTAGCGCATGCGTTTGGGGCGTGCGTCCTTTCGCCAAAACGATGGACGCATGCAATAGCGCAAGCTTACCAGAGCGGACGGGAATCTCGTTCGTCTTTCTCGTGCGCTTTCTCCAAATAATGTGTATTTCATAGCGAAGTCAGCCGGAATATCGAACCGTACGAGTTTTTTGGTAGTCTTCTGAATTATTTTGTGTTGTCTATCTGTGTTTTATTGCGAATTTGTTGCAATTATTCATTTATTATATATTTACGGTAATATCAATTTTTAATACGTATATATATATATATATATTAAGATAAATTGTGGAAACTAGTGAAAATAAACATGTGATATTTCTTTTCGGTGTCTTGCAGTGACAAGAGAAGAATATATAGTTCCCCCTAATACTTATTTAATTTTTACGGTAATGCCAATTTTCGAAATGTATGTCATAAATTATATATTTCAAATAATTAAATGCAATAGCTTTCATTTAAGGTTATGTATTTTCAGAATGTCGCTTGAAAAGAAAGAAATCGCTCCTCAGTTCATGCAAGATTATAGGGAAAAGGAAGTTTTTCTCTTCTTGCGACTGATTATAAAAAAAGCTGCCGAAATTGCCGTGCAAATAGCTGGATTTATTGTACAGAATAGAACAAGCACCGCACAGAGTTGCACCGTGTGGACAGGGTAGCGCACGCGCGCTGTGTTGAACGTTCCTCTTTCAACATTGCGCATGCCATTTTATTCCCGTGACGCACAGAAAAGACGCATCGTGTGGACGCGCCTTTAGAGATCTTAAGAGCTGGAGCAGGAAGGAGGTTGGTATGTGCTTGGCGCCCATAACTGAAAATTTAGCGCGTGCCTGAGCCCCTCCGCAATATCGGACGCACACGTGCTGTCTGTCGTGAATGACTTTCGCAATGACATTTGCATGAAGTTTGGTCTTGACAAGCGTGCAAAAATCAATTTAAAAAGAGGCAAACTGACAACGTCAGAGAGCATTGAAATTGATACCCTCACTGTGATTCAAGATCTTGAGCCAGGTAAAACTTACAAATATCTGGGAATTGAAGAATGTGAGCTCTCGAGACAATGAAAAAGAGAATGACGACACAATGAAAAAGAGAATTCGCAGAGAGTATTACAGAAGAGTGAGACTGGCCCTGCAGACCGCTCTGAATTCCAAGAACAAAATATCAGCAATAGGTAGTTTGGCGGTGCCTGTAGTCAAATACAGTTTTGGACTAGTGGATTGGACTGAGCAAGAAATTCGCATCATGGATCCAAAAACCAGAAAACTGCTAACAATGCATCATGTCGCCCACCCTCGAGCTGATGTACATAGACTTTATGTGTCACGTAAAGAAGAAGGAAGAGGCCTCAGACAAGTTGAGGCCTTCTGACACAACGCAATAGTCGGGATGAGAAAGCATATAGTCAGCCATCAAGGTGACCCTTTATCGAGACAGGTCATGCAATCTGACCGAAGAATGGAAAACAGAGGCATTCTTAGTGTAGCAAGAAGCATTGCGAAGAAAACTATGCAAGACACGCAGAACGGCAGACACTGAACTTCTGATGCTACTTAACATGAAATGTGAGACACACAAAATGTTAAAGAAATCGTGGAGAGACAAACCACTCCACGGACAATATTTGAAACGAATGGACAGAGCACAGATCAATAAAGATCAATCATTTATGTGGCTCAAAAGGGGAAGAATGAAGCCAGAATCGGAAGCACTTGTAATAGCTGTCCCAGACCAGGCGTTGAGAATACGACGTTGTGATAAAACGGTTCTCAAAATTTCCCAAGATGATAAATGCCGTATTTGCCAGGAACACGTAGAAACCATTTATCATATTGTCTCAGCTTGTCCAGTCCTAGCAAAGAGCGAATACTTGAAAAGATAGGGTGTGTAGCTACCTCCACTGGCAGATCTGTACCGCCCTCTAAGTTCCAAACACATGCCCCACGTGGTACGAACACTCACCAAAACCGGTGACATCGGTCGTACAATATTGTACGACCAACAAATTCAAACGGATCGCACGATAGCAGCAAACAAAACGGATATTGTTATCCGGGATTTGGAGAAAAATCGTGTCTACTTGTAGATGTTGCTGTGCCTTGTGATCAAAATATTGTAACCAAGGAGGCAAAGAAAAATTTTAAATACAAGAGGCTGGAAATCGAGGTCAGCCGAATGTGGGGTGTAAAAGCACAGGACGTCCCGATAGTTATCTCAGCTATGGAATTTTTTTCTGCAAAATTTGTGTAAGAACTTGGCTAAACTTCGAGGTCATTCAAAGGACAGGGAAGTGCAGGAAATTGCTTTATTTGGAACAGCTCTCATTTTGCGCAAAGTATTGTAGAGGCACCGACAGTCCATAGATCTGCTCCTTAGGTAGCTGGTTGCAACCTAGAGTAGATTTTATATTCAGCCGACTCACAACATCTTAAGTCGTGATATAGAGGGAAATAATAATAATAATAATAATAATAATAACAATAATAATAAGAAAATAATATTATCCTCAAACAAGCGATAGATGACAAATGTAGAAAATGTCATACAACGGTTGAGAGCATACAGCACATCACATCAGGATGTAAATTAATGGCCCATACGGATTACACCTATAGGCACAATCAAGTTGCAAATATTATCCACCAGAAACTGGCGGCGAAATCCAAACTACAAGAAACAACCTGTCCATATTACAAATATGTTCCCGATTCTGTACTTGAAAGTTCAAACTATAAGTTGTACTATGACAGAGACATTATTACAGATAAAACCATTCATCACAACAGACCTGACATAACCTTCGTAGACAAACGGCAAAAGATTGGCTACCTGATTGACATCACTATTCCACAAACAGCAAATCTTCAAACAGCACACGCAGAAAAAATAACGAAGTACACAGAACTAGCAGCAGAAGTCAAGGCACTATGGCATCTTCAAAAAGTCCATATCATTCCTCTGGTCATTTCGTGCACAGGAGTTGTACCAAATAACATCCATAAAAATCTGGAACTTATTCAAATACCAAAATATACTTTCAAAATGATGCAAAAGTCAATAATCTTAAACACATGTAGGATTGTGCGAAAATTCCTAAATTACGATGAAACATGAATTGGCCTGTGTCTTGGTTACTAACCCGACACAAAGTCAAATATATATCCGGCGAATACCGAGAAAAACAATGTTGTATAATAATAATAATAATAATAATAATAATAATAATAATAATAATAATAATAACTCCACCTAGGGAGTACACGACCTTGGAGTTGGTGGTGGAGCTTGAGTACCCCCATGAGCCTGAGAGCTATGTCAGTGGTAGCCTAGCTACTGGTAGGGCCTCCCTTACTGAATAGGTTGAAGGTGAGGGGTCCGACGAAGAAGTACTCCATTTTGAGGAGAGTGGGTAGTAAGTAGAGAGGGAAGGGTCATGAACCTTTGGATTTCCTGTTGTCGGCCCATAGAGGGTACAGGAGAGAAACTGGGTTGGCACACCAGGCCACTGATTAGAGTGGAGGCCCGAACCTTGCATTAGCCAGCGAAGGAGGCTGCCTTCAGGAGTCAGTGAAAATCCCGTAGGGTTTAGTAATGCCGACTGGCGATCGGAGGGACCCCTTGCTGGGCCCTGCGGGGGGATGCCCCGAGGCCACTGTGGGTCGCAGTAACGGATGACAGGAAACAACCCGAGGGTTAACTGTGATCTGTGAACTCGAACTTGCGTCCTGCGAATCTTCAATTCAAACCAATGAGCAAAATGGATAGAACAAGAAATGTAATGAATCTTAACGTGCCTTGTTCTACCATTGTCCCATACCTGCTCAGAAACCGAGCTAATTTCACCTTGTCGACGTCTGGCCATCCCACGGATGTTAGTCCCAGGGACCCAGAGCCGGCAGTAGCTCGAAGCCATCGTCAGAGATGGACCCGGGATGAATTAGTGGAGGTGATGTGGTGCTTTTACTATGCAAAAGCGAAAAATGGGGGCTCAGAAATAGAAGTTTTCAAGGTATGGAGAGAGCGGAACCCAGATATGGAGACCTACCCTAGACTCAAAGAAGCTTGCCAGTCAACGACGATATATACTCAGCAGTGGAAAATTCACAGCAGAACAACTTGCTGACATTGAGAGAAATGCGGAGTATGTACTTCGCTCGAACAATCCACATGACGAACACGTAGAACTTGAAAATGATGATCCCGTGGACGGTTCATCTCTTTCCAGTGAAACACACGTCAGTGGTGAAAACTCATCTGGCAATGAATTACACGATAAGGACATAATGCGAAATATCCTTCGGCGCGAGATAAAAAGAGTTAGTCAACTTCCGTCTGAACCTCGCGAACCGTTGAGGAGAATATACGAAAATGCCAAAGCTAAAAGAGTGATAGAAACAGTGAATTCTGTCTTAAATGAGGTGGTCGAGACCTCAGGCAGAGATCTAGATATTACAGAAATAAATCACATCATATATGCAACTGGATATCTAGTATCTCAGATAATTTTGGGGCCAGCCAAGAACACCGACGGCCGACAGCAAAACAGAGTAAACAGCTCTGTACCCCCATGGATGAACAGAATTGAGAAACGGATAGCCGACACCCGGCGCGAAATATCACTCTTAGCTGAGGCATCTTCTAAATCAACGCACACCTCTAAAGTTCAACGAAAAATATTCAATGTTGAACAAAAATACCAAATTGAAAATGACACCAGCAGGCTAATAGTAGTTGAAAAGCTAAAAGAGAAAATTCAAGCATGGGCTCAAAGAATTAGACGTTACAAACGTAGAATAGATTTCCGTGTACAGAACCGGTTGTTTGAAACAGACGCGAAGAGATTCTATCGCAATCTGACTCAAAAACCGAATGACAAAGCTGTTACTCCTTCAAAAGATGACGTGGGCAGGAATCTGGGAGGAGAGCAGATCCTACAACAAAGACGCATCTTGGCTTCAATCTGAAGTTGATGCTGCCGATGAACTTGTAGAAACAGTGGAAGATGTTCACCAATTCTCGGAAGAGGACCTCTTCCAAGCAATTAAGAACATGGGAAACTGGAAGTCCCCCGGGATTGATAAGATCCACATTTATTGGATTAAGAAATTAACAGCAATACATTCTCACCTAGCAAAGGCTGTTAATAAAATTTTAGAAAACCCAAAGGAACTCCTGGAATGGCTCACACGCGGCATCACATATTTGCTATCCAAAGCGGGAGACAGCTCTTTGCCGAAGAACTACAGGCCAATTACTTGTCTGCCAGTACTGTTCAAAGTTATCACTGCAGCCATAGCTGACAAAATATACAGACATCTAGATAAGAATCATCTAATGCCAGCTGAACAAAAAGGATGTCGTAAAGGCTCTTATGGCTCTAAGGAAATCTTGCTACTGAATAAAGTCATTTTGAATGGTGTAAAGAAACGCAAACGTAATTTGAGCATGGCTTGGATTGACTACCAAAAGGCCTTTGATAGTGTACCACACGATTGGATTTTGAAGACCCTGGAGATCTATCGATTTCATCCTAGACTTATTGAATTTTGCAAGGCTAGTATGAAGTCGTGGAGTACCAGGTTACTAATACACAGCGGAAAGGAAGCAGTAGAAACCAGAAGTATTCAGATTAACAGGGGTATTTTGCAAGGAGATTCACTATCCCCTCTGCTGTTTTGCATCAGTTTGATCCCACTATCGAGACAGTTGTCGCAAGCTGACTTTGGTTTTAAGCTCCATGGTGATGAAAGGCCAGTATCACATTTGTTTTACATGGATGATCTGAAAGTGTTTGCTAAGAATGAAGCGATTCTCTCCCAAATGCTGTCTGTCGTGTATGACTTTAGCAATGACATCTACATGAAGTTTGGTCTTGACAAGTGTGCAAAAATCAATTTAAAAAGAGGGAAACTCACAACGTCTGAGAACATTGAAATTGATACGCATACTCTGATTCAAGATCTTGAGCCAGGTAAAACTTACAAATATCTGGGAATTGAAGAATGTGAAACCATCTCGAACGACAGAATGAAAGAGAGAATTCGTAGGGAGTATTATAGGAGAGTGAGACTGGTCCTGCAGTCCGCTCTGATTTCCAGGAATAAAATATCTGCAATAGGTAGTTTGGCGGTACCTGTAGCCGAATACAGTTTTGAGCTGGTGGACTGGACTGAGCAAGAAATTCGCACCATGGATCAAAAAAACAGAAAACTGCTAACAATGCATCCTGTTTCCCACCCTCGAGCTGATATACATAGACTTTATGTGTCACGTAAGGAAGGAGGAAGAGGCCTCAGGCAAATTAAGGCCTCCTGGCACAACGG
>JAHLJT010008446.1:78229123-78358498 GCA_031308135.1 Acheta domesticus | reverse complement strand
GCTCTAGGTTATTTTTATGAAGCTTAGTTCTCAAATTTCTGTAATGTTTTGTAGTAAACCAGTACCTCCACCAAAACCAACAGGCACAACTCTTACAATTCCAAAAGTGGGTTAAAAAAATCAACAGAGTCTCCTGTCAGGTTAGTGTTATTTTTTATGCACTGAAAATATTTAAAAAAATGTGTATGTACTGTACTGTTAAATTTGTTCATGAATTGATTGACAATTTCACACTCTTACCTGACAATTGTTTTCCAGGGTTTCGTTTGAAGGCCAAAGTACTTCATGTCAAGGAGCTGTGACTGATGTGAAAAATGTTAAGAGCATTGTTAGTGAGAGTGATAATGAGTGTCATCCCTCAGTGTTGTCACCGAGGTTGCCAAAAATACTTTCAAAACCACCCCTCCTTCCCAAGCCTCATTTATCAAACTTTCAGAGTAGAAAGGCAGATTGGACTGGTTAAAATCGATTCAACATCAGAAGTATCACATTCTCTAAGTAATAATTCATCCAAAAATCTTCATAAACCATCCAAATTATTCATTCCCCCTCAAAAGATAGAATGTGGGAATAAAGATATTGGTGTTGGTGAAACAAAAGCTCCTGTGGCTATATTGGATGAATTTGATCATGGTGATAAAGTGAGCCCTGTAAGACCTCCACGGTCACCAAAACATAAGAATTTACTGGGTGGACCTTTTGTATCAGAAGTGCCTCGTAGGCAGCAGTTACTTTTACAGCTACAAAATCCAGGTTCAAAGAGTGCAAGTTTGGGTAGAGGTGTAGCATTGCCAACAGAAGTAAAAATTAAAACTAGTAGTTTAGGAAGAAATCAGGTCAGAGATATGGCTCAAGTGTTAGAAGATTCTGGCAGCTTGCATACAGAATGTGCAAATAGATCTCCAGTGCGACCGCCAAGACGTAGAAATAAATCCATCACTCAGTCACCAGAAGTGATTTCTCCATCCCACCTTGATGTTGGTTTTCAGTTTGATAATGTGCAATCGAATTTCCCTGTTTATGCTCAAGTAAATTATAGTTCTAAGAAAAATAGGCGATCAAAAGAAGACCCTTCTACTTCTGAATTACAGCCAAGTGAAGAAAATAAAATATGCATTTGTGATGAAGAAAATTTGGAGATTGTTGAATCTGGCAGTTGTGAAATAGAATGTGTTGAAGGAAACAATTAGAAGCAGATAAATCGATAGTGACGCCAAAAACATTGTGCAATGAAAATAGTGTGGCTACAGAAGGAGGTGAAGTGAAACAAAAGAAGAGGTTGTGGATTCCGATTACACTTATTTCTCATTTGTTTCAAATAAAGTGAACTTGAATATTCTTCTGGTGACATTGTAATTGGTAATGAGAGTGAAATTAATGATAGTATTTCCAGTTCTCATCGTTCACTTGTAGATAAGTCAGATGGGGATAATCCAAAAGAATCTATTGAAATGAAATGTGTAATGAAGCATGTGCTGATTGTTACCTGTACAAATTTTGGAGGAGGTCATGTGATTCTGTTTCATCTAGCAAGCTTGAGTGGCAATCGGTTCGTAGCTCTTTTTAATAGTAGTGACAGTGATGTGGCCTTGGAAGCAGGCATTGTGCAGTCAAATCTTGAAATTGCTACAGAAAAAGAACTGTGGCAGATCAGAATGTTGCAAAATCCAGTGAGATGATTCTCAAAAGCTTTCAGGAACAGAAACGACTGAATTGAATGTAGATATTTCTGCTCAAAGTAAAAGTGCTGTAGTCATACTAACACTTTTTCTAAAATGCGAAACTGATTCATCAAATTTGAGTGGCATTCTGGTATAAGTGACATAAAATTGGAATCGCCTTTGTCTGAAAGAAGAAGACATTACAAAAGGTTGACTTCTTCACTGCCGACTCGTAAAGCGTGTAAGAAACAAGCAAAAGATCCCCGAAGGCAATCTTGGACTGGTTATAAAGACAGTATGCATTATGGCGAATGGAAGTCTTCGTGGCTTGATGAAGGTGATTCTTCAAGTGGAAATATGGGAGATTTGGATAGTTCTGATAATGCTGTGAAACAGAGTTCTGGTGAGGAAGTTGATTCAAAGACGAAGTCAGAGCAATCTGTTGGTAGAAGATTGAATTTGTGGTTAAGTTCATTTGGAAAAAGTGGAAAGAAAAGTAGGAGCACCAAGAGACATAGTCACTTTTATTGTGAAAGACAAACTTCTGATACAAGTGATGTAATGTCGAAGGACAATGTTGATATTACTGTGCAGCATTCTCCATCTCTCCAGAAATCTGACTCGCTTTCTCCACAGGTTTCATCATCATGCAGCTTTTTTTCTGCTCCATCCACACCACAACTTCCATATGACTTAAATGATAAAGTTGTATCGGAAGAAAGCATTGTTAGTGACCTTCAGAGTGATTCTGATGGAGAAGCTGGCGAAGGTAACTTCGAAGAAAGAAATAAGTCTTGTACTGATTCAGTGCGGAATGAAAAGAAGGCCTTTTACATTGCTAATGAGATAATGACATCAGAACAAGTATTTATTGATGCTTTAAAGTTACTAAACATAAACTTTAGGCAAGCTATTCAAAAAGCTAGTAGTCATGGGAATCCTGTAATTCCTCCTGCGGAATTTGATAGAATTCTCAATAGTTTACCCCAGTTACAACAATTAAATGAAGATCTTTTGTGTGATTTGGTGGATAGAATACAGAATTGGTCATCTGCTCAAAAGATAGCTGATGTAATTGTGAAGAAAGGACACTTTTTAAAACTGTACACCTCATATATTCAAAATTATGATGCTCAGTGCAATTATTTAGATGAATGCTGCCAGAAATACCCCAAATTTGCTAAAGCAGTTAAAGAATTTGAGGCATCACCAGTGTGTCAAAAGCTATCTGTTAAACACTACATGCTCAAACCTGTGCAACGAATTCCACAGTATCGCTTATTACTTGCTGAGTATGCCCGTCAGCAAGACCCTTCATCACCGGACTATGTTGATACTATGAAGCTTTGAAAATAGTGTGTGAAGTTGCGGATCATGCCAACAAGAGTATAGAGCTTGGAGTAAGTAAATTTATTTCTTAATTGTAAAGTTCGCACTTCTTACATTAAAAGACAATGCCATTTAAACTTGCTTGTGCCAAAAATTGCTATTAATGTGATAATAAATGATGGTTTTAATAGTAATTATTGCAATGTACTACTGAAACAAGTGTTTATTTTTTTTAAAAATGGAACGTACACCACCAGATGGTTATCACTCTTGCACTTCAATTTTTAAAAAATCGTTGTTTATTGATAATTCTATTGTCTTACAGATCAACAAAATTAAAATATTACTCATTTCAAACCCTATAATCATTACAAATTGGCAGTTGTTGATCATCTTAAAAATGTCAAGAATAAAAGTTGTTTAATTTTCTGTAATTTGAAAATTTTTTACTTTCTTTATTAAGTTGCAAATTATATTTTAATATTATTGGTAATGATTGTTCAGGATCATTTGAGTGTATTACTACAACTTCAATCTCAACTGGGCAATTATGAAATCATCAAACCTGGTCGCAAACTCTTAAAAGATGGCGAATTACATAAACTGTCAAGAAAGGAGCGTCAACCTCGATATTTTATCTTGGTAAGTGTTAATTTTGTAAAATATTATTTTTATGTACGTTTCTTTTATTATATGCATTAATGTTTTGACATTTAAGTGTTGCATGGATGTATTTTTCTTTACATTTTCATTTTTCTTATTTTGGTACTGAATCAATCAGAACTGATGCAGCAAATAATTGACTAAAAATGTGAGTATATGATATTTTTTGTCAGTTCAACACTTTATTATTTTCAGACTCTATGAACGCTAAAAATAATAGCTATTTAATTTATTTTCTGTAATGCAGCTTTGATTTGTTAATTGTAAACATTTCTGTAACCTTATTTATTCTTTTTTAGTTTTTGTCTTGTTTTTCTGGACATATTTGTTATTTTTGCATTTGCTTCCTCTAGTTAAACGACTGTTTGCTTTATACATCTTATTATGGTTCTGGTCCTTCTTCCGGTCTTAAAGTGAATTCTGAGATGTCATTAGGAGGTATGAAAGTGACAATTCCACAGGCAGAGGGACTATCATAATGAGTTTAGCATTATTACCAGCACCCGCAGTTTTACGTTATCAGCTCGGTAAGTTCAGTTTTGAAAATGGTATTTATTAATTATGTAGTTTAACTTTTTAAGTACAGTTTGCTTTTGTGTTGACTACATATTTTAATGATTTCCTTCTTGAATTTCACCCTATTGTCATCCTTAACAACAATGACATGTAATTCACAGAAATTCACAACAGTGAAACAGAATTCAATTGTTGCATTCCCTGCATTGTCGATACTCTCTTAAAGAGCTAGCAATTTTTATTTCAGAAATTTGAAAATAAGTAATTTCTTTAAAGAATAAATAATTTCTTAAAGACTTCTGTGTAAATGTATAACAAAAGGTCAAATGTAAAAACAAACAAAGAAATAATATACAAAATTGCAAAATCCTATTACGATGCATCTGGCTGTCTGAAGCGCAGTAAATTTGCAGCAGGCTATTATGTTTGTCACGAAATTATAGAAAAACTACTTGTATTTCAAAAAATTAAGCCTGACCTTATTTGAAGATGTGTTTTTCATAAATACGTTTGGTTGAGAAAACCAGCTGCCATCTATCGCCACCCAAAGTACATTTTTTTTGACATTTTCTCAATTTTTCCGTTTCCTAATGGTAGAACGGAAATATTAATTTTAGAATATTAAAGGACACAAAAACCTCGTCCTAAAGGGCAGTTTTCTTCTAAAAATTTGTAGCCTTTTTAAGAAAATGGCATTTAAGCGCTCACTAAAAATGCGACATTTAAAGCTCTTTTTCACAGTAAATGTTTGAGTTTTCAAAAAACTTCCTTTGAAGTCATTTGAAGCACTTACATTTACAAATATTATAATGTTTACAAATTGCTGGTAATGTATATATTAAAGATTTGAGAAACCTTTAAATAAAATTTACATTTGTGTAAGTTTTGAAATAACAAGAAAATACCCCAAAATTAACTTTACGTCATATTAAAGAGTGCAATTAGCACTCTCCGTTCGAAAAAGTTTGAAGAAAAAATTAGGAGCCATTTATGAGAAAACGGGCTTTGAGCGTTTCTGAAAATATGGAATTTTGAGCTAGTTTTTCACAGAAAACAGTTGAGTTCTCGAGAAACTTCACTGGAAATTATTTAAAAGCACATGTACTCATTAATATAATAATGTCTACAAATCGCCGCTAATGTAAATATTAACAACGTGACATGAAAGCAAAAAAATTAAATTTTTGCAATTTTGAAAAAACAAAATAATAGAGAAGTATGACGTTTATGTCATCTAATAGAGTACATTTAGCACTATCTCTACAAAAAGTTTGAATAAAAAATTTGGAGCCGTTTTTGAGAAAATCTTGTTGAAGTAATTTTTTAAAATTGCATATATTGCACGCAATATTGCACGAAAAACTACTAAAATTTTCAAAAAAAATGTTCATGACCCTAAAGAAGGAACTCACTATGAAGAACAAATTTTATTTGAAGGCAAAATCTCTATCTGCAATTTTGTAGTTAAAGGAAGACTCCGAATAAAATTCAACGTTCGCAATTTTCGAAAATTCATAGTTATCTGTGAAAATAGGACCTATGCCACCTTAATAAGTGTATTTCACTGTATTTTTATAAGGAGTTTAAAGAAAACAATTGGAGCTGTTTTTGAGAAAATTTTGAAAATGACCGGTGGGCATCAACCAGATCGATCAGGGAGTATCAGTTTGGGAGAAAATCGGCTGAGCAGTTTAGTCGCTAGCATTGTTCACAGACGGACTGACAGACAGATGTTTTGCTTTCAATTGGTTTTTCAGTAACAAGGACCCACAAAACAGGGATTTTGGCTGCACCTCCTGTTAGGAGATTTTCGCGCAGCATTACATAACTTTTCCTACACTATACGTACGTATAGTATATGGGAATTTAAAAATTTATACTAAATTCATTTCCCTCGATACAATTGCTTTTTCTTTTAAGAAAAATAATTTTTATTTAGCTGTGATTGAAGTATAATTAACTTTAAAGTATATTTGTAATAATTAAATTTATGTGAGGGGAACTTTTGGTTGAAACAACGGTCTCCCATGGATTTATTGCCGCAGGTTTTCTCTGGGTGTTCCTGCAAAATATGCGTCTCAAAAATCTCACCATGTTGATGATGTATTGTTAATGTACTTTTGGCTCTGTGTCAATTTTGTTTGTTTGTAATGTTTTGATTAGTTTCATGTTACAATATAATTCCTTTAATCTTCAATACAAGTGAAAAAAGTAAATTAGCAGCTGTTATTGTCAAGAAACTTGTGTTGTATGATTATTTTAATGGCGTCAAATGAAATGTTGTATATTCCATAATCTATTTTAATTGTAAAAATTTATTAATACACAGTGATTAATGATGCATGGTTAAATAACTGCAGCATTCCTAGAAATAATACTTCTGTGAATATATTTTTTGTAGAAGTAATACTCCTAAGATTAATAATGAAATGTTCTCTTGCAGTTCATCAGTTGAAAGACAAAAATGGGTGGAAGCATTACAAAAGGCTATTCAAGAATACACTTTGCGCCAGTTGTCATTCCAATGTCAAAAATTGAATGTGTCTCGACCTGAAGGTTCTTCTGAACCTTTTAAATTGGGAAAAGAGGTTAGTAAAAAGCGTTATTTATTTAATCTAAAAACAAACAAACAGTTAAACGATTACATGACGAATGGGGAAGAAGTAGAGTCTGTTTAGAATCTTTGGAATCCCTATCCTCTCTCTTTTCCTTTACTAATTATGAATAAGGAGAACTATGAGCATATTTGTCAAAATTTGATAAAAAATATTTTATCCCAAGTAGTGGAAATTTTTGCTGTGAGAAATTAACCATAAATTTTAGCGCTTATCCCTTAAGATGTCCTAAGTGTAAGAATTGGCTCACTACTGCAAGAACATGGGAGTTCAATTATTTGATGGTACTGCTGACAAAATAACTCAATTCCCTGCTAACACCCCATGATTATATGGATGGTACTTCAGAGGAAAAAAAACTAAATTCCCCCACTGTTACCTCACAGAGCTAACGAAAACACGCTGATAGTGAAGCTACCTGCACGGAATTAAAATTTTTTGTGAAATGGTGTGAAAGGTAGGGTGTATTATATAACATACATTTTGGTTTCTGCAGTATGTACTTTAGCAACAAGAATGCTTTTGATATGTGAAAGGCATTAATCGAATTGAATTGATTTATGCATACGCACTGGCACACAGAATGCCCCAGTCACAAATTTTCCTGACTTGCATCTTATTGCATTATTTTTCCCTGCTAACCTATCTTCTGAGTTTCTTTAACAGTTTGAATTCATGCTTCAACTGGACTGTTGCAAATAATGGGAATACCTTAGTTGAATTCTTTCCAAAACGTTTTGGGCACACTTGTATTCCGACAACTGATTTCACATTGCTCTCTGTGCTAATAAAGACACTCGCAGAAACAGTCTGTTGTTGTGAACAGAAATTAGTACATATTATTTCTTTCACGTGACAAATAAAATCATGTGATTCGATAACATTTCTTGTAGAAAAACATAGTTGCCATGACTTCTGCCCCCCAACTCTCATATAAAATATTATCATTATTTTTAATTATTATTATTATTATTATTATTATTATTATTATAACATGAAAAATATCATCAAAACTTTACAGTGAAAATAAGTGACTAATTATTTTTCATTTTCTGTATAATGTATATATAATATAGACATAGTATATACTATGTATATATTTCTATATAGTATATAATATCTACTTTATGTCTATATATAGATAGATATAATATTTGTGTACTTTATTATATTCTAGTATTAGATAAATGGTGCAATAAATGCTAAATAATGTAATACATTAGAAAATAGAGCATCTGTAACAATTTCAGATAAATTATGTATCCAGAATAGCCATGAAAAGTCATCCCACATCAATAGGCTGAGGCACAAAAAAGTGCTGCTGTTCTAAAGGATTAAAACAATTAAAATGTAATATGTATTATCAATTGAATAACTGCTTAGAAGAAAGTTCCATCGACCACTTATGAGAATTTTTTTAAAAAAATCGGGTTATCAAGTGTTTTAAAAAAATCGGGTTATCAATTGTTATGAACAGTATTTTAGTATTATAATGTAAGACTGCAACTTATTACTTAAAAATATTTCAGAAGTTCTGTATACAATAGAGCCAAAAATTCAATAAAAGTTAATTGTTCGGCAGAACAACTTTTGTTTTTCAAGGTTATATGTAAACATGAACTAAGATTTTATATTTCTTTGAAAAGTAATTGATAAACAAAATATAATAATTAAAACAGCTATCCTTGTGTGTACTGATTCTCAGATTCTTTGTGTGCTGCTCAATAAAGAAACCACTTAAACGAACAACATTGTTCCACTTATGATAAGTTTATGATAAGTAATTTGCATTACTTTGGATTCTTTTGGGATTATAATAACCTTCACTGCCATTTCTAGTTTTCTTTCAAGCATGATACTTCTAATTTGATCACGGCCCTTTCTTTTTTGGATAAATTCATTACTTACGATACAAACTCTGCATGGTAATTGTTTTTTCTCCTTTCCATGGATAATAATACATTCAACCTTCTTCAATGGGCACCTACTTGCAAAATTAAAATATAGTACTTGAAGATGGTAGTGTACATATGATTAATTTGGGATGATGTGAGAGGAAGGGGGTAACATACATTATTTTACTGAAACCTCACTTTCCCAAAAATTTTTTATGAAACTTTCTTCTGAGCATGTATTCATTGAGGAATGTGTAGAGAAAAAGCATTTATTAGAACATTGTATTTCATTATTCTTTCTACTCAATGGATTAGACTGTCATTAGATATTCAATAACTACAAGTTGATTGGTACTGCAAAATGATAAACAAGCAATAACAATTTGATTGAAAAAACATTGAATAGAAACTTCTTTCACTTACATTATTATAATATAGTGTATTACTTGTGTAATTCTGAATATTCCTGTAGGTGTAATATAAGTAAATTAATTATTAAAATATAAAAACTTAATTAATTCATTTTTTCTTTGCATCTAAATGTAAGTCAGGTGCCCTAATAATAGTCTGTTACAAGTGAAACCTTTGACATATCGTTATGTTAATGGAATTGTAAAATGCAGTAGTATTTCATGAAATAATTAATGCAATTATTTATGGTGAGCTGCTGGCCATTGAGCTTTTCATATGTGTGACCGTAAAATTGATTTGATGATAAGTTAATGAAAATTACATGCTACCTTCGTGTTATATGTTATTTGATTTGTCTGTGGCGTATACTATAAAATGAATGTATTTAGTACAGTACATGTCTTTGAGAAGTATAAATATACGTACAATCATAATTTTACATGGGCCTTGTTTTCTTTATTACTTTTGCATATTAAACTGTGCTTTGACAGAGTGAAAAAGTACTTAGAAAATAGTGTAATACTTTAAAAAATAAATCAGATAAGAAATTTATGAAATTTTATTCTGAATCGAATAGTATTTATAAACTTTCTTAGACAGACCTCTACAAAATAGATACAAAATGGAAAAATTAATTAGTTTTGGAACGGATTGACTCCATGTGTGAAATGCTGAATTAAGGAAGCTGAAATTAAACTGAAGCAGAAACGGAATGTGTTTTGCTTGACATTTACATAAATTTAATTAACTCAGGCTATTTCAATCCTTCCATCTAAAATACAGTAATCCTTCAACATTTGCAAGAGTTATGTTCCCAAAAAGCATCACGAATGACAAATCCACGAATGTTGAGTCTATCTTTTAATGAAGAAATGTGAGATAGGTTCCTTGATTTCGAAAAACTGTTTAAAAAAGAAAAAAAATATCTGAAAAACAATTGCAGAACTGAGAAAGCTCTACTATGAGCACAAATTAACAATTAACATCCCAAAGAGAAGAGAAGAAATAAAACCTTATTTGTAAGTTTTCAAAGTTGAAAGTGATTGGATACACGATTTGGTTACTTTTTTCTTTCATCACCCTCCTCATTTTTCTAATATCCAAATATGGAAGAGTTGCTGCTTCTATTTCTCTCTTAAATTTCAAAGTTATTTCCATGTTTGGATCACGTTCAAATGCCTTTTCCACCAGAGCTTGTTGAAGTTTTAGAACGCATTATCAGTTTTGACATTGACGTAAGACTCAGTTTCGCATCTGTTTACTTCATAATTTCGAGGAGTTTTTCTTTGCTGATGATTTCCCAAAGCTCCTCTTCAGTGAGGTCATTATAATGAGAGTTGCACAGATCCTGAATGGCTTTCTGTTAATGTGGCCAAAACTCTTTATTTCCAATTTGATGCAACTGAAATGAATTATTTTACAATTCTGTTGTTGAATGTCTTAATGTGACTTAATTCCAACTTTGACATATTTGCAGAACATGATACTTTGAGCTCTGGTGTGTGCTAAGTTAATTTCTGATATGATGCTGATAAAGGAAGTGAAATGTGCTTGCTTAAAAAAATTTGTAGAACTACCAAAAGATGCACTCGTGAATGTTGAAGTTATAAACGTTGAAATCTAGCATTTTTCTAATCATGAATGTTCGGAACTCGCGAATAGCGAATTTGCAGATGTCAAGGGATTATTGTATGTGGAAGATGATTCACAAATCTAGCATTTGTTTACTGAGATACTATACCTGTGTTTCTGATTCATTAATTCTAAGAATAACTGCAAAGTTGGCTGTTTTTCTGAGAAGTTTCTCACAGCCTATTAATGGATGATCATCCTGTGTATCTGAGAGATACTGTATAATGAGCCAGAAAGCTGAAATAGCTCAAACTTTTTCATAATAATTGATGACGGCTACCCAATATTATAATATTGAAATGTCTCGCCTAGTAACACTTCATCTGTCACTTGAAAAACTAACCAAACAAAGCTGTAGAGGGTTGAAAAAATGTATTTGATTATTTAAAATTCAAAAGATCAAAGGAAAATTGGTGTTGGCCATTTAATTCAGTGTATTGTGCCATATTCTTACAGAATGTTTAAAGAAAAAGGTATTTGCCCAGGCTGGGATTTATATTCAACTATTAATGTTCACATGGCAAGTAGCATCCCCAATGATACCGAATCATGTTTTGAATGTCTCCATTTAAAATGATTTTATCTACAACAGTGAACTTACAGTTGAATCGAATTTCCCATTAATGTGTTATTACGAGCTTCATAATGAATTACATGTTCTAGGATTCATAATAACTTTTTTTAATAGGCATAGGAGGAAAGTAAAGAAAATGTTTTAACAGAACTGCAAACTTTTTAATATGATTATCATCATATATAATTTAACAAAATTTGATACACACCTTTTTGAGCAGAAGTATGACCTTCTTATATAAACATTAACTGTAATTTTTACATTTACTTTTACAGGTAAGAGTTTTACAGTTAAGTTTTACAGTATTTATTTGTACAGATGTTTATGCCAAGTCAATAAAACAAAGTTATCATTGTTAGAACAAACTCACTTAGTGTCTAGCTGTTAATTAATGTTATAAAATGAAATAGAAAAAGACTCTGGGGCCATCATAAATCGAATATTGTGAGATACATGTTTAATAAAAAATCATAATGAAACTCTTATGTCCTTTGCATCACTTAACTAAAGTCTCAATGTGCAAAACTGAAGTGAGTTTCATTATGATGTTTGTTTCCAACTTTTTCTTTAATAACTGTAATGAATTTGTAACATTACAGTAATTCTAAAACAGGAACTCAAAATTACATGAAAACTTGTTAAAAAAAAGTGTGTAAGAAATGATTTAAGGATCTAATATTAAAGAATGTGTTGCATTAAGAAATAAAGGTCAAACCTTTATTTCTTTCAGTAAAATTTTAGGTTCAGTAAATTTTAACTTTTAAAAATTTTGTAAGTTAACAAAATTCAGAGGTTTTACTGAAAATCAGACCTGCACCATTGTTTCTGAGCATATTTCGCTTTGTTTGGTTCGAGAGGCCTTTGTTGGTATTTTAAGCCTGTTTTTGTTTGGAAATCATGAATACTAAATTTTGAGTGTGTGTATTCTTTTTTTGTGCCAACCCATCAGTCTTCAATGTAAGTATAATTTTTTTATTTTTCCACAGGCTCCCATTTGGATCCAAGATGGTCGTGTTACCAAGTGCCAGTTGTGTGTTGCTGAATTTACTGTTACATTTCGAAGACATCATTGTCGAGCATGTGGAAAGGTAATATTTGAGACCAGTAGTTTCTGTCCTATTAATGACACAATTTTGTGAGAAAATTTCACGACAATTTTGAAAAGGTAGTAAAAAAAATTCACAAAAATGACTCCAAATTCTTTCTTTTAATCTTTTATTAAGCAAAGTTTGCAAAATATAAATTTTATATGAAACTATTGTGTTGTTTAAAACTACGATATTGAAGCAGTCTAACCTGTACTTTACTACTTGAAAAGACAACAACTTGTAAGCATTTTATATAATTTTATCATCAATTACATATAGTAGTCACATTTCAATTACAATAAGTAATTATGAGACATATCATAACATACAGCATGTAGTAAACATTACTTGTTCAGTTACGTTGGTGATTACGAGGGGGCAGATTTTGATGACCTAAAACATTGCCAAAAATTATCAATAAAATGCTCTTAAAATGTTTTTAAAATGCCCTAAAACTAAAGAAAAATGATATAAAAAATATTTGATCAAAACCACTTCAGATGAACAACTCAAGCTGTTGGATATGCTACTGATGTAATCGAAGCTTCTTCCCTTTGTTCAAATGAAATCGGGTTACAAACTTTTGGTTTGGACTGTTTTTAGAAGAAAATCTTTGCCTTTATTTACTGCGAAATTAGCCAAACTGACAATGGCACCTACAGGCATCACAGGAACCATAAATTACATACTCGCAACAGCTGACATTACAAATTCTGAGTGAAGAAATCGAATAGACTACAGAGTAATCCTATGGAAAACATTTGTTGCATCTCGTAAATATTATTCCCAGCAATTACCATTAAAATGATATAAAAATCAATGAAATCGGTGAGAAATGCATTAAAAAGGTAAAAAATGATTTGTTAGTCAAATTGATGAAAAATGTAAAAATAAATGACGTATAAAAATGGGTCATTTTGTTTTGTTGTAACATAACATTAATTTCTATACTAAATGGCATTGTTCTAAAGTGAAAAGAAAAAAAATGACATTTCATTAAAATCTGTCCCCTAGTGGTTACATTATATAGATTTCTTATTTTTTGAAATTTGTAAGGTTTACATTTTCATTTAACAGAAAGTATATGAATATGTGATAACATAAGTTAACTGAGATAAGTTGCAACAGAAGAACTTCCTTGAAACATAATCAACAACAAATTGAACCATCTGCTACAGAAAAATAATATCTGCTCTCTGATTAATGTAATCCTAAAAGAGTTATAATTGATATGGAGGATTTTATTCAATTCACAACTTTTGACTAATACTAATTTGATACACAGACTCTTATGAAGTAATTGTTATGATGTGTAGTAATTAATAATAATAATAATAATAATAATAACAATAATAATATTACTTATTATCATTATTAATATTGTTTTGTTGTTACATTTGCTGTCTTGTTACATTTGCATAGGCTTTGAAATTTAGATTGCCTATAAACGTAAAAGTACACTCATCGTCAAAAAAAAGCTGCACCCCGAAGGACCCTACGGATCCGCTGCAAACTTGGTGGGGTATTTTGCACACCATTCACAAAGCCAATGATCACAGTCTGCCGCGCCCTGGGGGATCGTGGGTAAGGGCGTGACATTGCGCCCATCGGCTGAGAAAAGAGGGTTTCAAACGGCCGCGCCGGCCATTGTGACATCAGTAACATTGCCAGAGCTTTACCTGCATGTATACTATGCCTAGGCGATGCGTTCGACAGCTGGTTGTTCAGATAGAAGCTTTTGAGAGGGGGCCGCACCGTGGGTGTTGCCGGAGGCTGGTTGGTCCTGTCCCCGTATTGCGTGCCACACTGGTCGTAAGGACACCACCATCACCTGCTGTTGGTGACAATGGATTGAGGAAGGAACGCACACATGACCTGCAGGATTTGGACGTCCACCACGCACCACGAGGAGGGAGGACCGATGGATAGTCCGCCACGGGCAACCAGATCCAACGATAGGTGCTTCAGTGGTGATTCAGCAGGCTGTGCAGCCTGCAATGTCACGTCCTGTAAGTGCCAGTACCACTGGCAGGCGGTTGCACAATGCAGGGCTCGCTGTACGATGACCATTATGACGCCTGCCCCTCACACACCCCAGCAACGTCGCTACAGACTTGCTTGGCGGTGGGAACAACGGACCTGGGGCCTTGCAGACTTGCAGTGGGTCATCATCAGCAATGAGTTCCGCTTCTGTTTTAATGACGTCGACCACTGGGTCCATGTCTGAAGGCGGGGTGGGGAGCACCACGACGAGCGGTTCGTGGTATCCCATCACATGTCCCGCCAGCCTGGTGTGATGGTGTGGGGCGATATCGTATGGTGCCCGATCATCGTTAGTGTTCCTCAGGGGCACTGTGACAGCCACACAGTACGTTCAGGAGATCCTTCAACCGGCGGCCCTGCCATTCGTGAACGCCCACACCCATGCCCTCTTTCAACAGGAAAATGCATGTCGGCATACTACAGCCATCTCCTGAGCATGCCTTGCAGCTGTGGATACTCTGCTATGGCCAGCCGCATTGCCTGGCCTTTCCCTGTTCGAGAATGTTGGGGGTTCTACGGAGCATGCGAACAGGACCCTACCCCTACCCACCAATCTGCAAGAACCACATGCTCAGATGCAGGCTGCATGGCATGGACTAGCACAGGACTCCATTAGAGACCTGTACAACTCCATGCCACATGTCTGGACGCGTGTTTGCCAACATGGTGACCTCACGCCAAACTAACGTGCCTGTGGATGTGTAGTGCAGTAAATATTGGTCCTACAAACATGAAAATGTAATAATTTCGTATGCATGGTACCCTCTACCTACCAGCCAACAATGATTGCAATCCGCCTCATCCTTCTGGGTGCAGCTTTTTTTATGACGATGAGTGTAAATTACTAAAAAATGAGTGTTCCTAGCATTGGAATTAGTCACTATGCGAGGAAGCCATCCAAACGGTGTAAGTAAATTTAATATTGCAATTTTTTTTCCATCCCGGAAGCAAGGATAACACGTGATGACTTGATGCCGAACTTTAGACATGAACATTTGTACTGAGTTAATATGAAAGGATTCTGGAACTCATTTATTTGATAAAGGAAACACGAATATAGTCAGATCACATACCTATTTAATATTTAGAAAACCTTATTTGTTAAATTTTCTTCTCAAAGTTTGCTTTTTATGGTCTGGATAAAGCTTCTGTTGTTCTTTTTATGCAACATATTAAAATTGCTTCTGTTCCTCTTTAACTATGATTAAACCACGAGTCTTGCATCAACTTGACTGCTGTTCCAGCTGAATTGTTCACTGCCCTAAGCTTTGAAACCTTCTTTCTTGCTTCTTCAAACGAAGCATTATTCAACCCCAATGTTGCACATTCACAGAAGAAATTTGATTAATTTTAAAACGTCCAAACAACTTGCTTTTGTCCGAAATGATGTTATAAATGTTTTTCGCGTGTAATGGATCAAAGAATTCTTCCAGTGATGGGATGTAACTTTTGGGTTGATACATTTTTGTTGGTTAAATTTGTAACCATTTTTAGTTTAGTTTCTTGGTCTATATCATCATCAAATAGTGACAAGACTAATACTTCATCAATCAAATACCATTTATGCTGGCTTAACATCTGTAAATGTGCCATTAAGATGTTTTTATCAGTCTTTTTATAAGCCTTCGTTGACTGTAAAAAACACAAATTTTGGTAAGGTGCTTTTACTGCCAAAATACATTGGAGTCATGGCTTTACCGTAGGATGTCACAATGAACAAGCAGATATCTAACAATGCTGCCTTATCCTTGCTTGCATTTTCTTATTGGGCACGAGACAGTGACATTTTCAGGGAATAAATCATTCTCACCATCCACACAGCATAGTGCATGGCACCTCTAAGGGGTCCAATTTTAAATTTTCTCTCTGTGTCTCCGCCTAAAAACGTAACAGAAAGCTCTATCAACTCTCTCAATAATTACCTCTCACTATTTCTGTAGTCGATTCAGTTAGGTAAAACACAAGCAAAGTGTCAATTTGGAAACTGTCTGCCACAATTTAAGCTTTGCTCTATAGCACTGTATTTTATTGAGATCAACATTTTTCCAGTAATTTTGGAAGTTTTCAGAGAATGGACTCTCAGGACTTCTAATCATTTCCTTAAATGTACTTTTTAACACCAATTCGCACACTTAATGGTAAAATAAGCAAAAATAAGTATTTGTCTATTAGGGTTTTGTTCTCGGGACCATTGATACAATCTGCATTTGAAGCTGTAGTATCACAATAAAGAATTTGCACTTTATCTTCAAGATTCCAGTCTTCAATTGCGTTCCAAACAACTTGTGCCTTTTCACTTCCTGAAGAGCTTTCCAACCTTGGCACAGCAATAAGTTGTTCTATATTTCCATATGAAATAACTCAAAAGAAGACGTTCTTCTTTTGACCTCCGAACATCTGAAGCCGGCAACAGTTTTCCATCCCAGCGAACAGTTGCAACATTTGGTACCTCGGTTTGAAAATCAACTTTTATGCCTTCTGCACGCTCTTTTCATTTATTTGTATGAATTCTTTGAATTGAGGACTTATGTATTTAAAATCGGTCAGTATTGTCCAAGTTCCTCAATGGTAGCTTCGAGAATATACACGGAATTTCTCATGCTTAGCTGACACCTATCAAGCGCTGCTACTAATTTTGGAGTAATGAAATCATACCACATGGATGTTTTACTTTTTTCAGGACATGGTTTCTTGATGATTTATTTTTATTAATTGAAGCACTTCCACATGTGCATTTTCAAACAGTTTATGTAAGTTGTTAACAAACCTTTGTCAGAACTGCTCAGATACATCTGGGGTTTATTGTGCATGTTTCTGCAAGTTCTTCCAACCTTGAAATAAGTTCACAAGTTTCTTCACACAGTTAGGTAAAGGTTTAGTAGGTACACACCTTTTCAGGTTAGTTCACACCTTTTCCTAATAGACAATGCACTTGTGAATGGTAAGGTTTGCACTTTCATTAACTGTTAAATTCACTTCACGAGTATTGTAACACAAAACTGCTAGAACTTGTCCATTTGAGGGAAGTTTTGAATTTTATTTGATGTTTCGTGTCTATTAAAAATATACTCTTTTTAGAACTGCATAATTCCACCGACATGCTAACTACTTATAATAATAATATTTTATTTTTTATAGTACTTGGATTACAAGTTTCAAACAACGTCAATGTTCTTAGATAAATACAACTAGCAAGAACAGTAATAATGATTAATTAAACAATAATAATAAACTTACATTTTACTCTTGAAAACAATGCATTTACTAATGAAAAAAGAGCTAGTAATTACAAGTATGTCGATATACCAGCTCGCTTTATGATGAATCTACAAGTGCTGACATATTTCAATTCAAGTCGGTACGAGTTTTCATTGGCTTATGTACACCAACTTTTATGTAATTGTTTTGACTTCAAACAAAAAAATTAAGGGGGTATGTGTTTAAAAAAGAAGACTGATTTTATTGGGACAACCTAATATTTATATATACAAAATTTCAGTAAAACTGGAAGGATATATGCAGAAGCAACATAAATTACAACAAACAACAATGTGAATGTAGTTCATGAATATTGTTGTAATATGTAAGGCAGATCGTATTTCTTATTATTAATTTTCAACTGAATACACACCCTATCAGAAATTTAATGTTGTCTCGTACTTCTCAAGATTTCAGAGTAATAATGATCATACAACACTTCTATTGGTCAAAAGGTTATTGTAATTGTTGGGGACCACTAAAAGAAACCTTAAGGCTGCCCATTTCTCATCCTTGGTCTACAGTTGTTTCTGTATGCCTATTTCATGCTGTAATAATATTGGAAAGCAACATTCCTGTCTTTTATTTATCCCCATGCATTTTTTTTTTTTCAAAGGTTGTTTGTGGAATTTGCTCTGCGTTTCGAGCTCCTTTGCAGTACATGAAATTTCAATCAGATCGTGTCTGTGAAGATTGTTTCAATACTCTCCTTAGAGGTACGCAAGCTCAAAAATATATCATTTTGATATTATCTTTAATTAGTATGTTTATAATTAGGAACTACATTAAATCTTGTATTTAAACTTTGTCTTTTTTAATATTAACAGTGTGCTGATTTTTCATTTATTTTATATTTGTTTCTCTTTGATTGAGAAGTGAAACAAGTACGAAACAGATGATTATAAATGATGTTATAATTATTTACTAAGGGAAGGGGCAATAGATTTTCTTAGTTTCAAGCCTTTTAGGTGAAGCTGAGAGAGACTTGCATGTTGATAAAACCAAAGAGAAAGTTGTCATTACATGATCTCACTGATAATTGATGCAGATATTGATGCATGTGAAATAACACTCCACAACAATGGTGGTTCCGGGAGGGCCGTAGAGGCCATGCTCTCTCCCTCCAACATTTTTTGTAATTTTATTTATTATATTCTTAAAAATTACCATATGCAGATTTCAATCAAAGAAGTATTACCTTTATGAATATACTAGTACATTTCCTATTTGATGTTAACAATTAAAAAAAAATTATTTTCAAAATATTTATGGAGATGTGAACTGAAAAATCCCCCTCTCCCAGTAAAGTTCATTCTGAATCTGCCATTGCACCATTATTGTTAAGTTAACTAGTTTTATTTGGTGAATGTTGCTGTTGTTTATCAAACAATTATTAATGTTTGTGTTCAATTTGAAATATGGGACTTGTCTAATAACTGTTGGAGAAGATCAGAATATTTATAAATGTTTAAAACCTTCATATATTTGCATTCTAAAGGTTTTGTATTTCTTTTTCAGAATTTGATACTCCTAGTAACAAGATTGCTGAAGTTATTAAAGCTGAACTTGGATTGAGAAAGTGTGATAAAAATACTCTTGGAACTATTCGAGCACATTTCAAAAGATTAGGGCCAAGTAGTGGAAAGAAGAGCAAGAAACATATTCCACAGCGTTTATTAGAGGCATGTCGTTTATTTTTGGTTGTTAAAAATATTTTGTGGGGTTGGCAGTTTTAGAAATAATTGTATACTTTATGATATGGTCATGAAAGGGCAACATTTTTTTTAAAAAAGACATTGGGCATAAAATGGATCTCCTCAGAAGGCTAATTATATTTATTTTAGGTTACTGCCAATGATGCTGGATCACAGATGTGTGGATGGCTTCAGAGACGGTCAAAACGTTCATGGAAACGATTGTGGTTTGTTTTGAAAGAACAAGTTTTGTATGTATATAAAGCTTCAGAAGATGTTGTTGCTTTGGAAACAATTCCAGTTCTTGGATATCGAGTGGAACCAATGAAACAGGTAAGTCAGGTTTTACTTCCTAGTGTAGTTTGAATTGAGAAAGATGTGTAATTGTGCAAAATGTTTTATAAAGGATGAATATTTGTATATAACATGAAATAAAGTTCTTAACTTGGTAGAAATAAATTACGCATATTTCATTGAATATTCAGTTAGTAGTAAATGATAACAAGATTTACTTGAACAACTGGAAATTTCCCTTGACATCTGAGACTGCTTGTATTACAATCTGGTTGCTTCTCCTTTAACTAGGGTAACTAATTTTACTTTAGTGGTGCTACAAGAGCACATTCTTTCTCTTGTTTTTTGTAATCGATGTTTTTGCCGGTCCCTTCGATTTCTCTATGTTCACAATGGAACATTTTTGTCCTTTTATGCTTTTGAAATTAGAATTTCCTACCTTTTGCACCTTTTTGCCATTAACTGCACAAATACAAAGATAGATAGGAGGGTTGATGAATTAGTATGCTTGTTTGTTCCTACTAATCTTGAAATTAAAATTTCCTGGTTTTTACACTTCTTCCTCTCTGACTCTGCAAACTCAAAACAACAACAACATAGATTGACCTGATGAATGTGTATGCTTCTTTGTCCCTAATAAGGACTAGAACTTCTTGACTGTTTGTGATCAGGGAAATTCAGAATTACTCAACATTGTCCTGAGAGTGTACTAGGCCAGATGCTATTGCTTAAAATTCTATTTCGAAAGTGAGGTAATTTTCAATGTGTTGTGGGTTGCTTATGTATTTTAGAAATCTTTTGTGTACCTCCAGTGTCACTTTTATATATGACCGGTAATACCCAATTAGATTACGATTATCTTCTTGAAGTGATCACTAGGGCCCAGATGTTTATGATGTGTCATACATTTTTCTTCGCATTGTTTCCATGGAAAATATAAGATAAGCATGATTTTATTGACAATTACTAAAATTATGCAATTTTCATGTGTTGTAAAAAGTCATATTTTGACTTTTTTTAACCTTTGGTCATTTTCTGTTAATTTTGCATATTACGGTCACATTTTTCATGAATTTTTGTATTTTTTGTCATATTTTTTTTATCATTTTAATTGCATTTTTGTATTGTTTGTCATATTTTTTATCATTTTAATTGCATTTTCATATATTTACTTGCAGTCATCTCAAAGAGATTTTTCATATCTTCTTATTGTTATCTAATTTCTTACAATTTTTTGTAGTATAAAAAGTACCAGATGTGAAGGAAGTGTTAGTTTTGTTTTGTTAGGTTTTGTGCCAAGGTCAACTGCTTCTATAAAATTTATTAAATAACTTTAGCAAGTAGAATTGTCTTCACGGGGCGCTAAAGGAGGCGTGAATTCTGAATGTGCTTGAGTTTAAAAGAATATTTTCAATATAATGGTTATTTAAACAATGGAAAGATTTTGAAGGTTTCGAAATTGCAACCAGAAAATTTTAGTCATATTTATGATCATATTTTCATATCTTTTGGGTCGTAAATGCTTGCTTATTTCTAACATTTTTACGTCATAAACATCTGGGCCCTAGTGATCACAGATCAGTGCTGTTACAGCACATACTTAAACATATTATTGGTAACTGTTATGTAACATTATAATATTGCAATTTCTCTCCTACTAACAATACAGACAACTTGAAAATCTTCTTACCGAACAAACTGCAAGTGATTCGAAATGTAATTGCTTAGGTAGCCATTTGCCATTTCATAGCAATCTACATGCAAACAAACATTACAATGTGACTGTAAGCAGTCACAACTTTCAAGCACATTTTAAAGACAAGTGAGGATAATTTCACACGTATGCTTTGATTACTTAGATGAGAACTCCCAATTTTTAAATGATTATATCAAAATAAGTTACCAAACATTTTAAAATGAAAATTAGTCAATAAATTAAACACACAAAGCTGAAACGCCAATATACGTCCTTAAAAATACATAAACAATACCTAACCAATATATATCCTTAAGAATACATGAAAATTAGGTACAAAACTGTTATCATTTAAATATTTATAGAGCACTGATAGAATAGAGCACTGTAGAAAAGTTGTTTGCACAAAAAAATATACTTTTAAAGCAAATGCATGAATACAAAATAAACTATTAGTGCTACAACAGCATATACTTTCTCATATTATTTCTAAATTTTCAAATTTTTGAAAATTGAGAGAGTTCAACAGAAATGAGACCTATACTATTCTTTTAGGCATCCCTTCTTCTATACTTGCAAAAATTTGGAGTTGTTTTTGAGAAAATAATTTTTTTTATATAAATTACATTATTTTTTAGTACAAATTATGCAAAAACTACTTGTTTCTCTACAAAATTGTACATTACCCTTGTTAAAGAGCTAATGTTTTGCAACAGACTTTGTATAAGGCAAATATCTTTATCTTCAATTTTGTAGTTTTGATGTGTTAACTTTTTGCAATTTTCATAAACTGGGAGAGTTTGCCAGAAATAGGACTAGCCCTGCCTTTTAACCCTGCCTGGATACATACAAGGATGAAATGTAAAGTCAAAATCTGGATTGTTGTTGTTTTGTTTTTATTGAGTAAAAATTATTAACAAAGTTAAAATTGCCTATATTTCATCCCAAATTACACAAAAACTCATATTTTCAAAAAATTGAACATAACCTTACTTCAAGATCTGTCTTTAAAGAACGGATATTAAGGGAAAAAATCTTTATCTTAAACATTGTAGTCGCAGGAAGACTTCCCCCCCCCTCCCCAAATTGCACTTAAGCAATTTTCGAAAAAATTGGGGATTTGAACGAACATGAGACCTCAGCCATTTTCTTAAGCATCCTTTGCATTATTTGATGACGAAGTTTAATCAAAATGTTTTTGATGGCTTAAAATATGATTTTGAGGCTTCATGTAAGGTACCTTCAAAAATTAAAAATATCCATTTGAAACTTCCAAAGCCACAAGTTTGTTCAGCTCAATCGTGGAATGTCAGTTTTGGAGAAAATCAGCTGGATTGTTTAGAGGACAGATGGACAGACAGACATTTTGTCATCAATTGAGTTTTTGGTATCAAGGATCCACAAAATATGGATTCTGGCCGCCCCATGTGTTAGAGGAAGTAATTCACTATTATAGAAACAGGATTTATTTACTTTTTCATTGCCAGGGGCTGACTATAAGAGTTTTTCTATTGGAAACACGCCGTTTTCTGGCATGTGATTACAATACTTTCTCTTCTTACATTCGTAAGGGCGAGAAAGTATCATCAAAACCTGCATTGTATAAAACCACAGAAGTCCTGTACATCCTAAAAATTATGTTTTGATAATAGCTGGCCAAGCTTCAAATGTTATCACAGTGATGAACCTGCTGCAGTGTTGTCATTTATGATTTGATGTTGATTATAAGTCAAATTACAATATTACTGAGACATGCCAAAATCGATAATTTTCTCTCTTTCCTGACACTTGTATATATGGTCATGCTATCTCCTTACTATTAAAGATCAGTGCTGGAGCTAGACAATTTTGGGCCCAGGGCAATGCTGAACTGTGCTACTTATGTATTTAAAATACTGTAGTGTAACCCACCTACCGTAGACAAGTTTACTAGCTTGCCCATCGGGGCGCTCACTGGAAAACATGGACTTGTAACAGGATTTTGATAATCTGTTTGATAATCTCAGGGGAAGTGAATCTATTGTGTACCCTCACATACATTAACCAAAAATTGAGATTGGGTATATTGGAGAGAAATTGAATAGATTTTAGTAGGTAACATGATAAATTTAATGCTAAAACGTAGAATTTTGATATAGAATGGGGGCTGAAAATTGCAATGCGCAATTATACTACTCTCTAATGAATTTATGAAACTGATTCTATTAATTTACTCTTTTATACAATTAATGTCTTTAAGTTAATTCACAGTTCTCAAAGCAATAATTATTTTGTGTGGGTCAGGGTTAATGCTTTCCCAATTCTCTCTCATCGCACTGATTCCGTCAGCTACCAGCTGAAGATGGAGAGACCACACAGTAGGTCTAGTGCACAATTTTGTAAAGTTCATTCACGCTTACTTTAAGCATTATTTGCGAAACATAAAAAGTTCAGTGCTAATATCACAAGTTTATAAGACAATCAAATGTGAACAGGATGTTAATGAACAGTCAAAACTTGCAAGTTTTAGGTTGAAAATTGTTACTTGAATAATAAAGAATGCATTATGTCTGAATTGGAATAAAGTCACTATCAGAATTATTATTGTCAGACTCGAATGAGAAACAATTTGAATAAAAGTAATAACTGATCGGGAACAGAAATGGAATTGAATAGTATCATAATTAGAATCTGAATGTGGCACCTCGCTAATTCTAGTTATTTTAAGGCTTGGCTTCTCCCTCTCCTTTATGCCCTTTTGCAACGACACCCCTTTCATTTATCTAATCATGTTCGATTTTCGGTAAATGAAATTCCTACTTACATGTTCTTTGCAGTGTCATAACATCTCATTCTATTGGCTACTAGGAAATTGGAACACTGGATATTTCTTAGACCACTGGCATCATCCCTTCAAACAAGTCCACACTTGTATCGTGCATAATTTGCTCTACAAAAAACACAACTCTGTAAACGTTGAGTATGTTAAAGTTTACAATTGATTACCTGGGGAGCTTTTGCCTTCCTCACAACCCCTCACTGCACAGGCCTCTCCACCCTCAGCCACCAACAAGTATGAACACGTATTTTTTTCACAAAAGAGCTTGACTGAACCAGTCACACTTACGGGGAAGTTTTGTATTACTCCTCACTCTTGGCTTTTGTTGAATGCTACCAGGTCTCTTGTGTCATCTGTTGAATGCTACGCACCAGGTCACCACAAACATCTGGTCTCTGTGTCATCTAATTATATTGATAAGTATGTCACAACACAACAGTCAACACAAAGTCATTTGAAGATCTCGTATTCAGGAATAGATTGGATTATAAAAGAAATCCTTAGCTTCAATATTAAATGTGTAGGACACAATCCAAAAATTATGAACTTTTGCAATATTCAAAATTATAGTTTTAATGTATTTTGGACCTCTGCCTTATTATTAAACAAACTTTTATTTGGGCTTTTATTATTATTATTATTATTATTATTATTATTATTATTTTTAATTTTTTTTTTAATAAGTTGGAGTCATTTTTTAAGGAAAATTTTGTTTACCCCCCTCCCCCCCTAATTTTGAAGAACAGATTTCATTAAGACACTGGTGTTGCTAACAAAAATCTGTCTCACATTATTTCTAATTCTTAGCAATTTTCAGACAGTTCACAGAAAATGAAACCTGTCCCCTTTTTTAAGTGTCCTTTATGTGGAAAAAATTTGGAGACTTTTTGAGAAAATGATTTTTTTTGGTAATGTAACATTAATTTCAAGCAGGAATTATGCAAAACCTAGTTGTTGTTGCGTTTTTTTTTTTTTCTTTTTCTTTTTTTTTTTTCCCCCTTCCAAAAAATTGTATGTGACATTTTTAGATTAGTTTTTAGAACAGATTTTAAGACAAACATTTTACCTTCAATATTGTACTTTTGTAGTGCTAACTTTCTACAATTTTGAGAATTGCAGAGTTCATGGGAAAGTGTTTCACTTTTTATATATAACATTTCTGACATTTTCTTTTTTATAACAAACTTCTGAGTTTTCTTTGAAGCTTGTTTTTTTAAAAAAATTTACACACCAGGACTCTATTGCATGTGAGTAATGTGTTATAATGTGCAAAACAGAATCGGAAAAATTTATATTCTCAAACCTGGAAAACCGAGCAAAAACTTAAAATTCCAAAAGGCTAGATCACTGGAAAGACCTACAGAATATGAATTCTGACTTCACTTGTTAGAGGAAATAATTTAATGGGATCAAGATTTATTCACTTTTTTCTTACAAAGGCCCAACGATAAGAGTTTTTCTATCAAAAAATCACCTATTTCCGGTGCATGATTACAATAATTTATGTTCTTACGAAGTAGGCAAGAAAGTAAAATCACTTTTTCAGTATCAAGGACCCACAAACTGTGGATTCTAACTATGTGAATATAATTTACGGAGTATAGGAACAAGAAAAATACTTTGTGGTATTAGGGAGTGGGACCCAGAAAATGTTTTGCTGTTGAAAAATCTGCATTTTTGATTGGCATGTCTACCTTGAGGCTTATGTTTATTTCTTGAAACTTCATTTTATCACACATTCATATGTTTTTGTCTGTGTGCATGTAGGCAAGTGTTTTTCTTTTCTTTTTTTTTCTGTTTTCTTCTTCTTCGCCTCTTTTCTATCTGTTCACTTAATTGCCCACCAAACACAGCCCTACATTGCAATCAATAGGTAGTATAAAGTAATCCCTTTCAAAAATCTTTCAACACTTTCACTGCCAATTTTTACTGCATGTGATGTTTGTTTCTGAAATGAATGGTAAGTGTATTTGTTATTCATTTTGTATATTTAATGATATTAATCAGTGGCTAATTAGGAGGTGCCGTGGTGGTGGTGATTACGGATATGTTTGCATTCCTTTTATTATTGTTGATTAATCAACATGTAATTTTCAGATTCACTTTCAGTTGTATGAGGGAATTGATGCAAAGTTGGTGTTCCAATTGGCACACCCAAATCAACAGCCCTTGGTTTTCTCAGCTGATAGTGAAAATTTAGTCAATCGGTAAGGGTACATACTATCAAAAAAAGTTAAATTTACAAGTATAATGGACACTTCTAAATTCATGTTGCTTTCTTTCAGATGGATTGCTGAGTTGCAAAAGGCTACTGTATTATAATACTTCATTATGATTGAGATGTAAATTGTAATTTGTAAATGTCGGTTATATTGTTATTCCTAATAGCTCAGTTACCATTTGTATAACCTGTATTTGACTGTGCCCATCTTGTCAATCATTTTGTTATTTATTTGTAAAGAATGTGTATATCTACTTAGTCATTGTTATACCTGTTATATTTTAATTACTCCAAAGTATTTTATAGCCAAATGCAGAAAGGAATGTTTTTTATTAATGTGATTTGTGATTGTATTCTTGTAAATTCTTGAATAAAACTGTGTGGGGTTTCATAATATACTTTAGAAAATTGATATTATTGTGAAATTTGTTTTGTATAGATCTTGTACACAAGTTAATTCGTTAACAGATAATGGTGCTTAGAGAATGATGTGGTTGCCAGAAATTTGTTCTGATAAGCTGGGATATATTGTACAGTATGTTTGAACATTCCATGATAAATACACATTATATATTTTGTTCATTGTTTTCGTTCTTAATATAATACTAGATTTTCTGTTTTGTGGATCTGTAGTACCATACAACACAAAGATGAGATGTAAAGTTCATAAATCATAATATTCTTGAGAATTGATATTATCTCGTGAAAATTTGATGAAATAAAATAAAATAGTTATTATGGCAGATTAGTAGTGCTTAACATGGAGAATACACTCAGTCACCTAATTAACCATGCTTTTGCAAGAATGACCTATTATTTTAAAGAGTCTTTTGAATGCATATAGTCCATTATTCAAACATTTGAAATTTTACTTTAATTAATATGTACATAAGTATATCTGGAGTAATATATGTCATAGAAAAGAAAGTTGTGTAATGCTGCAGAAAATAGATTTCAAGATTTTAACATTAATACATGTATTGAGGTTTCCTGATACTAAGTGCTTTTCTGCAAAATGACTGTGAAAAAAGCTACTACCTAAACAGTTTGTAAGAATTTTGTAATTTATTTATTTCAAAATTATTATTCTCTGATCGATCTGGCCCAACTCAAAGCCCTGCAATTTTGAAAACAATTCTTTTAATTTTCAGGGAACTTCATTAAGCTCCTAGTCCATTTTCCGAATTTTCTCATAAACGTCTTGTAAGTTTTTCTTTAAATTTAATGTAAGAATAGAGTGAAATGCATACATAAGATGGCTTAGGTCTGATTGTCAGTGTTCACTGTTTTCACAAATTGTAAAAGTTTGAAAGTTTTGATATTTCCTCATACAGCTACATTATTAAAGACAGATGATATGTTCTCCTGTGCTAGTTCTTTAATTAATGTTATGCATAATTTTCAGTAAAATATGCAATTTTAAAAACATTTTTTTTCAAAACACACTCCTGATTTTTTCTTTAAACTTCTTGTAATGTACTTGCAAGAAAATCTGTACCATTCTGTAGCATCTAGCACTAGTTATTTATTTGTAATTTATGGACAATTTGTTCATTTATACAAAAAAACACCATTTCCATAATAAAGTAACTTCTCGAAGTGTATTACCTACCCCTACTTGATCTGACAGACACAATACAAAATGTGTTGATATCTCTCCATATGCAAGGCCAATGAAAGGGTCAACAAGCCCCATAATATGTGCAGCAATCCAGAATACCTTCTGGTGTACAGTTTCCAATCAATTTATATATATGGTGATAAATGGTGCCCAAACTACAGATGAGTGCTGGATACAGTTGGTTCCCTGTGAGAACAGTTAGCTGTATGTGGTCTTCAAAGGAACATCCTGATATTTGTTATTTATTTGGTCAAAAAAACCACTAAAAACTGTATATGATGTATGGGGAAGGAGATTATCTGCGCACATTTTCTTGAGGTTCAGAATTCTGGAGTCAAAGACCATCCCGAGTTCGCTTATATATAACACCCTCTCCAGTACCACAGAATTTTTTACATAATCAGTGTTTACTTCCAATGCAGATATGGTGAAGGTGTTTTACATTTATTTGGATTTAAAACGAAATCATTATCTTTGTATCAAGCATGGAAGGTATTAAATGCATTTTACAAATCCAATGTAGCCTGTGGTGTTACATTTATACATTGCACTTACATTTATTCCTTGCATTATTACACTGCAAGGAACCAATACTCATTATTTCTTAAAATCATACTAATGTCGATAAGAGTCAAGAAAAGAATGAGACCCTGAGGTACCCCAAAGATACTTGAATTGCATGAGATGCTATGTTTCTACAGGTCATTAGTAAACTGTTGAACCACTCCAACAGTAGCCCTCATAGCCCAAATTGCTGAAGTTTAGAAACCAGAATCAAATGGTTTTACGAAAGCCTTACTAAAATCAGTGTGTACACTGTCAATCCTCAACGTATCATCCATATAGTCTTGGTATTACAGTGTTTATAACTCACCAGATATGCTTATATATTCTTCTTTTGCATTACCCCCCCCCTCTTTTTCATCCTTTTCTTCTTTGGAAAAATTGGATGTAATAGCTATTTACTATTTATTTAATGTCGAAAAAGATTGAAAATGTCGAGTATGTGCCATGGGAAGATGTGCAATCTGTGCACGTTTCTTGATCTCCGAAAAAAATTCATACTTTGTATATGAAGACCTCAGGGCAATAACATGCTATGCTACTATAAGTAAATTTTGAGAAAAAGGCAAGAAAAGTTTAGACATTTCATTCTACACATAGGGATTAAGAACATTCACTTATGAATTATACTACTATCTTGAGGTAAATCTCTAAAATAAAAACCAACATCTAGATACATCTATGGGGCTTCGAAATACACTAATATCTCAATTTCATCAGAAATGTGGCATAGCCTGGTACTGTCCAAAGATCTTCATATACATTCCCTTATGTTTTGGTTGTTCAAAACTGGTTTCAGATAATTTTTATTGTACATGGTTCTCTGAAGCTTGTGGCTAAACTGGTTGCCAGTTTTGTTTTAAGCCGCTCATCATTCTTTTGCATTCAGACATTTATGGTTTTGTAAATTACTCAGCGCTAGGTTGTTGTAACTTTTTAAACTAAAATGCATAGGATTCAGTAAGCTCTGGTCTACAAATTAAAGCAATATTTATCTACCTAATAGGTTTTTATTTGGGTAATATTTGTAACCAAAACTATCGACTATCTGAACAAATTTTGATTTTCAGAGAGTAATTTTTCAAAAAAAGGAAGAGTTACATTCTTATATTTTGTGCGTTTACACATAACAGTGTAGGCATTTCACGTAAAATATTAATGACAAATGGAATACCACTTAGGGATCAGCCACAAATTACATAACACTAAAGCAGGGGGAAGGGGGGGTGAGGCAGCGTTACTTAGGAGTACAGGGGTCGTAATAATACTGATGTTTATTTTTAAAATGTTTCAACATTTGCTGAAGTAACTCCTTTTATTCAGTCTGATACTAAAACTTTAAAATATTAACAAATTGAATTAAAAAGTTGTGATGTATACATTGTTACAATAAATAGAAAACAATGGTGTTATGTTCATTGAATCTGTTAGATTCCGAAGAAAATACTTGAAATTGATTGATAGTGAACTCTGTATTCCAATTAAATTGGCGCAGTAGCAATCGCCCATGATTCCATGACGGTGTGTCCCCGACTGTCAGAAAAATTCTTGCCTGTTTTCAAAAATCGCCCTCAACCTTGTTAGGTGTTACAGCAAACTATTTCCGACTTCAATTATCATAAGTTTTATTATATAAGACAATTAAAATTAATACAGTTCGTTGTCCTGTTTCATAATTTATTTTTACTTTTTCGCCTTACAAATACTTCGTAAGAAGAGAAAATTATGTAATCGTGCGCCGGAAAACTGCGAATTTTCGCCCGAAAAACTCTAGGTGGAGTCTGGTGAGGAAAAAGCGGATAAAACCTGTTGCTAAATTTAGAAAAAATCTATCTCGTGGTGTAGTCAAAATCCATGTTTTGTTGCTTCTTGATACTGCAAAATCGATCGACGGCAAAACGTCCGTCTGTGGTCAACGCTAGCGCCTAAACCGTTCAACCGATTTTCTTGAAAATTGATATTCCCCAATCGTTTTCACTGATGTCAAGGGCGGAGGGGGTATTCAAAATTCTCCAAATTTGCATTACGTAATTTATGGACGCCGGCCTGGATAGCCGAGGTCGCTAAGGCTGAAGGGCCGTAGCTACCTCGGCCCGAAGGGCCGCGGGTTCGAAACCCACCTCGGGCATGGATGTTTGTGCGTGTTCGTGTTTCCCTTGTGTGTTCCTCCTAGTATCCCCTACAGTTAAAACAATCACAGTGGTCTCTATATGACCAAGTGGTTACAAAGCGACCTTAAAAAAATAATAATGCGGACGGCCATTATCAATAGAACGGATGAAACCGACAAGAAGGTAAGCGATACCCTAAATAGCGTTGGCTCTAGAACACAAGGCGCAGGTTCATTCGACGTCGGAACTAAAAACTACTGAGCCTCGAAATCTGGATGAAACGAAAGAAGTAGCAGTATAAGGCTGACACAGTGGATACAAAAATATTCTGAGAACCTAATGGCAGAAAAACCGCTGTATTCCGTTTGGCTAAACATACCGCAGACCTAGTGAAGAGGGAAAAAGGTAAAAATAAGGTGGATAAACTGCTGGGTCAGGGAACACCTAACAGTAATTTGTTGCATAACATTTCTGGGCTTAAGACATATGCAAATGATCCGCACTGGCCCCGAGCGAAGAAATGTGTGCCGAAAATGCGGAAAGGAAGACCACAAATTGAAGGACTGCCAAATAAACTTGGATTGCGTAGTATGCAAAAGGCAGGAAGAACGAAGCAAATTATTTATTAACGAGAAAATCCCATACGTATAAAATTAACACATAAAAATGTAATTTAAAATCAATAAAATTAGTTTCGCAATAAAAACTAAGTAATCGATTATTGATAGAATTTTCATATAATAGAAAATTGATAGAATAAAAAATATTTTGTCTAAATACGAAATACAGTACCAAATATGTAAACATATGTGACGAAAAAAATTGATAGGAATTGTGTTAGGACGGCGACGATTCGCCAAGATTACAAATTTGAGAACGGTAAATAGGAAGACAAAAAATATGTAATTACATAAAAATCAGATCTCTACTGATAACGAAAAAGTGGATAAGGGGTCATCTACAAATTGCGTAACGCTAAAGGGGGAGGGAGGACGTTTGAGGCAGCGTTACGCTGCGTTACATAGAGATAGGGAAGTGTATTACAAGGGGGTATTGAAAATATTCGAAATTTGCGTTACGTAATTTATGGACGGCCCCTAAATCCAGTTGCTAAATTAAGAAAAAAATCCCCTAGCACGAGGTGTACGCGGCCCCGGGTTCGGTTCCCAATCGATACAAGACTATAGTGTGGGTTTTTCCTTGCAATGTCCCAGGATATGTTGCTGTATGACGATGAGAAAGTTCACTTCACTGGTTGAGAAGACCAGAATACGGCACTTCTCAGGTTGAGAAAACCGAGACGTCTACATGCTAATCACACGTACCCCCTTAACCCATGTCAGCAAGGCAGGGATGTCGCTGGTAGGCCGGAACCCGTTCTCGGGCTGTCATGCAAAGTACATACATACAGTCCCCATTACACGAAGCCCCAGGGACATTTTCAAAATTTTCTCAAAAACTGCTCCAAACTTTTATTTAAATCTCTTGTACGAATAGAGTAAAATACACATATAAAGGTGGCATAGTTCGAATTTCACTGATAACTCTGAATTTTCGAAAATTGCAAAAGTTTGAACTTGTTTTGGGGTCTTCCTACAACTATAAAATTAAAGATAGAGATTTTTCTTTCAAATTAAATTTGTTGACCATAATTAGCTATTTCATTAAGGCCATGTAAGTTTTTTGAAAATGTTAGTAGTTTTCGCTTAATATTGGGTGCAATATGTGCACTTTCAAAGAATTACTAAAACAAGAGTTTCTCAAAAATGGCCCCAATGTTTTTCTTTAAACTTCTGTTAGGGATAGTGCCTCATGTACTGTATGAGATGACATAAACGCCATTTATTGTGTTTTTTGTGTTTGTTTCTTTCAAAAATTACAAAAATGTAATTATTTTGACATGTCCCCCTCGTTAATATTTACATTAGCGGTGATTTGTTCACATCATTGTATTTACGAGTACATGTGTTTTAAATGATGTCATAAAGTTTCCTGAAAACTCAATAATTTTCTGTGAAAACGAGTGTGGCGAATTGTATTATTGTATAGTTGGATTTGTAGTAGTACTGTATTCAATTTTTTTTTCATATTTCCATATTCTTTACGACAGTCGTTTGGGTATAGCTATAAAATTGATTTTAATCCATATTCATATTTCTGTATTATATGTATTTGTCATTCCATTGAGGATTAAAATATATGCAAGTTAATTGCACATGATCATTCATACAAGTATTATCGTTATTGTTTCTATCAATATTATCATTATTATTGTATTCATATTTGTGACTATTATCATCATTATTATATCATTTTTATTTTCACTTATTAACTTTATACATTACTAATGAATTTTCCAAAGGAAGAGTTATTTTTATTATTAATAATGAACTTGTCTTGGGAAGATTAATTTAATGATTTTTGAGTTGAACTGAGTTGTGCCCTTAAAGTGTGACGAGACAGTCTTTTGTCAGTTTTTTCAAAAATATTAGAGACTTTTTTATGTGCGAATGGAAACCTTTCTCAATAAACACGACGCGTTTTCAAATTGCCAACATGGATTCCGGAAATCAAAATCTATGAAAACAGCCATTTTTTTTCTTTTCTTAAAGATGTTGCATCATCATTGGATCAAAACGAAGCAACTATTGGAATATTTCTAGATCTTTCAAAAGCTTTTGACGTCATTGATCATAACATTTTACTTTCAAAATTACCTTCATATGGAATCCGTGGTATTGCTCTAGATTGGCTATGTTCGTACCTTAAACAACGATCTCAGAGAGTAGAAATACCTTACTGGAATGATGGAACTCTATGTACACACCTTTCCGGTTCTTTGCCAATTGCATGTGGAGTCCCGCAAGGATCGATTTTAGGCCCTATTCTCTTTCTATTATACGTAAACGATATGCCTTTAGCGATTCGAAACGGAAGAACAGTTCTCTTTGCGGATGATACAAATATTCTTTGCAGTAAAGAAACCGTAAATAGTACAATATCAGATGTTTCAAATTGGCTCCGTAATAACAAATTAATAGTAAATGAAAAGGAGACTATGCTGTTTCTAAAATGCTTCAATACAGTTTTCCATTTCAAATACACAATTCTGTACTCCATTGAAAATGAACGATGTGCCATTGACTGATGTTAAGGTAACAAAATTTTAGGTCTATGAATTCAGTCAAATCTCAAATGGAATGTCCACTTAAATGAATTGAATACAAAATGAAGTTAATTATGCTACGCGTTCGGAATTCTTTCAAATTCCGTCAGCCTTCATACTGCTCGTTGTGTATATTTTGCCAATGTTCATTCCCGCCTGAGATATGGCATAATATTCTGGGGAAACATCTTATAGCTCCCAGACTTTCAGATTACAAAAAAGAATTTTACGAATAATAAGCAAATCCAACCCACGTGATTCTTGTAAGTCTCTCTTTATTAATCAAGGAATTTTACCATTACCTTGTCTCCTGATTTACGAATCAGTAGTTTTTGTCAAAAATGACTTACTTAAGGGCGGGAATATATTTTCAGCAAACGCCGATGTCTATAAGTACAACACACGACGTAGTAATCATATTCACCCGGTGGCAGTATCTATTTATTTATTTATTTATTTATGTCAAAAACAGTTAAAAACTGCGTATGACGAGCTATGGGGAGAAGTGAATTTTGTGCACGTTTTCATAATTCTGTGGTCTCTATCCTAATCCATATTCTAGTCGAATTTTGAATAGAGAAAAGAGAGGTTTTTTTTCGAGTTTTGTTGACAAAATATTCGCTCCTATATAATAAAATATATTTTCAAAGGTAAATTAGCTATAAATTCCTGCCCTGAACCCTCATGTTCTTCATGAAAGAATAATACTTTTTGCCGCGATAATATGAAAAACGATAATTTGAATAACTATATTTCCCACTGAAATTCAGAAGACGTGCACAAATAATGAAGTTACATTTATGTCCAGAAGCAAAACAAGGGACCATCTCAGCATTTGCTCAAGGATCAGGGAAACTGGACGAAAAACCTGATCGAGATGGGGGCCATCACAGTTTCTGTGGTACAATACTTGTTACAGGTTCTTTAGAATTATACAGTCCAAATGATAAATAATTACATTAACTATCATTGTTAAAATTAATTCTACTTTCCTTTTATCAACAGCTCGCTACCAAAAATTTACATACAATTCATGTACATTACTCTACAACACTTTGCCAGATGACATTAAACGATTAAATTCGATAGAAAAGTTTAAATCCCAAGTAAAATCTTTTCTGCTGCATAACTCTTTCTATACAATTCGAGACTATATCGAGCATCAAAAGGAAAGTAACGTTAATTTTAAAAATGATAGTTAATGTAATTATTTATCATTTGGACTGTATAATTCTAAAGAACCTGTAACAAGTATTGTACCACAGTTTCTGGGTTAATGGCCCCCATCTCGATCATGTTTTTTCGTCCAGTTTCCCTGATCCTTTGAGCAAATGCTGAGATGGTCCCTTGCTTTGCTTCTGGACATAAATGTAACTTCATTCTTTGTGCACGTCTACTGAATTTCAGTGGGAAATATAGTTATTCAAATTATCATTTTCCATATTATCGCGGCAAAAAGTATTATTCTTTCATTAAGAACATGATGAGGGTTAAGGGCACAAATTTATAGCTAATTTACCTTTGAAAATATATTTTATTATAAAGGAGCGAATATTTTGTCAACAAAACTTGAAAGAAAACCGCTGTTTTTTTCTGTATTCAAAATTCGAGTAGAATATGATTTACGATAGAGATCACAGAATTATGAAGAAGTGCACAAATTTCACTTCTCCCCATAGCTCGTCACACACAGTTTTTAACTGTTTTTGACATAAATAAATAAATAGACAATATTAAATGGCACAGTTACATGATTAATGTGAAAAATGAAACGAGTAAGAGTTCCGTTTTGTTAACTATTTTCAACGGTGGTCGCGGGCGTAGAGTTCTATGTGATAATATGTTTTGTAGTATTTCGTTAAGCGACTTGCCAGGTATCTGCTTTTGAAATAGTGTAAGATCGCCTAAAGACAAGTTCACGATTCCTATGTGTGATGTTGCGTCGCGCCACGCTTATAAAATTAATCTTAAATGAGAAACTGATGCCGATAATTCCATAAGCCAAGGTACGCAGGAGTCATTATATATTAAGTCACGAGAGACGGGAAAGTGAGAATAGAAAGAAAGAATATCTACAGGGATCAAGCCGAATTATTGAGATAGTGACTTGAAACATATTGTACACTTCGATGTAGTGATGTTGAGATTGAATTATCTGTCGAGTCTGGAATGAATTTTTGTGTTTCGCTATCTACTGAAGAAACAACATATTTTATTTTAAATGCACATACTAAAAAAATAAATGCACATTTCTCCTGAAGGGTCTGGTTTATGTACCTGAGAATTGTTATTTTGTGGAGGGGGTCCGTCTGTGCTGATGTTCAGCGTTGTCGGTCAACTATATTCAGGAATTTTCACAAATTATTTCTAACTTATCTTACGCGGCCTACTATAACGAAATTAACCTAGGTCTCCGGAACTTATAACTAATTAATAATAATAGCAAAGGGGGGGTGAAAGTAATCTAAAGTAATTTTCTTGTCGCGAGTATTGCAAAGTGGCGTAGTATTAAAGTTTTGGGAGGTCGTAATGTATGTTTGGAATTTCATCTAATGGGAACCATAACCACAGAGGAAAGATTAGGAGGTGTCAAGTAGTATTTTACGTCGTCAGAGGAACATTGCATGCTGTATTAAGAAAATTCTGATACGTATGGGATAATTAAAATTGGACAGAGAAATTACAGAATCTTTGGCGAAACCACGCCTATGGGAGGAAACGCTTCGAAATGTCACAGAAAAATTTTAAATTTTAGGGAGTGAAATACCGAATTATAGAGAAATATTTTGAATGTCAGCCACAGTACTCGTGAAAAATGTTTACGCAACCGTTTGTGAAACGATGTACGCGTAGGTTCGTTGCGCCAGAGGTGAATCTGACGCTAACCACTACCACCAGATGGTGACGTGCGGCTACCGCTGCCACCAGATGTGGTGTTTGGTCACTGCTGCCACCAGATGTGACGTACCACCCACGGAGCTGACTGACTTCAGCGTATTCCTGAGACGGCGCGTCACTTTGGAGTACTGTGGTTGATTTGGAAGGTTTAGTGAGATGGGGAAAGGGAGAGCAGTTTTTCTCAAGAAGAAGTCTTATTCCAGTCAATGCACCATTTATTGCTGTTAAATAGAGAAGGGAGGGGAACGGTAAATTAGATAAAGGAGATGCTTAAGGAGTCGAGATCAGACATGGCGGCCTCTCACCCCATCACTCCGTGGACCAGGTGCGGCGGGGACGACAGCAGCGACGGCGACGGAGTTCTGCGAGCGAGTCATCAACGATGAGGATTCCTGTTGTATTGATGCACGCCACTCCTCGGTCCTCACGTGAGCCTCTGACTCGCATTTGCTACCCCTACTGCTACTGTCACTGCTACTGCTACTGCTACTGCTTCCGCGGAGGTCTGTATAAATTGAGCACTCGCATGCGGCAGCACTTTTTGGAGGTTGCGCCGTCGGGATGTTTGCTTGCCGTTGCATATCGTCCTCCTTGAGAGTTGCCCCTGGCACGGTGTGGTGGAAGGCGGCTCGCCACTCAAGGCGGCGAGCTCAAAATTTAGCATTTTCAGAAACGCTCAAACGCCATTTTCTTAAAAACAACTCCTATTTTTTTCTTCAAACTTTTCGTACAGGTACTGCTTATTGCACTGTTTAAGATGTCTCAGAATTAGTTTTGCTGTATTCTTTTGTTTCTTGACAAATTATACAAATGTAATTTTATTGACATATGTCACCCCGTTTCCAGCGATTTGTGTAGCCTTCATTATGGTATTTGTGTTTAGAAGAGCTTCAAATGACTTTAAATGAAGTTTTTCGAAAACTCAATAGTTTTCTGTGAAAAAGCTTCAAATTTCGCATTTACCGTAACACTTAAAAGCCATTTTCTTAAAAGCGGCTCCAAATTTTTAAATGAAAATTGACATTTAGTACGAAATTTTACTCTTCTTTAAAATTCTTAATGTAATATTTAGATTCTACAATTAGGAAAAATTAAGAAAATGTCAAAAAAATTATTTAGGGCGGCAATAGAAGGCAGCTGGGAAGAGTATGTGGCAAGTACGGATAACTAGCCCAGACCAAAGAAAATAGAAAACGAATACCAGAAAGTCTGTGCCATTCTGTAGCATCACTAATTTCAAATTAGTGGTGCTACAAATTTCACTTAGGCGATATTCGTGTTCACAGACGGGCGTCCTTCCGTCTGTGAACACGAATATCGCCTAAACCATACACAGGATTTTTTCCAAAATGGATATACCCCAGTCAATCTGGATCGATTCGAGGCGCTGCGATTTTGAAAAATTTTCTTCAAAATTTGGAGGTACTTTACATGAAGTCTTCCGGACATTTCCAAAATTTTCTCAAAAACGGCTCCATTTTTTTCCTTGCAAGAATAGAGTAAAATACACTTAAAATGGTCAGATTTTCACAGATTCTTCTAAATTTTCAAATACTGAAAAATATTGATTTTTTCGTCTTTCTACAACTACAAAATTGAAGATAGAGATTTTTCCTTCAAATAAAACGTGTTCTCCATTGTGAGTTCTTTCATTAATATCATGTACATTTTTTTGAAAATTTTAGTAGTTTTTGCGTAATATTTCGTGCAATATGTGCAATTTAAAAAATAACAAATATAATATTTTTTCAAAAACGGCTCAAAATTTTTTCTTTAAACTTTTGGTGGGATTAGTGCTAAATGTAGTCTATGAGATGACATAAACATCCGTTCACTATATTCCTTTGTTTTTTCAAAAATTACAAAAATGTAATTTTTTTACTTGTCTCTCACGTCGTTAATATTTACATTAGCGGCGATTTCTTCACATTATTATATTTATGAGTGCATGTTCTTTTAATAATGTCATATAAAGTTTCTCGAAAACTAGCTCAAAATTCCGCCTTTTCAGAAATGTTCAAACGTCATTTTCTCATAAATGGCTTCAAATTTTTTCTTAAAACTTTTCGAACGGATAGTACTAATTTCACTCTTTAATATGACGTAAAGTTCATTTTGGGGTATTTTTTCCCAAAAATTGCACAAATGTAAATTTTTGAAAGGTCCGTTAATATCACACCGTTAATATGCACATTTTCAGCAATTTGTAAACACTATTGTATTTGTGAGTTAAAGTGCTTTAAATGACTCCTATTGAAGCTTTTTGTAAACTTAATAATTTTCTGTGAAAATTAGATTCAAATTTCGAATTTACAGTACGCGCTTAAACTCCATTAAAAACGGCTCCAAATTTTTCAAAGAAAATTGCTATAATGACGAGGTTTTACTATTCTTTAATATTCTTAAAATAATATTTCCGTACTTCTATTAGGAAACCGGAAAATTAAGAAAATGTCAAAAGAATGTATTTTGGGCGGCGACAGACTGCAGCTGGCAAGAGTATGTAGCAAGTCCGAATAGCTAGCCGAGACCAAAGAAAATAGAAAACTAACACAGGAAAGTCTGTGCCATTCTGTAGACCACTAGTTTATAAATTGCATTAATTTTAAGCATAAATTACGCAAAAACTACTCAATTATTCAATAAGTTGTATATTAACTTTTTTAAAGGGCTGATTTTCTAGAACAGATTTAATTAATGCAAAAATCTCTATCTTTAACTTTATTGTATTGAAATAACTTTTTGTAATTTTTAAAAATACAGAGTTCGCCGGAAATGAAACCACTTTTTACCGTCCTTTGAAACGTACGAGGAGAATTTTAAAGAAACAGTAGAGCCATTTTTGAGAAGAAAATTGTTTTAAATTTTTTTAAAATTACCTATACTTCGCACGAAATTACATGAAAACTGCTCATATTTTTGAAAAAATTGTATACGATGTTATTTCAAGATCTGTCTTTAAAGAACAGATCTTGAAGCAAAATATGCAATGAAACAATTTGAACAAAATACGTATTAAACCTATCTGGAACAATTTTTGATTGATTCCGGGCACTTCAACTGGCAAGGTAATTTGTCCTATAAGTGTAGTGTACGTTTCTATCGCGTGAAATGGTTGCGATCTTCCCTCGTTGGATGGCGAGATCTGTGTGATTGCGGGGATTTACCGCAACCAAGTATCTCCCACCAGCGGGGCACCGCACCAGCCGGAACAAGATCTAAGCCCCCGACAAGTGTGGTAGTATACATCTGAGTGTGTGTGTAAGAGGTGAGGATAGGGCAAGGAAAAGGAAGGAAATATCGCGCGCGGTACGTGTCCCCTTTTGGTATAGTACTGCACCGGCGTTCCCATTATGTTGATCGGAGAAACCACGAAAAACTACGGATCAGAGCAGCCGGCCTAGAATTCTTCTCCAGACAGCGACTGAATTTGACCTAGCGTCAAAAAATCCTGCCTCCGTCGTCGCACTGCAGTGACTTCTGTGGATACCCTGAGCCACCTTTCCCGATGGAACTATTTTTTAGAAAAATTCGAAAATATTCATGAGACTTAACGTAAAGTACTCTCAAAAACGAAAATATGTATGTTTCAAATTTGAAAGACCACGACATGAATCAGATAGATCGAATATCCACTTCATATGTAGGGGGAGATCCTTAGTACGGTTTAGGCGCATGTGTTGTTTACGGACGGACGGACAAACGTTTTGCTGAAAATTATGCACAAACTCCGGATACAGTGTTGTAAGTATGATCTCGTTACGTAGACTTACATTGGGCACCGAAATAGCCAATCGTGCCTTGTACTAATTGTAGCCCCTTTTGAACTTTTAAAAAGTTCAGAATATTATTTTCAAACCACTGGATTAATGTCTAGGAAAAATGTGTTTGTACGTCATGATATTAAAATGCACTTTTTTAAGTATTCTTGAAAAATGTCTGGGTAATTCCTGAATTAAAGGAATAGTTTTATTATTACATTTTAGTCGATGTCGAAGAAAGTAAATAACGATGCATTCTTGTTTCTAGGTGTAATACATAATTGTATTTCAATTTCAACAAATTTGTGATTACTTTATTTTTCCAGGAACTTTTCCGTTTTGCCTGGCAAGTTATGTGATACAATTTAGAAACTTCTCGTACGCCAAATTCTCAAGACACTGCTGTACAGTGGCGTAGGCTGAATGGATGCGAGTGATGTGTCGCACCCCAAGTTGGCTCTTTTAAAACTTTATCTAAAAATATATTCCTCCTGTATCTCTCTGTTCCGTCTGTACTTTCGTTTTTTTATAGCGCTTTCCGTAGGTGTCTGTCACCTCCGTGGATGTGATAGGCCGAGAAACATCCCTTCGCCGGCTTCACTCCGTAACCGAGGTCATCGAACTCTCACCATGTGCTGTGTGCAAGACGCGAGGTTTCGGCCGACGTTGATGTGACCAGAGAGTATTGTGATGGATGTGTCGCATCTCTTGACTTCTCATTGGCTGATTCTACACCCCTCTCCAAACGCTTCTCCATTGCCTCATTTTAGTACCTCCTCTTCTTTCAGTACAAGTTCTGGGAATCCCAGTGGTCACTTGCTAAAGACGTGAGGATCCAGAGCGGATGGGAGGGGGGGGGGCGCCTCTTGACAACACTATACACGCACGCATGTTTGCCAACAGTCCTGATCCAGAACGTGATTTACGAGACGTAGGTTATCAGTACTGACAAGGAACTCTTACGCGACTTGTAATCGTTCTGTGAAGCCAGGTTTTTCACGAGTAAATTGTGTATTGTGTTGTATGTTGTTGCGAAAGTGCTGAATTTTTCTTGAAACTGCGTTAGAGAGTGTAACGTATACTTAGAATCCAACAATTTTCGCGCGAAAAGATGTGACATGGCGAGCACATGGTTTGCAGAAGTGGATGAGTTACATGAGGCAGGAAATGGTGAGTGAAAACTCCTAATGTTCTATGAAAGGTGTTAAAAACTCTATTTAGTTCTCAAGTACGCAAGAAGATAACGGGAAATTAATATCTAATTGAACAATTAGGTATATTGTTCATGTTCCAACGTACTTTTGTGTATTATTGTTTTGTTTATAATTGTCAGAGCAAGTAATGCAAAATTAGAAAATTGGGCTACCCTATTTAAACCTTTAAACTGATCGCATCCTCATGCTCACTGAGCAGGAGACGCCACTGCTGTTGTATAAATTAGGTTGGACCTGGAAATTTCGTCAACGGTCACGTTTATCGAACGAAGGCATAATGGAAAGGTCGCAAGTTCGCTCCCAGGGAAATGTCAAGTAGATCATTGCTACTTGGCGGATTCTCTGGCAACGTGTGATCCGGCATTTTGTTTCATCTCAAACGGGACAGAAGTATATATCTGTTCAAATTATAAGAATGAGTATTCAGTTCTCAAAGAATTTCATTTATCAAGCAACAATACGCTGTAAAGTTTACACTGAGTGTAAACCGTGTAAGTAATCTAAATCGAATTAATTATAATGGGCTATCGTACACATTTGTTATGATTGAAACAAACTTCCCAAATTCAATAAATAAAACATTTTAAAATTCAATGGGTGTATTATAACATTGTACGTACTAATATGTTTTTTAAGAACAATCACTAGTGGTGGTACAAATGGCACATACTTTCTCGTGCTCGTTAATTTTCTAATTTCATTTGTCTGAGCTAATTTCTCGGTCTTGCGCCATCCTATATGATTATTATTGCCAGCTGTTATCTATCGCCGCCCAAACTATATTTTTTTTTTAAAAAAATTGTCAATTTTTCTGTTTCCTAATGATAGAACCGAGACATTACTTTAAAAATATTAAAGAAGAGTGAAACCTCGTCCTATATGCACATTTTCGTTGAAAAACCTGAAGCCGTTTTGAAGATGTCTTTTAGGCGTTATTGTAAATGCGAAATTTGAAGTTCTTTTGCACAGAAAACTTTTGAATTTTCGAGAAACTTCATTAGAAGTCAGTAGAAGCACTTCCATTCACAAATGCAATAATATATACAAGTAGCTGGAAATGTGCATATTAACGGCGTGAGAGATATTTAAAAAAGGCGAGAAAGTAAAAATACATTTGGAAAAATAACAACAAAAGAATACAGCAAAATGGTATTTATGTCATCTTATACAGTACATTTACCACAACCAATACAAAAAGTTTGAAGAAATAATTTGGAGCCGTTTTTGAGAAAATGGCGTTTGAGCATTTCTGAAAATGCTGAATTTTGAGCACATTTTCACAGAAACCATTTGAGTTTTCGAGAAACGTTTTAAACATCATTTGAAGCACTTGTTTAACCAAATTTAATAACCTAAACAAATCGCCGTTAATGTATTTATCACGTGAGAGAGACGTCAAAAGAATTACAATTGTGTAATATTTGAAAAAAACAAAAGAATAGAGCAAAATGACATTAATGTCATCTTCCATAGTACATTTAGCACTATCCCTACCTAAAGTTTAAAGAAAAAATTTGGAGCTGTTTTTGATAAATTGTTGTTTTTGATATTTTTTATTGTTACGCATATTTCACACATAATTGCGCGAAAACTACGAATTTGTTTTTGTTTTTTTAACTGTATTTGACCTTAATGAAAGAACTAATTATGAAGTACAAATTTTATTAGCAGAAAAAATCTCTATCTTCAAGTTTGTAGTTGTAGGAAGATGCCGACAAAATTTCCAATTTTTGCAGTTTTCGAAAAATACTGTAGTTAAGAATGAAAATCGGATCTACGCCGTGTATTTTAGTAAATTCTTGCAAGAAATTTAAAGAAAACATTTGGAGCCATTTTCGAAAAAAATTTTTAAAATGTTCCAGGTACTTCATGTAAAGTACCTCCCCCCCCAAAAAATTAAAGAATGTTACAAAAATTCACAGAGCGTTGAATGGAGTCAAATCGACAGGGGAACATTCGGTTTGGAAAAGTCTTACGCTTAGTTCAGGTGCTAGTGTTGCTCATACAGGACAGCCAGACGGACGGGCGGACGGGCGGACGGGCGGACGGGCGGACGGGCGGACGGGCGGACGGGCGGACGGGCGGACGGGCGGACGGGCGGACGGGCGGACGGGCGGACGGGCGGACGGGCGGACGGGCGGACGGGCGGACGGGCGGACGGGCGGACGGGCGGACGGGCGGACGGGCGGACGGGCGGACGGGCGGACGGGCGGACGGGCGGACGGGCGGACGGGCGGACGGGCGGACGGGCGGACGGGCGGACGGGCGGACGGGCGGACGGGCGGACGGGCGGACGGGCGGACGGGCGGACGGGCGGACGGGCGGACGGGCGGACGGGCGGACGGGCGGACGGGCGGACGGGCGGACGGGCGGACGGGCGGACGGGCGGACGGGCGGACGGGCGGACGGGCGGACGGGCGGACGGGCGGACGGGCGGACGGGCGGACGGATGTTTTGGAAGGTGAAAAAAAGAAAGAACTTTTTCGGAATCAGGAGACCCCAAGACGTGTATTTCCGTTGAAATCTTGAAATCAATTTTACGCAGCATTATATAACGTTTTACTTTCCCGTATACGTACGTATATACGGAGAATATACGTAGTATTGGGGAAGTTACGTAATGCTGCTGAAAATTGATTTCGAGATTTCAACGTAAATACACGTTTTGGGGTCTCCCGATATCGAAAAAATGGTTCCTTACAAAACGTCAGTCCATCCGTCCGTCACTCTGTCTATGAACAACCGTAGCGCCGAAACCATAAGTACGATATCTCCCAAAAAGTGTATTCCGCAGCCGATCTGATTCCACTCAAGGCGCCGCGATTTTCAAAAATATTCTTCAAAATTTGGGGGTACTTTACATGAAGACCCCGGACATTTTCAAAATTTTCTCAAAAACGGCTCCAAATTTTTTCTTTAAATTTTTTGTAAGGATAGGGTAAAATACACTTATAAAGGTGCATAGGTCCCATTTTCACGGTTAACTCTGAATTTTCGAAACTTGCAAAAGTTTAAAATTTTTTCTGCGTCTTCCTAGAAGTACAAAATTGAAGATAGAGATTTTTCCTAGAAATAAAATTTGTTGTCCAAAGTGAGTTCTTTCATTAAGGTCATATACATGTTTTTGAAAATTGTAGTAGTTTTTGTGCAATATTGCACGCAATATTTGCAATTTTAAAAAATTACAAAAACAAGTTTTCTCTAAAACGGCTCCAAAGTTTTTCTTTAAACTTTTTGTAGGGATAGTGCTACATTTGCTCTATGAGATGACATTGGCGCCATATTGCTCTATTCTTTTGTTTTTTCAAAAATTACAAAAGTGTATTTTTTTACTTGTCTCTATCTTCGTTAATATTTATATTAGCGGCGATTTATTCTCATTATTATATCTATGAGTACATGTGCTTTAAATAGTGTCAAATTTTTTCTCGAAAATAGAATAATCTTCTTTGAAAATTAGCTCAAATTTCCGCATTTTCAGAAACGCTCAAACACTATTTAGTCGTAAATGGCGGCAAATTTTTCTTCAAACTTTTCGAACGGATAGTGATAATTTCACGGTTTATTGTGGCGTAAAGTTCATTTTGTTTTTTTTTTCAAAAATTACACAATTGTAATTTTTTTTAAAGTGCTCTTACCGTAATACGCACATTTCCAGCAATTCGTAAACACTATTGAATTTGTGCAAGTGTTACAAATGAATTCAAATGAAAGGTTTCGAAAACTCAAACTCTTTCTGTGAAAAAGAGCTTCTTATTTCGCATTTACAGTGGCGCTTAAACGTCATTTTCTTAAAAACGGCTCCAAATTTTTGTAGGGATAGTGCTAAATGTGGTCTATGAGATGACAAAAACACCATATTGCTCTATTCTTTTGTTGTTGTTGTTTTTTTCAAAAATTACAAAAATGAAATTTTTTGACTTGTCTCTCACGTCGTTCGTCAAATTGTTTTCTTATTTATCATGTTTTTTTCAGACAGATAAAATAGTATTAAGTTGAAAAAAACAACTGAAATAAAAAAAACACGTTTTTGGCTGTAGATGGGTATGGGGCTAAGAAACTTCTCAAAAAAATTTTTTTTGTTAGAATTATAATGTAACAATTCATATAAAATATGGTTGAGGTTTTTTTTAACATCTTACGAATATACGGGGGTATCCTTTATGTACACATTGGAAATTAGTATTTCAGTTAATCAAACACGAACATACTTATTTTAATATTATAAATGGATTAATTACCATTTGTACTGTTTAATTGTAAAAGATTAAATATACTTGTAACAGGTGCTGTACTTCAGCTTCTGGGTCACCGACCCCCATCTCAATCAAATTTGTCGTCCATTTTTCTTTGATTTTTTGAGAAAGTGCTGGGATCGGCCTGTTGTTTCGGAACACAGATGTACGAGCTTCACTATCTGAGCTGTGGTTTTGCTACATAAGGGGAAGAGGTGGGATTTCGTTACTTCAGCAGTACAGTAATTCGTACAAGTACAACATTCGTGAGAGTTAGGTTCCCAAAAAATCTCGCGAATGTCAAATCTGCGAATGTTGAGTCTATATTTTAATGAAGAAAGGTGGGTTAGGTTCCTGGATATCAAAAAGCAGTTTAAATAAGAAAGAAAAAATCTGACAATTGCAGAAGAACGAAATAAGTGCTACTAAAATTATTCACAATTTACATGCTAAAGAGAAGAAATAAAACAAAATTTGAAACTTATTTCAAAGTTGAAAGTGATTGGATATACGATTTGTTTTATTTTTTTGGTTCATCGCCCTCCTTCCACCAGAGCTTGTTGATGTTTTAGAACGCCATTAACAGCTTTGACAGTGAAATTGGTCCAGGACGCAGTTTCGCTTCTGTTACTTCTTTACGTTCGAGGAGGCTTTCTTCTCTGATGATTTCCCGAAGCTCCTCTTCAGTGAGGTCATTATAATGAGAGTTGCACAGATCCTGAATGGCTTTTCTGTTCGTGTGGCCAAAACATTTACCTCCAATTTCACGCAACTGAATTGAATTATTTTACAATTGTATTATTCTATTAATGTGAATTGACATTCCAACTTTGATATTTTTGCAGAACGCGATGCTTTGAGCTCCGGTGTCTGCCGAGTTGGTTTCCCAGATAAGCTGATAAAGGAAATAAAATGTGCGAAAAGTTAAAAAAAAGTACGGTCAAAGACGCTCTCGCGAATGTTGAAGTCGCGTATGTTAAAACCGACTAATTTCTCTAATCGAGAATGTTCGGAACTCGCGAATAGCGAATTCGCGGATGTCGAGGGATTACTGTACTATCAAATCAAATTTGTAGCTCGCGATTTCTTGGCAGTCTCAGCCAACGACGCGGCGTCACGCGGGCAGCCAAAAAACATGGACTCTAGCCGCGGAAGCTTACGAGTACAATCTGTAGCTCGTTTACCGATGGAAAATTGTTTCTAATACACGGGAATTTCGCCAAAAAGGCTCGTTGTTACGTTTATTCATCATTCAACCACATATAATAAAAAGAGGGGTAGGGATTCTGAGATAAATGTTAGTAGATAAGTCACCGCCGTACATCATGTACTTCTTTTACTTTCCCGGATACGTACGTACAGTATATACGTAGTATTGGGAAAGTTATGTAATGCTGAGGAAAGTCTATTTCCAGATTTCAACGGAAATACACGTTTTGGGATCCCCTGATACCGAAAAAGTGATTATTTTCAAAACGTCCGTCCGTCCGTCCGTCTGTCTGTCTCTCTCTCCGTCTGTCAGTCTGTGAACAACCGTAGCGCCGAAACCATAATTACGATTTCTCCCAAAATGAATATTCCGCAGCTCATCTGGTTCCACTCAAGGCGCCGCGATTTTCAAAATATTCTTCAAAATTTGGGGGTACTTTACATGAAGCCTCCGGACATTTTCAAAATTTTCTCAAAACCGGCTCCAAATTTTTTCTTTAAATTTCTTGTAAGGGCAGAATAAAATACACTTATAAAGGCGGCATAGGTCCCATTTTCACGGTTTCACTGAATTTTCGAAGATTGCAAAAGTTTAAAATTTTTTCCGCGTCTTCCTAGAACTACAAAATTGAAGATAGAGATTTTTCCTAGAAATAAAATTTGTTGTCCAAAGTGAGTTCTTTCATTAAGGTCAAGTACATGTTTTTGAAAATTATAGTAGTTTTTAAGCAATATTGCACGCAGTATTTGCAATTTTAAAAAATTACAAAAACCAAATTTTCTCAAAAACGGCTCCAAAGTTTTCTTTAAACTTTTTGTAGTGATAGTGCTACATGTGCTCTATGAGATGATATTGACGCCATATTGCTCTATTCTTTTGTTTATTTTCAAAAATTACAAAAATGTATTTTTTTATTTGTCTCTCACTTCGTTAATATTTACATTAGCGGCGAACAGTTCGCATTATTATATTTATGAGTTCACGTGCTTTAAACAATGTCAAATTTTTTCTCGAATTGAATAGCTTTCTTTGAAAACTAGCTCAAATTTCCGCATTTTCAGAAACGCTCAAACACCATTTTGTCGTAAATGGCTCCAAATTTTTCTTCAAACTTTTCGAACGGATAGTGATAATTTCGCGTTTTAATGTGACGTAAAGTTCATTTTGAGATAATTTTTTGTTTTTTTCAAAAATTACACAATTGTCATTTTTTATTTAAAGTTCTCTCATACCGTTAATACACACATTTCCAGCAATTCGTAAAAATTCGCACTATTGAATTTGTGCAAGTGTTACAAATGAATTCAAATGAAAGTTTTCGAAAACTCAAATTTTTTCTGTGAAAAAGAGCTTCAAATTTCTCATTTACAGTAGCGCTTAAACGCCATTTTCTTAAAAACGGCTCCAAATTTTTCAACGAAAATTGCCATTTAGAACAGGGTTTTCCTGTTTTTTAATATTCTTAAAATATTTCTGTTCTACTATTAGGAAATCCAAAAATTAAGAAAATGTAAAAGTAATGTAGTGTGGGCGGCGATAGACGGCAGCTGGCAAGAGTTTGTGACAAGTATGAATACAGTAGAACTCCAATTATCCGAACTCCGACTATCCGAATCGCCGATTATCCGAATCACAAAAAATTGTCCAAAAAAAGTCTAAGTGCGCTATTATTCTTCCCCCCGCGAAGCCAGTGTTTGCGCGTCAAGTCTTGACTTGACTTGTCTTAACTTGCCGTTGTGCCTACACTGACTTCCCCCCGCGAAGTCAGTGTAGGCACAACGGCAAGTTAAGACAAGTTCCGGCGCATTGCAGTCACGGCGCACCTGTCATTGTTTGTTTTGATTAGCCAGTGTGCTATTGACCTTGCTCGAGGACGCTACTCTTTCGCTACGGCTTACTTTTGTTTGTGCGTGTACAATACTGTATTGTTTTTATACCATGGCTTCGAAAAGAAAACGTGTTGTGCTATCGTTAGCGGACAAACTGAAAATTATAGAGCAACTCGATAAAGGTGTAACGGGTAAGAAGTTGTCTGAGATTTATGGTGTTGGACAAGCAACAATTTCTCACATTAAAAACAGTAAGTCAACACTTTTAAACTTTGTTTCGGTGCTTGAAAATGAAGATGGAAGTTCCTCCAGGAAAACAATGAAGACAGCAACCAACAAAAATTTGGAAGATGCCGTGTTTAAATGGTTTTTGCAGCAATGTTCTATGGGAAATCCGATTTCAGGTCCAATCCTTTGTGAAAAAGCCAAAATCTTAGCAGAAAAGCTTGGTTATTCATCTTTTTAAGGCTAGTAACGGCTGGCTAAGGAATTTTAAATTCAGGCATGGTGTACGCGAGTTAGATTTGGCTGGTGAGAAGCTTTCAGCAGACTCTGCAGCTGCTAAAAATTTTATTGAAAAATTTAAAACTGCATCAGAATCCTATGATCCGGAGTTTGTTTATAATGCCGATGAAACTGGCCTTGTTTGGAAAGCATTACCAAAAACCACTTTGGCTTCTAAAAGGGAATCTAGTGCCCCTGGACATAAGGTCAGTAAAGAACGTGTTACAGTGCTTAACTGTGCCAACTCCACTGGAAATCATAAACTGCCACTTCTTTTGATAGGAAATTCAAGAAATACAAGAGCATTTAAAAACGTAAAAAAAACTTCCACTCTTCTACAAAAGTCAACCCAAGGCCTGGATGACTGCAGCTTTGTTTACCGAATGGTATGATGAAGTGTTTATTCCTGAAGTGAAAAAGCACCAAAAATCGGTGGGAAAAGAAGGCAGTAAGGTGCTTTTAATTGTTGATAACGCACCCACTCATCCTACAGCAGAACTGTTGGAAAGAGAGAATGGGCAGTTTAAAACGACGTTTTTGCCTCCCAATGTTACAAGTTTGCTGCAAACCCATGGACCAGTCTGTTATTAAAACAATGAAGCGCCATTACAGAAGGCAACTGCTGAGAAAACTGCTGATCGAAGGTGCTGAAGATGAAGAATTGGTTTTGGCAAATCATAGCAAAATAAATTTAAAGGACTGCTGTTACATGGTAGCGGAAGCTTGGAGTTTGGTTACGGCAGTGACGCTAAGACGTGTGTGGAATAAACTGAAAGGCCTACCGTCTGAGAAGAACAAAAAAAAAAGAATCTGAAGAAATGAGAAACAAGAATATGGAGAGGATGATGATGATGAAGATGCGTTGTCACTAGAGGAAATAAGAAAAATGATTGTAAAAATTCCTGGTTGTACAGAAGTAAGTGCTGAAGATGTAGGAGAGTGGATGGCTTGTGACACGTCTGACCCTGGTTTTCAAATTCTCAATGACGATGAAATTGTTGTAAGTGTGAGAGAAGATGTTGAAGTGGAAGTGGAAGAAGAACTTTCTGCTGATGTTGAAGTAGACGCTGGACCATCAGCTAGTGAAGCATTTGCCGGCCTCGAGACTGCTTTGAAGTGGATGGAGCGTCAGCCCGAGTGTGACCATTTGCAACTGCTCACCGTCAAGCGAATGCGTGACCTGGCTGCCCGAAAACGGTTGAAGACCGCAAAACAGCTTACATTAACGGAGATGTTTAAAAAACAATGATTTTTATTTCTAAACTTGTACATAAGTACATTTTATTTATATTTAAAACATGTGAAAATTTCATGTTTCTTTCATTTAATTCAATAAAAAATAGTGCAATATCAAAACGTAGCTTTTATTCTCTCCAATGGCATTTTTTTTAAAAAATCCGATTATCCGAATATTTGATTATCCGAATGGGTCCCGGTCCCCATTAATTCGGATAATTGGAGTTCTACTGTAGCTACCCGAGACCCAATGTAATAGAAAACTAATGCTGGAAAGTCTGTGCCATTCTGTAGCACTACTAGTTTGGCGTTAAATTAATCCAATCTAAGGAGGTTCGAGACAGTTCCTTTATTGAGCCCCATTGGGAAAACATACTACTGACAGTCTCATTTTACTTCCGTGGTGGATCAATTCTCGTATAGCCCTTCAGAAAACTCCGACCACCACGTCACGCTACCTTTGTACGCAGGGGGAGTCTCCGGTGTTCGTATCGCGTGACCATGATGAGGCTAGGTCGAGGAGTTAATATTCAGCAGCAAGTTTGGGCTGTATTGATCAATGCAAACCCTATGTTTTCGGCGATGGGGAAACAGGTCGGAAACTGTTGAAATGTGCAATTTGAATAAAATTACTGATTTCTTTGAGTCGTGAAGAATTACGGGGTTCGTGTACTTTACGCGAGAGATCAATGCCCCTCAAAGCAGGAAGTAAAACTGAGATGTGGTTCATAATACAGTTTTGTCACTTGTACGAAAATTCATATTAAACAAAGAAAACCCTGAATAAAATTATTTTTCAAAACACTAATACTGAAGTACATGAAACGAAGTCACTAATGAAAGTTGTATGTTACGTAAATTTGTAGCTACATAAAATCGAGAAAATATGAAAGCATTGTGTTTCTGTTAAAGTAGAGCTCCAATATTTCCTTACACTCACTCACCTTACATCGTACAGACTTGCAGAGGACGAAAATTGTTATCAAAAATGGATTTATCCTTCGTTACTGACTTAGATCGAAGTTTTAGACACCTAATAGCCTTAAGTATTTCAATAATTGAATTATAACGCAACGTTTTGCATATTCATTCTAGCCTGTCCTTTTTCAAGAAAATATTGTTTAGTTAAAAATTTCAAGTATTTCTCGGTAAGAGGTTTTAGTACAAGCCAATATAAACGGGATGCAATGTAGAGAAAAGAGAACACGAATCACAGGAGAATTAAAAAACTAACCCGTCCGTAGTTACCTGCGAACTGGTCTCAGTTACATGCCCATTTAAAATATTTCAACGCATCAGTTTTGGATTTTGATTGCGGAAAACGAGTTTGGGGAAAACGTAAAGTAAAATACCGTAGAATGTTTACGTTCAGCGTACACAATGTACTACTAAGCTACAGTTTGTGTCATCAGAGTCAATATTGGTTTCACATCTTCATCACAAACATTTATATTGTAGTCTAAAAGTATTTTTTATTACAAACGAAAATATGCTTATTATGTAAAATGTTAATATTATTTCTGGCATATACTTACTAAGTGGTTGCAGAAAATGTCAATGACGAAATTTGATATTAAGAAATCTCTATTGTCATTGTGGTTGTTAATGCAAGGTAGCCCAAGTTCGAAAACGGCTCCATCATGAATCTAAGATAAGAAATGAATTAAACTTGTAGTTTGTATCAACAGCAGTGTAGACTGCTTTCCATGAATTCTGCATCAACAAGTGCAGAAATGTTTTTCTTTTACGTTGAGGAAAACAACTTGCACACTTGCCTTATTTCATGCCTCAGTGTTCGCATTTCTTGTAATTGTAAGAATTTGGCCGTGAAGGTTTCGAAAGTTTTACAAAGGTATGTAGTAAGAGGCATGGCGCCAGAGAGCGCTGTCATGAATAATATAAATATTATAATTGAAATTATGCTCTTATATTTGTTTTGATCCCATATTCTTGTGTTTAAAGATTTAAATTTATACTAAAATCCAATAATTGTCATTTGTCATTATTTGACCCACACGACTTATGGAACTGCTCCGGCATTCACCTAGTCTTCGTCGGAGAAACTACCAAAACACGGGAAACTACCGATAAGAACTGTCGGTTGCTAGAATTCACCTGAGGACAGCGGTATAATTCAACCTAGCTACTTGTCTGTCTGTATTTCAGTCCGTCCGTCTTATGATCAACGCTAGCGCATTAACAGTTTATATGGTTTTCTCCAAAATTATATTCCCTGACCAATCTGAGCAAACTAGACAGACTAAGAGTTTGCAGAACAGACTAAGAGTTTGAAACCAATATTTTGAGTTTTCAGAATAGTATGTGCGAAGCCACAACAATTTCAAAATTTTTCTCAAAAAAAATTCCAATTTTCTTGAATAAACGTCTTGAGATGGCGTAAAGGAAGCTTTAAAAATAGGACAGATATAATTTTCGTTAAAATATCTTAATTTTCGAAAAATGCAAAGGTTAGACGCAATGCAAGAAAGTATGTGCTGTTGTAACGCCACTAGTATTTTCTTCTATTACATCTAGGAGATTTTGCTTATAGTACGTCGAAGCTCTGAGGATAGTTCTACGTATTGCCGAAGAAACAAATATCCGATGAATAATGAATATTTCTCGGATACAAACGAAGGAAAACGCAAATCTGTGAATTGACGGAATGAAGGTGCAAATTAGGGCAGTGCTGTATCGCGCGCGGCACTGCGCTTGCGTCCGATTTTAGGTCGTCGGAACCTTAGCCCGCAAGCCGGCTGTCAGAATTCCAGTGCTCTCACTCTTCTCATTGCACTAATGACCCCCCCCGAGTCTACAACAGCGCATAAAGTTGGGCAATAAATGCCTTTCTGTTAAAAAATCGCCGATTTCCGGCGCACGATTACAATACCTTCTCTTCTTACGAAGTAAGGCAAAAAAACACGTAGCTGAGGCTACATTCTGCAGCGAAAATGGCGATTTTCGTCAATAAAAGGGGTCCCTGATATCGAAAAAGTGGATATATCTTGTTCCTATATCAAGTAAATTACTTCCTGTAACACGTGTTTGTCTCGTGTTTTGCGAGTCGTTGCTGATACTGAAAAACTGGTTTGCGACAAAACGTCTATCTGTCCGTCCCTCCGTCCGTCTGTCGTGATTAACACGAATGGCTAAACCGTAAGCAGGATTTTCACCAATATTGAAATATCTCAATCGATCTGGCTAATGGTGCGGGCCCTTTAATTTGAAAAGGACATTTTAATTGCTTTACTTTACATCAAACTTCAAAAATACTCTTCAACGAATGCTCTACAATTGTATCTCAAACATGACTAAAAAATTAATTGATTTTTTAAATTGGATATTGCAAAGTGCGCTAACAAAAATTGCGCAGTTCTGAATTTTCGAAAATTTAATTTTTTTCTGCATCTTCCTACAACCACAATATTGAAGATAAATATTTTTCTTTTGAACAGGTTCTTCAAGATTAGATCTTTAAATGAGGTCATGTTAAATTTTTTTCAAAATATGAATAGTTATCGAGTAATTTTGCATGAAATAAACGCAATTTTATAAAAAATAAGGTCTCTCAAAAACAGCTCAAAAGTTTTTTCTTTAAACTTTATGTAGAGATAGTGCTAAATGCAACGAATAACTTGACTAACGCAATTTTGATATTTTTTTTTGATGTGTCAAAAAATACAAAAATTAATTTATTTATTTATTTTTGAAAAAATCTTACATCGTTAATATTTACATTATTGGCAATTTGAATTTGTGATTTGATGATTTCTTAAGAAGTTCCCGAAAACTCAAAGTTCCCTTACTGTGAAATGAACACAAAATTGCGCATTTTCAGAACATTTTACAGTGAAAATTTGCATACCGGAGGTTTTATACTTCTTTAATATTTTTGAAATTATAAGGGGTCTAAAACATTGAGAAAATGTGGGGGGACAATGTATTTTAGGCCCCGATAAGTTGGAGCTGGAAAAATGGTGCGGCAACCATTTTGGCCTCAGAAGCATAAATTCCCGTCGTTTTTTTTCTTTCTTTCTTTCTTTCTTTCTTCCAATTTCGTTGCAATTTGTATGTCACCGGAAATTTGTGAGCATTTCAGATTCGATGCCCTGTTGTGGTCTCTGAAGATAATAAGCGCCATTTGTGAACAGGAAATGCTCCGTATTTCTGAGGGCCTGCTGAAGGGCTACGGTTCTGACGACCCCGAATTGGCCGCAATTGCAGGGCCGCGCGCGATGCAGAACTACCGTAATTGGATCCCCAGTTCCGTCCATTCACTAATTTTCATTTTTTCTTTGTTCTTACCAGAAAATATACTTTATTTCTATTACAATACTTAAAACTACCCTTAGAGTTTCGACTCACTATAAGCACAATCATCTGGACCGTAACGGAACGACAGAAATCATACAGAAACTGCTATGTACAAACGAAGCGTTTCACATCAAATGACATAAGAAACATATGTTGGTCCAATTGAAGACATACAATGGTAATCTACATGTGGTGTGTTTTCTTACCACCTGAAATGTTTCACCTGTATGTGTATAAATATACATTTCACATATTTACAGTACGTAGTTGGTGTTACACCTTGTTTCTAGGCAAAAATTCATATACATTTTTTGTTTGTTATTATTCCGTAATTATTAAACATTAATAGCTGATAGTATTTGTTTATATAATACAAAAGTGTAAATTATAATAAATATACGAGTATGTTTATTATTTAATAAAACCAAAGATGCCCCCGACCCCCAAAAAATGATCGGCTGGATCCGTGTCCCTGATTACATTTGTGAAGAAAACTGCATAAATGTGTTTGCGCGATTGTAACTTCGTATTGGTGTTCGTGGCAGATTTCCCAACATACGCCTACACATTTAATGTGTGATTAAAGCCGATATTGGAAGTTGCTTTTCCTTGCTGAAACATCGTGATCATCCAGCAACGTGGGCCAGAATGAACAAGTCCGTAAGCGTTTGTTCTTAGTGATGAGTCATTTGCGCTATATCCCCGTGTTTCCTGAATCGAGCGTTGACTTCTTATTTTTAGCCCGCGGGAGCTGCGCTACGCCTCCCCGCCGAGCTATCCTGCTGCTCATCCCCGCCGCGCAACGCAGGGTGGGAGGGCTCCCGCAATCTGCCCCCGCGCAGCCGTCAGGCGCCGGGCAACCAGCGGTCGCCACACGGGGTATTGATCTCGAGAAGGCTGCTTCGTGGAAGGGCTGGAGCGCCATTTTCCTGTGATTTAAGTTTCATCGCGCACGTGAACGGAACCTCCCAAAACACGCAGCAGGCTGGCTGAGCTGTGCCCTGCTAAAAGCAGAATGCCAATTAGAGCGGCCGGGCGTGACGTACTTGTAAGAAGTGTCCGCATGAACCACGACCGTGCGCGATGTGTTCTGTCGAAATCCGTGTTTTGGTAGGTCGGTTCCTAGGTCAAGGTCATGAGTGTATGGATCTGCGGGGGTGTCAAGAAGTACGGTGGATGTTGAGAGACACTGGGGCAGCTGTGATCGCTGGGACATTGTGTGAAACTCGTGTCTTCGGTGACAGCGGACGAATGCAGGGGGATGCAAGGCTTGTGGGGTTATGAAAGTATCGTGGATTTCGCCTGAAAGGCTGCAATTCCAAATGATCTCATTCACGCTTGACCCCCAGTGGTGTGGCCTTTTGTTTTCCATTTACTGCCGTCATGAAAAGACCAGCGTCTTAGGGCCAGATACTTTCAGCACTTGTACGTTGACTGGACCGCCGTTGGATGCAGACTGGATTGCATTCGCCGGCAGTATTGGTGTAGAAATATGTCGCCTGTCATCAAGCTGGGCACTCATCTTCGAGACAGGTGAGGAGCCAAGCACAGTTGATCTGACCCTTCGTGACGAAAGAACTAATTTGAGAATAGTGAGTAAAAGGGACTTGCCCAACACGCTCAAGAATACGGAATTTCTCCTTTCCAGCGTACTTTTTCTGCTGACGACCCCTTTATTTGCATTCAAATGCTGAGGAAATTATCATATCTTACAAGTCATGTTATTCTCATGACAACCTTAGAGAAATGCCCACTTACTTCAAGCTAAATGCTCATTTACGCTTCTTATCGCAATCTCTTGCTCAGTATCATTTCCGATATCCAATATTTCTTGCCCCTGCGTATTTACAAAAATATACCTTGTTGCTTTCTTGTTCTGGTATTCGAAGGTAAAATGTTATGGTGTGCTTTGCGTAACAGATGGCTATGATTTTGTAGGAACAGTCCTTGGTGTAGGTGTCTTCGTTATCGTGACGATTAAAGAGGACCATTGTTTATCGTGAAGACACTTAGCTTGTGTCTATTACTTGTGGTATTATTAGACAATTTTAATTTTCTAGAATTTGAGAAATTGTTTGATTCCGTTTTTTTTTAAATTTTAAAAAAATTTGATTAGAGATTTTTCTAGAGTAAATCTATGTAGAGCAAAAACAAGGTATATTAAAAGCAGAGAAGGAAATAGCAAATCTACCACAAAAGGTTTACCAGTATTAAGTTTCAAATACCATTGGTATAGGCCATATGAAGAAAACAATTCTTTGAATTATTATTTGAATTCTATGAATTATTGTTTTCTATTAATGACCTACACTCAAAAAATATTTCCCATGATCTTACTTAAGAATCAAAATGAAGAAAGCTAGCATGTTTGAAAATTACCAGGAACTTTATTGAAGAAGTGATGTTCTCTGAAATACATATTGATATATTTTTTCTATCTGCTATTGTTCATGTGGTTAAGAAGGTAATATCTCATTAATTCAAACTTAGATTTTGAGATGCTCAATGTGCTGTAAATATGGTCTTGATAGGACTAGATCAAGATCATTTCTAAAATTCAATTATACATTATGATAATTTATATTTTTGTTAATATACATTTAATCTAGTTCTTAATATGAAGTAATGCCTTCTTTAGGAGAATGCAAAAAATCTTCATAATACCTTTTAGTCAACTTAATATTTATAAATCTTGTTCCTCTTCACTGATCTTGATCATTTCCTCCACTTCTTTATGAAATACCGATATTCAAATATATGTTCTCAAGAGAAAAAAAATGAAAAAATGTTTATTCAGAATAGTAAACAATATAACAATCAGAAATAGTTCTCAGCATCTCTTGATACTGTAATGTCACAGTTCACAAGGGAAATTGCACCCATGGAGAAGCCTCTACTTCTGAAGAGTTTTCCAGGTTTTGGTGCTTGCAGTGTTCCCGGGAGAAGAGAACATCGAGTGAGCTTATTAGGGCACCTCTTTGTTTTGTGTGCAGTGTTTGAAGTTTTTATAATGGAATAGAATTGTATCAAAGATTACTATAATAATTATAAATTATATATTAGGAATCAGTAAATTACCTATTATTTTGTTACTTTTTGTTTCAGTAAAAGCAAGTGGAGTCATCCTCTTACTAGGAGTTGGAAGCTTGGTGTGCTACAAATTATACCATTATTATTGGCCAGGTTCTCGCTCACGACTTAATTCTCCTAATTCTTCTCCACCTCATTCTCGATATGGTGAAAATTTAATTCTGTATCATGTTCGAGATGATAACCAATTGGTGGAAGACCTTGATGATGAGGATATCAGCAGTATTGAGGTAAAAATATACCTAAATGTAAAAGTTTTGTAAACTATTGGTTTCCTGTCTAAGTTATCAACATGTTTTAGGGTCGATACTTTGGACCTGCTCCAGTTCCTAGCAAAAGTAGTTTACAACATGGAATTGATGTAGCAAACTTTCTGAGAAAAAGCAGATTTTTCTCAATTATTCCTTCAGCTTCACATTTTAAGGTAGGCTGCATTATATGTATAATTTATATTATTTTCATACTTATATAATAATTTATATTATAAATACAATTGAACATCTTGAACATAGTAAATTGCTTCTCTGATCTTCCACCTTACTTTTAGTAGATGGTTAGTAATTCAATATTTAATTTTCCTAAACTTTTAATATTTTCTATGATTTTGTTTGTCATTAGATGACTTTTGATCCGAAATTATTTTATTGCACATTGTATTTCAATTATGTACTTAGTACTCACAATTGTTCATTAACAGAGATTTGGGGGGGGGGGGGTTGAAATTTAAGAAAGGAAAATACTGCTTTTTATAATATGTTGTATTTTTATCAGGTATTTATAAAATATTGAAAATTTTACATTATGTATACAATATTGTTATTCTGATCAAAAGAATCATTTTTAAAGCAGATCTGAGAAATGTGAGAGTCCAAAGGACTGTATTGGTTATTTAATTTGGTTAATTTGCTTATTAAAACAAAATTGCTATAACTAAACAATAGTTAATAATGTAATTGCAATTGTCTAGCATGCTAATAATAGGTGGGTTGTCAGTATAATTGTTGATGTTCTCATGTTATCCCAGTTGTTAACATTCTTTTACAAATAACATTTTAAACTTCAATGATGTCAGTGACAAAGATTCATATATATTATTCTTGTCAATATTTTATGTAACAAAAATTATAAACTAAAATTTAGAACCTTTTTTATGAAATTTATAATTTTCTCTTAGTCGATCATACACAGTAAAACATTTTTAATTCGTATTATTCTCTTTTTTTGTAAACCGATTTCATAATTTCAGAAAACAACATGTTTTAATATAATGTTACGAAAACAACAAATATCATCAAAGTATAACTTCAGTTTTGTTCATTATATGTATAAAATAGTCTGTACCTCTTAAGCTGAAAATTAGTCTACAGTATTAGAATTTCTTACATTTTACATGGTGCAAAGAGTTTTTACAATAGTATTTTTAATATTATAACAAAATTTGATTATCCAAAAATTGTAGTTTTTGTTTGAGAAATTAGTTGTTAATTAGCTGTGGTTTTAGACAGGAAATAATTGATTAATGAGTAAGGTCCACTTTTGTGATTCCGATTTATATTCATCGAGCATTATATATTGCCTATGCTAAGTATTTATACTTGCAATCAGTTGTATTTGTAGAAAGATATTTACTTAATAGAAGCCATTTATTTACAACAATATATGTAAAAATCCTAGAACTGACTGTGGATTTTGATGTCAAGAGTACTCAGGAAGTTACCCTAGATTCTTGCATGGTCTTTAACAAGGACTGGGACTAGTAATGTTAATACTGGTAAATGTAAATAAGTAACTGAAATATAAAAATAATGGTGTGAAAGCGATTTTCGGTATGAAGGCTGTATGAAAAAGGATATTATATCATTATTGAGTGTAAATGTGTTGAGTTACTGAAACTAAAATAATTTTGGTGCATTATTTGAAGTCATATGAATTTTATCATTATTTGCATAACAAGTATAAATTTAAGTGTTTAAATCATAAGTTCATAAATTACTTATATTCATTATCACTTGTGGTCAGTCTGTTGGTCAGTCATTCGGTTTTTAATTTTTCAAGATGTAGGATCACCATCATGATCATAGTTCTGAGACCATCTTTTGTGTGCTTTAGAAATGTAATTGTAACAAAATGTCTCCCATTTCCAAAGAAAACTGACCTAATTGATAAAAATAAATTATTTAAACTCTTTGTAACTGTGTGAATGTTACTGTTCATGTTTTAGTATGACATCAGAATTTTAAGTAATTTTCAGTAATCACAATAACTTCAATCTCTTTGTTCTTCCTTAACATAGAAAAATTAAATGTTATATAAATATATTGAATGAAGAAATTAGTATATTGACAATTATTACAGTGTGGGTATCATATGATGAATATGTAAATGAAAGCAGCACTTTTGAAGAAAATCAAATGGAGAAGCACTCAAACGGTTCATCTGCATCTTCTCCTTGTGGCCTTCAGCATTTCCGTCAGGGCTCATGGTCTATAAAACAGAATATGGGTCCAGGATTACACAGAGCTTGTTAAAAGAACAAAAGAAAACATCCAAAGAGAATGACTCAGTTGGTTAATGAAGCGACTAAAAAACATGCTCTCTGTCTCTCAAGGACCTCAGGTACTAATTCTAGAATATGTCAGTAATTCAGTTGTTGTTAGAACATGCCATGTAATTCAATTTTGAAGCTTGAAAATAGTAAACAAAAACACTATTTTGGCTTTAAAGGTGTTATATTTTGCGAATATTATTATATTATATTTAGCATGTTTTAAGATGTTGATTTTTTATGAGAATTTTCATATCATTTTTAGCTATTAGAACAAGGTTCTGCAAGTCTTCCTGTTACCCCTGGATGCAGACTAAAACACAGAAATAGGGACCGAAAAATTGTAACCAATTGGGAAGATGGTTGGAAGTATGCACCTTTTGGATGTTTTAGAGAAAATAAACCTTCTTCAAATGGAGATAATGGATCGTCTATGGCTTCTCGAAAAAGTTCTTTGGTAGTAATTGTTCACCCCATATTAATTCACTCTAGGGCTTACAAGAGATGAATCTTTTGATTCTCTAGGATATTCTAAGAGATTACCAAGGGAAGGGTCATTTGATAGTACTTGTTCAGAATTAAAGTTTAGACATTTCTCTTCGGAAGCTCCAAACTGAAAGCAGCACAATGTTGTGTCTTGATAATCTGCAGCAAGAAATTGATCAACTTAAAAACCATTGCCTCATGATGGATGAAGAATTTGAGACAATTAAATGTAATCGCAACCTTCCTGGAATGTCAAGTCTGATGAATGTCAATGTGAACAGCAATAATCGATTAGAAAACAAAGCACAAAGTCCACATGATGCCTTGCAAGAAACATTAGCTCAGGAGAATGCTCGGCTTGTTTTGCTGGTTTGTATAGTCTCACCACAATAAAGAATAGCACATCATCAGAATTGTCAGATTCTTTTACTGCTAATGGTAGAGCTAGTGTTGGTTCTGCAGAATCTCTAGCATGGGACTCGCCAATTGCAGTTGCTAGTCCTGTGAAAGTATGTAGCACTGATGACTCATGCATGCTGAAAATGTATGTGTTGTGTCTAATCCTGATAATTGTACAAAACCAACTATGGAGAGGGTAGCAGAAGAGTTAGAGTGTCAAGTATTGAATTCTGAAACTGCCTTCTGTTCATATTGAGGACAACTCAGTGGCTGAGCTGGAATGGGATGAAGATGGTTTAGATGATTTCATTGAGGAAGAAGAATTGGAACCCACTCAATCTGACACAAAGGCTGAAACTGTTGTTGTACCTAAAGAAACAAATAGTAACTACAATTCCTCTGAGGAACACTTTGTAGATCCTCAATAACAGCAAATGATATGATGAGGAGTACAATATCAACAAGCTCATTTAGTGAAAGGTATATGCTACACTTATTTGTTTCAGTAATTATTCTTTCTTGATGACGATTCAAAAATAATTATCTTATTGCTTCCAAGATCATCAAAAGCAGAAAGTAGTGGATTTGAAAGCAAGTTAACTGACTCTACTATAACAGACGTATCCTCCCAGTGGCATGGTGATTGGGACCAAACTATCAATCCGTGGAATAATTGTGCTCTGGAAGAATCTGGATTTTTTAGAATGGGATAATAACATAAATTGTTCTAGACAACCATCAAGGTAAAACTAGTTTCCTTACTTGAATATTCATTTCCTTATTCATGTGTGTAATTAAATTTTCAATACACACACTTTACGATTTCTTTCATATTGAAGTGACAGATTCCAAAACTCTTCAATTATAAAATTTGTCAAAGAACATCTATTCTTAATCATAATTCTATTGAGAACAGGGAAAAACAATGTTTCTTATTTTCTGATATTGGTATCATCATTGTTTCATGTCATCCACTGAAAAATGTTCTTTTAATAAACTGAGATGGAATTTTGCCTATTTATTAAATTATGATTTTGATTTACAGTTTCAGAAATTAAGATTATCCTTTCTTTCCCTTTTTCTCACCTTCACATTTCATCTTCATGGTTAAAATTAAGTTGTTCCTCCATTGGATTTTCACATTATGAAGTGGTACATCATATAATTTTTTCCACATCGCAAACAACATGTAATAAAACTGAGCTGTAGCAAATATTTCATGTCATTTTTAATTTTCAAAGTTGGTATTAGATATTCAGCAATTCTCTTCAGCAAAGAGGTTGCTAGTTCAAGTACTTGAATAGGGAATGATAGCGAAATGAAAATTGCTGTAGACAAGTGCAAAAATGCAAATGGTTTAAAATTTTGTACATTGAAAATAGCTCTCCTGCCATTTAAATGTCCTCCAATATTGTTTCTTACTTGGAACATTGTATGCCAGTGTTGCCAATAAATCTACGTTTCTAGGCTGCTCTTTCTAATGAGATTTGTTTTAAATCATTTAACAAAAGTACTTTTCTGTGAAATTAGGTTAAAAGAAAATCAACTTCACCACTTGATTTTTAGAGTAGAGGTATGATTAAGACAAGAAACTGTGAATTTAAAAATTATGTATGTATCAAACATTCTCTTTTTGACATTGTATTTCATTCAATGGATAATCAAATTTACTTTTTTGAAAGTTTCAAAAGCTGCTCTTTCAAGTAAGATAGGTTTGCAAGCATTTGTAAAATAATTTTGCAGTGAAAGAAGGTTGAAATTTTTTGGCTTTTTGCCAAAATCATCGAATTTAAACTTAATTTGTAAGTAATGGTAAAAGGTTTAAGATTGAAACTATGCATTTAAACATGTCATGTTGATATATTATGAGCCAAGTTTCACTTTTCTTATATTAATATTGAGGAAGCTATGCAATGTGAAGGGTGGTTGGCTGGTTTGTTTGTTTTTTGTTGTTTTTTCTTTTTTCTTTACACTAATTTTTCTCATTTGAAGATGAGGGGATTTTTGTTTTAAATAAAATGTGTACTAAAAATTCAGATTTTATAAAGTGATTATGTACAATTTTTGAAAATAGGAGTAGTTTTCATGCAATTCCTGCTTGAAGTTAATGGAAATTTTAAAAGAAATGTTTTATCAAAACTGGTTTCAAATTTTTTTCTTTCATTTTTTTCACAAATAGTACTAGGAACGCTTAAAATAATGGCACAGGTCTCATTTTTGTTGAACCATCAGAAAGATTTAAAAATGGCATAAGTTTGAAATAATGCAAGAACATTTGTGCTGTTGTGACACCACTAGTTTCATAATGAAGTCTGTTCTTCAGAATTAACACAATTTTTTTAAAAAACTCTCTAATTTTTCCTTCAATAATTTTTTCCCCTAAAAAGAGCAAAGTTCTTAATTATGAGACACACACTCAATTTTCATTAAATTCTCAGGAATTTAAAATATTGCTTAAGTTAAATTTTGTTTGAACCCATTCTACACCTTGAATATTTAAGCTTGAAATTTCTTTCTTAATGAACTCTCTTCTTCAATATTAAGTCTTTAAATCATTTCTTCAATTTTTTTTTAAAATATCAGTTTTCAGTTATTATGACATTTTTGCATCTATGTGTTAGAAACACAGAACATTAAGAATTAATTCATGCACTGAAGTGTATAGAGCTATGGTATGACAGAGGAAAGATTCTCATCTGTTAAAACTTCATGCTGGTGTGCAAATTTTTGCCCAGACGTTTATATATATTTGTAAAAACTATATGTATTTTGTAAGAATAGAGCACAGTTAACCAAATTCAGTGATGGAAAACCATTTCGATATATTTTTCTTTCTTTTTTTTCAAACCTTCCTTTTTTTGGTTAGGCTGAAATGTTAGCAGGATAGAAGTTGCAGTTTTATAATATAACCTATCAATTATTAATAATACAAGTAAGTATATGTTGGCTGTTGTAGCATGGTAGCAATCACTAGTTTCAAGAAAGCACACATTACAACCACATGTGTCAGGGAAGCAAAGCACATATTCCAACATTTATATTGACTACTTATTAATTTCACTGCCAGAGAATTTTATAAGGATATGTTGAAAATGTGTTTATGTTTTGTAGATTTTTATGAAGTAAAAAATTAAATCTAGCTTTTCTCCTCCCAAATACCTCGTACAGTTCTCATTCATTTGTACATTAACTCCCCTTCTGGCCCATTGTTTTTTTGTATCATGATCAGGCACAATGTATCTGAGAGATACATTGTATAAATCATACTGAAGTATCAAGTGGTAACATACGATGTGATACATGTTTTTTATTTATATATATATATATATATATATATATATATATATATATATATATATATGTATGTATACATACATATACATACACATACATACACACACACACACACACACACACGCATACATACGCATACATACATACATACACACACACACACACAAAATGACTTACCATTTTCTGTATTATTAACAGACATCCCCAAACTTTCACAAGATTTACAGGAGAGCATTTTGAAGGTTTTGAGGTCTGATAACTATACAAAAATGCTATGCCATTTTATTTTGTAGAAGGCATTGTATAAGTCTGATATGTAATCTATTTTAATATGTCATGGATATATGATAACCGACAATTCAACATGCCCAAATATAATCTCTAGCAGAAGTGTCAGATAGGACCTTGTTCAATCTGAGGCTGTGATTTGTTATTATGAAATGTATATCATAAAGGAGGCATTCATTTCGTTGTCTGTACAATACCTTTGAAATCAATGTGTGTTCTATGGAAATCTATTCTAATTTGCATCTCTTCATCACTCAAAATATCATGTATGGTTTGTGCACCCATATTTCTGGATTAGAGATGTCAATAATATTCAGTATTAATCAATTGTATTGAAAATACAAACACTGACCTCACTTGCACAACTGTGCAAAATGAATCTCTCAGATATGAAACAAAATATCAGTAATTCAAGTAGGTTGTAGTTTTCATGTTTAACCATGCTTTTTATGTCTCATATTTTTTATTTTTGTCATGTATCTTATATTTTTTTTAATTCCTCATAATTGTAGTTTTTTCTATTTTTTAAAATTAAAAATTGCCAAACATCTATATGAATTATTTCAATTGTGCTACCTAGTTATCAACAGCTATAGGCAAAATCAAATTCAGTTTTATTTAAACTAATGTTGAAATGATTCGTGACCAAAAACAATTAACATCATTCTGCCTTTTTGCAGATTTCAGTATTATCAATTTTTGTTTACACAGGCAACACACAGTACATGTTTGCTTCATTGGTTGTAATATAACCACAAATAAGATTGCAAGACAAATTTGAAAATCAAATTCCACTGTGTAAACACAAAAAATCATTGTAACATTTTTTAATAGAATAGTAAGTAAAGAAATAAACTCTCCTCAAAACCAGACCACCTAAAAGTTCGCATATTTTTCATTTAAAAAGCTTGAATTTTAAAGCTTGCTATGCTGTATATGATAAACCTGTTAACAAGATTTAAAAGTAGAGATGATTTCCTTCAATACAAAAATCATAAAAATTGGATGATTCTTTTAAATTTTAAATACATTTTTTTAAGTGCATTTTATCATTTGTGTAAAAGTCTGATTCTGTTTCACTCAATAGTGAATATTGTATGTAATGGTTAAAAATAAACAGCTGCAATACTTTCCATCCACAAGACACCCATAAAGAAATTAGACAATACTTCAAACATCACATGTTTAATAAAATCATGATATTTTCAGTAATTTTTGAAGCCTTCTGAGAGTAATATACAGTCATATTTTTATATTATTTAGTCATATTTGTCTAATATTTGGACTGTAATCATCACTTGCAGCACTGAAATATCTAAATAACACATTAGACTTGGAGTCAGCTCACACGGTTGACGGTTTCTTGTGGTGCAAAAATCCATACAATGCTGTGTGTTTGCAGCCCATTAAAGTACCCTTGAATATCTCTTGAATGTTCTGGACAAAAGAAGCACCACGTTAGAAATTGGACTGGTACTGCTAACTGGGAGTGGAAAATGTAATTGAGAACATGCAGGCTCAGCAAATGTCAAACAAAAAGAAACAAAATCAGCCTCTTCGATTGATGTCCCTTGAGCAATGGTGATACATGTTCCCAATGATTTCACCACCAGATGCCCAAGCCAGGTTCAAAATTATTATTATTATATCAGTCAAATGGTAAATACGAACATTGAATTTTAGGAAGGTAATAATTTTGAATGGTCACAATGTTGCCACATTGAAAATGTGTTAAGAAATACATCTCTCAGATACATTGTGCATGACGGAGAGTTAACATATAATAAGTATTATAGTGAAGATCATGATATGTAATAATTTGTTCCTATTGTCTTTGGATTTATGCCATTGTTTAAGCTTTATTGTTTCCTTTAGGGACTGGAGTGAAGGACGGGGAACAATTGCAAGTTTTAGTGAACAATCCACTCCAATGAGTGATGTCCCAAATTCAGAGGCAGTATCACCAACGTTACATTTTCCCATTTCTACATCAAATGTCACTGAAAATGTAGGGCCTAAAGTTAACATTTTTGAGTATGCTATGAGAGAATGGCAAGGTCATACAAAGAAGGCAGAAACAATTCTGAAGGTATTGTTGATGTAATGTTCAAAACTGTGTGAACTTTTTGCTGGTTAATGGTTGATTATGAAGTTAAATTGGTGTTCCAAAGCTCTGAATCTCTTTCCTCTAACTTTCATCTTTCAGGGATATGCAGAAATTCCATCATTATTGGGTGTTCAATATTTACGAAGTATTCGTGGTGATAATTATTGTGGAGTTCGAGCTGCCTTATTTCAAGTATTATCAAAAGGATTACCACTCCCTAGTGGCAGTACTGTTTATGATTATTTATCTAACGCTTGTCGAATGGGAAATAGTAAATGGTTACAAAATTGGAATTTTGCTGGGAGACTCCCTTATGAAAGCAGTAATGTATTACATGGCATGAAATCTTGTCTGGAATCTCTTGACAACATGGTAGGAAATCAAATATTAAAAGCATTTGACTGTGAAAAAGAAATATGATTTGAAACTTAGTATTATATACCAGTACTTACATTTGCCTGTAACGTTCTTGCAGGTTTCTGTATTGTCTTCAAGTGAAGACAGACAGCAAACTTTGGTTGCATTGCTCAATCGTAATCCATCATTAGATTTGCACTTAATGGAAGCTGCTAAACTACACATGCTTATGTGTGCAATGGAATTGTATGAAGCCAGTTCTGCTGGTCTAGATGTTCCATTGTTTGCTATGTTAATGTTTGCTCGTGATACTTCTGAAACTCCTCGTGATCTCATGAATAATCATTTGAAAAATGTTGGAAATACTGGAGGCTTGGAACAGGTAGGCCTTCTGTTTCCTTTATTTAAATGTGTTTACAAGATTTTTCAATGTTCTTTTATATGATTCAGACATTGATACCATGCAATATTTCATATAATTCACATATTAAGATTTCTTCAAATTTAAATTCATAAAAACTGTCTCCAGATTTGTATGTGTGTGTGTGTATAACTTGTTCATTGAAAAGTTTACCCTTTCTTAAATGTAATATGCATTAGCATCCATTAATTAATTTTTTGTTTGTCTGTTGTACTGTTCCCATAGAAGTGAACAATCATTTTTATCAATATACATGCTATTTGCAATTTTCAAAAGAAGAAGCTGCTAGGGAAAATAGAAAAGAAATGAAAATAAAATAAAAATTCTATTGGTATTTTTTTACTATTACTAATTTTGTGTTAACCTGGTATGTTTAAGTAAACCGTTAATAAAAAGTTAAGCAATATGTTCTGTTGTCAGAACTACATTTTATCTGTTTTTTGATGATTTAACAAAATTCTTAGGTCCTAACTATTATCTATTAACTCAGGGAAAAAATAGAATATTCATCTCAGGGGGACTATTGATAAGCATTACCTGCTGGTTGTAGAAAGAGATAAATTTTTTTGTCAACATATTTTTTAATGTCCCTTTACATCATTTACGATCAACAGATGAATAGAATAAAGGCTATTAGTATTTCTTATCAAATTCTACTCAATCAAGTGATTATAAAACAAAGAGCAATGAGCTACAGAATAGAGCTTCATAAGCAACAAAAATCCATAACTGTGTACTAATAGGTTGAAGACATAATGAAAAAGCAGAATGATTAATTGCAGTCTTGCAGATAAAATTATGCATGAAAATCTAGCATAATTGACATAAAATCTACACAAACAAGATAAATCAAGGGACTTACCCAGAAAAAAAAAGAAGTGAAAATTTATTACAGAAAAGATAAAAAATAAATAACGATGTGTTGATGTTACGGCAAAATACAAATGATTTGGAAAATTACATTTTGAAATGCAATACAGGAAAATGCTAAAGAAATTTAACAAAGGGTATCTTGTAAAGTTTCTTTGCAAATAGATCATTGTGAATATGGAAGTTTTTGTAATCATTTCTCTTTTTCTCATGATTCTTTTTTTTCAACGTTGTATAACCTTCTTCATTCAATCATTTCTTTTTTGTTATTTATGACAATAAAAATGAGTTTAGCTACTTAGCAACCAACCATGTAAACAACGAATTGAGAGAGCATCCATAACAATGGCCATTACAGTGCTCGAGAGTCAATTAAAAATACTTTTGCAGACTTTTGGGTTGAGATTTTACCAGAGCTCATAAATTTTTGAATAAATATGTCATTGCCACAAAACAGAAATTTTGAGAATAAATGGAAACAAAATTATTTTTTACAGTTGTTTTTGTATAGATATATTAAAGTTACAATATTTTAAAATTCCACTAAATGCAATGTCATTTGAAGCTGTGACATTTATCTTCATTAGTAGTAATACTAATGTAAATGGAGAAAGATTTCAGAATCGATTGCTTGTAAAAGCAATCGATTCTGAAATCTTTCTCCCCCTTGTTCTTTTTGTTCCATTTTGTCCTTTTGTGCCCCTTATCCCTTTTATGTTTGTCTCCTTGTCAATTTGTTCCCTTGTATAATTTTGTCCTCTTGTCCCCATTTTGTTCCTTTGTCTACCTTGTCTTGTTTTGTCTCCATTGTGTCCATTTGTCCAAGTTTATCCCTTTGTTCCATTTTGTCCCCCTTGTTCCACTGTCCCTTTGTCACCATAGTCCCATTTTGTCACTTTTGATCCATTTGTCCCCCTTGTCCATGTTGTGCCCTTGTCCCATTTGTCCTCTTGTCCTATTTGTCCCTAGAATAATTAGAAATAACAAAAAACATTTCATGTAATGCCAGCTACTCGGCTCCGTTATCGCTCCGTCCTTGCAGTTAATCTTCCAGCCTGATCCTTAAAGGACTTTATTCTATATTGCTGCAAGAAGTCAGAAGATTTTTCACAGATCCTGTTTGTTATTAGGAAGTAGAAGTCTCTTGGCGTCTTAATGTAACTATTTTTTTTTTCTTTCTTCGTATTACCCTTCTCGTTGTCCCCAAAATACTTGTAAATGACTTGCAATTAAAGCAGATGTTCCTTGCACTGTGATCTACAGGATGAAATCTTCTTGAACATTCTATTATGATTTTGCTGATTTGGTGACTCTCAATTCTACCCCAGCTGTGCACAGAAGTGCTGAATCTGCCACTGTATGTGAAATTAAACTAATCACTTGATATGTTATGTGAATGAATTGCATGGGTGTTCCTTGCTGTTTGGGAATAAAGTTAAATAAGAATAGTTTGTTTTGAAAAAGGAGTATTATACTGATAACTACTATATACTAATAGGTTGAAGACATAATGAAAAGCAGAATTATTAATTGCAGTCTTGCCAGATAAAATTCTGCATGAAAATCTAGCACACACACACATATATATATACACATAGATATATGTATATAACAGACCATTTACATATAACAGAACAATTACAAGAAGACATACAGAACAAGTGACAGAGGATACGAGGGTCTTGAAGAAAAAGATATATTGTGGGATATTACAGGCTTAATATGAAAATGGAAGGATAGGGAAGAGGATAGAGTTTAAACATGCAAGAATTCTTGCATGGTTACACTAGTTATGTCATATTCAACATAAAAATGACTGAACCATTTATCATACAAGCTGATCAGTAGACCTCACCACTAGTGAAGGAAGCCTACCTTCAAAATAATTATAACTAGCATATCCATGCGAGAACTCTTGCATGCTGCTACACCCCACCATCTTCCTTATTTTTCCATTTTCATATTAAGCCTGTAATATATACTTTTCTTCAAGACCCTCTTATCCTATGTCACTTGTTCTACATATAGGTAACCTTGTATTTGATAACAATATACTACAAACTATATAATACAAACTATTCTTGTTTAACTTTATTACCAAGCAAAGAGGTAAACCCTTGTAACTCAATCACATAGAAATCACGTAATTAGTAATTTCACATACAGTTGCAGATTCTACAGGCTCTGAACAGGTGGGATAGAATCGTGAAGTGTCAGACCAGCAAAAACATAACAGAATGGTCAAGAAGATCTCATCCTGTAGATTACGGTGTGGGGAACCTTTCTTTGAAAAAGTCATAGCACAATTCATCATGTCTCCATGAAATCCTCTTTCTTTAGAGACCTCATTTATAAATATTGGTTGCTTGTGAGAGCTACAAAGGGAAGGTATACTGCTGAAATAATATAGGGATGATAATTGCCTCTAAGTTTCAGACAAAACAACCCGTTTTTATAGTTGCGATATAATATGGGGAAAATGGCTTATTTTAAGAAAATGCATGATGGGAACAGTAACACAGACTTGTCAAAAAGATACTTAAAAAATATTTTATTTGCAAAGAATTTTTGTAATCATAAAAATCAATGACCACAATAAAAATTCATGCAAGAAAGGGCGGTAAGGCAATTTTCTATAATATTTGTAGGGCTCAAAAAGTTTGTGGTCTTAATTTTTTGAAGTAAGGGGGATGACTAAATCAACAGGTATTGAAAAAGTGTTTGTGTAAGTTACATGTGTAATAATAGTGGATCTTATTGCTTGAATGCCACAAAAGGACCCAAGAAATGTGAGTTAAATTTTAAGGCACATTGTGCATGCATAAATATGTGGAAGAAACTCATATTTTAATAATGCTTTATAGAGGTTTGTTTTGTTGTGCAATATTGTTAAAATAATTTCGCTTTACAATACATTTTCTAATTATGTCTCATCATTTCCAACATCAAAGAGATAAGAGTTTATGCTGTTCTTGTCATTATTATTATTATTATCATCATCATCATCATCATCATCATTATTATTATTATTATTTATTCAAGAGGCAATTTTGTATTTGTATAGACTACAGTCCCTCTTCAATGTTATAATCAATTTTGATAAGAAGTTATTCATCATCCTTTTTATAAAAAAAAGTTGTATTAAATGATCAGGATAACCATATTTGGTCATAGTTGACGTTTCTTTTACTTGAGCACAAGATCTTAATGAAAATGAAAAAAGAATGAACTGAGAAGTCGAAAAAACAAGTTTGGAATACAGTAACCACAGTAAAACTTGCTCAATGTGGAACATGTATAATGCAGAAATCTATCTATGTGAACATAAAATCACAGTCCTGCCAAACATATATTCTACATATTACATTGCATAATGTGGAATTCTGTCTAATGCGGAAAAAAAATACTGGTCCCTTGAGATTCCACATTAGGCAAGTTGTACTGTATTTGAATGTCAATTATTAATGTTTTTCTCATATTTGGATATCTTTGAGTGGAAATTTCTTATTTTCCTTCGCTTTTACTACAAAAATTGTTACATTGATATATTAGATATCAATTGATATCAAGTGATTGCAATTTAAAACAATGTACATCATCAGTTTAACTGTCAGTCATGCAAAAAAGTGTTAAAATTGACCCTAATATAAGAGTTTTTTTTGGATTATGAACCTGAAATATGAAATCAAAGAAGAATTTTTATTTTCTTTCACAGAAACTGCAGTGACAACTATTGACTGTCTAAAATTGTACTTTTTAGCATAGTTTATCAGAAACAAGGCAATCTTATCTGATGTGTGAAAAAAGAAAGAAAAATCCTGTTCTCTGAAAATTTGTCATTTCTAACAACAGATATCAAGTTTAAAAATCATGTTTAATATTTTGTTTGAGTTCAGCAAAAAAACATTTTGTTAATTATTTTCCAGGTTTGTAGACCTGAAAACAATAATTGCATTGATACCATTTGTGAAAGTCTACAGTGGTTCCTTATTCAATTGTCAATCAATTTGAAATTTACAGAAGGTATGATGATAGGTGTCAATTGTCAAGTTTTGTCTGACATTGAATTCACATTCTATGATACCCATCACACAGTCCTAATTTTAAGTTGATATGTTGGAAAATAACAACTGCCTTAACTAGTTGAGTTATACTCAAAGTTCTCAAAACGTGTAGAAACTGTTTGAAATTACTATTAATTCAACCTCATGCTCCCATGAATTGAGTAGTTACCCCGAATAGAGATCTAACCCACAAAAGGAAAAGTTTTCAGGAATTAGAAAAAATCTCTAATCAGTGTAAATTAATTTATTTCTGTAAAAATCTTACATACCATCAATATATTATGAACTGTGAATCACTCTGAAGTCAAATTTTAGTCAAGGTACTACTGCTCGTAACATACGCCCATCGATCCAACATCTTGCTGCAGATAGATCACTAGTCGCCAATAGGAAAACTTTACCTAAAGAATAATATACTTTGGAATGGCTGGTGCGCCCTCAAAATCGAGGGAGCTGTGTATTATGTCCAATAGGTCACTATTCCACTGAAATCTCAATTTTCGACTTTTTGTGGGTTAGATCTGTATTCGGAGTAACTATTCAATTATTGCATTCCAAACTAGTTTATTTGAGCTTTTAGGTTGCTTTTTAAGCTTTTGTATTAAGATTTTGGACAGAAATAGAACAACTATACTTTGCAAAAAAATGGCCTCCCTCAAATATAAACTAAGATTTTTAGTTCCTCACAGTCTAATATTTACTTGTGGCTTTTTAATAATGAAGGAAAGCAAAGAAATTGAACATGGATGTAAATGTTAAATATTTTATAAATACAAATAACTTTGCAAGTTACAACTTTATTTCAAAAAAGGGAATGTCATTGATTCTCAAACTACTTGGCTGTTCAGGAGATGTCACATCCTAGGCACAGGTGCCTAGCACACTGCCTATGACACTGCATCTCCCAGACTGCCAAGTAGTTGGTGACTCCAGCTGCGGAAGCATACTGTCTTAATGATTCACTGCTTTGAGTGAACGTCTTCTAAGCAAAATTTATGTAAAATATTTTGAAACGTTCATTACTAGGGAGCAGATTTCTGTGATTTTGCATATTTTTTCCATTGCTTCAGGACATAGCTAACTGAAATTTCTTGACACTTGATTAGAATATGATGCTATATAGATGAATATGTTAGTACATATTTGTGCACATTTGGCCAATTTTTCCCATTGTTGCTTATTTGTGTAATTATAGGTTAATATTTTGCTTATTTCATTAAAAAAGAGACTTATCCATAAAACGTTTCATCTTTTCAAAGAATCTTCTGTATTTGTGAGCATTCATTGATTCGAAAGAGCCCGTCACAGTTTGCATTTTTGTTTTCTCTGTAGATAATAAAATACTTGTGCACTGTGGGATATTTCTTGAGAACCTATTTTTTAAACTAGTGAGAAGAAATTTAACAAGACATACAATGTCTTGGTTATGAAAGATTCACTAAGGTGAATATTTATGTCAATAATTTCTCTCGCAAAGTAGGGTAGATTATATTACATTTGCACAAAAATATATCTGTTCATTCCAAGAATTTTATCAAGAAAGATTTGTAGAAAAAATGAAATATTGTTAATTTTAAAGGGCATATTTTGAAATTTTTTAGGACATAAAAATCATTGCATTGTTAGTTAACACACTTGTTAGATTGCTCCCAAATTGTCCACCCTTTACATGTATTAAAGATTGAAAACTATTTTTTCAATAAATTTAAGTCAATGGAAGAGACTTATAAGTAATAACTAAAATAAAATAAAGGAAAGACAGTCTTTTCTTTGTACTAATAAAAACGAATGGTTCCAAAGACTTTTGGACAAATACTTTCTCCAAAACAACTTGTCTCATGAAAGCTAATACCTGACAAAATCAGTATGAAATTGCAAAAAATCAGTACTTGAAAAATTGGTACTAATATTTCTTTTTAGCACATTTTCCTGTCACAGCTTTCCAATTTCATCATCATCATTATCATCACCACCACCACCACCACCATTTTATAAATTTCGATCTTAATGGCTGTTAAAAGAATGCATGGCATGTAATATTCTAAAGGATTAATAGACATCTCAATTTTCAAACAAATTACTGCTAATAGTTTTTAATTGCAAATGCTTATTAAATTTAATTTCAATTTTGTTATTTGAAACCTTGTTGCAAGCTTCTTGGCTTTGTGGAAGTTATTGTTTCATGAAAAATGAGTAATTTTTTGACAATTAATTGTAAATTATTAAGGGTCAAGGCTGTAATCAGAACTGAAAGGGGACTTTAGGCTGATGTACAGTGGTGGATCCAGGGGGCGGGGGGCATGGCCCCCATGCTTAGTGTTATATTTTGTTACTTTCCATTATTTGGAAAACTTGATTTAAATATTTGTTATAATTTTGTAATTATTTAAAAAATAATATTGTGTAGTATCATGTATACACTACAAAAAATAATACACAATATAATAACAAATATGTTAATTATTATCAAAAATCTGTGATGGCCCCCCTGCCCAAAATGATTGGCTGGATCCACCTCTGCTGATGTAGAGCAATGAATACTAATAACTTGCATTATGGGCAATGACAGTTCAGTATTTAGTCTCCATAACAGTGAACTATTGCACATTTGCACAACTAGAAAACACTATTTAATTTTTACTTTCTCACTACAATGTACGCTGTAGAGAAAAAGTTGTTGTGCTGCGTGAAAAATCTTTTGGCAGAAAAACTCTTATTACAGGGACCTGGTAATGTAAAAGTGAATAAATGCAGTTGCTATATTTAGAAAAAATAATCTAACACGTGATGTAACAAGAATCCATGTTTTGTAGGTCCTTGGTACCGAAGAATCGTATGCCGGCAAAATGTCCATCCGTTCATGAACTACGCTAGCGGGCAAACCGTTCAGATCATTTTCTCCAAAATTGATATTTTGCAGTCGATCTGGCTTGTATCACAACCCCTTGGATTTGTAACCAAAATTTTAATTCTGGGGGTACTTAACATGAAGCCCCTGCGACATTTCCAAATTTTCAAAATTTTCAAAAATTGGCTCCCAACATTTTTGATTAAACTTTGTTATTGGATAATGAAGGATGTTTAAGAGAATGATGCTGATCTCCTGTTCATTGAAAAACCTGATTTTTTGAAAATTGCAAAAGTTCAAATTATCATGTGGTGCCTTCCTACAACTAAAATATTGAAGATAGAGATTTGTCCCTTAATGAAATCGGTTCCTTAAAGATAGATTTTGAAAGTAGGTCATGTACAATTTTCCAAAAATTTGAGTTTTACAAAAAAATGATAACAGATGTGTTTATTTGGAGAGAAATTGCGGTATAAATAGTATTATGGTAGTAAATAGAAAGTATGTGCTGTTTAGCACCCCTAGTAAGAAGTACATAAATTATTCTGAGGGAGATGTTGAACCCCCTGATCCCCCCCCTTCTCCGAGTTTGGCCTTGTTAAGTGTTCAAATTTTGTAGATACTATAAAATTATTCAATTCTACAACATAAGGCAAAGTTTCTTAAACTTCAAAAATAATAATTTTTCAGATGATATATCCTAAAATTAAATAAATCGTTTGACAAAAATAATAAAGAAATAAGATTTTTGCGTTTAATGAGTTTTATTTAATTAAGACGTTTTTTATCAGGAGTGATTGTCGTAATTGAGATATCAAGAGTGTATGTGCTTGTAGACACATGTATAATTAAATATGAAGTTAAAAAAAATAAAAATAAATTTGTTATTTTTTAATTTAGATATTTTCTAATAGAAGGCCTTAGCAGTAATCAATGTGGTGAATTTGTAGGCACAGTGAATTAGCATTTAGATCAAATTTCTCTACTTTTCAGGTCATGACTTTTAAAGTTTGCACCATCATAAAGCTGATGTAATTACTTCCATCACTAATGAAGTTAAAGTAGGGAAATTTAACTAACTTACTCACTGCATATAAAGAAATATTTCTATGAGCATAATTTATATTTAAATTTATACTTACCCTTCTTAACTAATACAATTTAAAATTTGTGTTTGTAACATTGGAGGGAAAGTAAACTTAACCATCCAAGCTTTACCACAAAATTTAGACCATTAGTGAGGCTGGTGATATTGCTATTTTGGATTTCCATTCTACAAGTACTAATGTGTGTTGACCTTTCTTTTTCATGCCAGATCTCAACCCATGGCCAAAAACAAAACAAGCTCCCTTAAGTGTTTCTTTTCAACATTTCATGATGGATGCCTTTAAAATTTGGCGCTTGAATGTGTAAGATGATCTGTCAGGGATTGAAGTTTTCTAGGTTCTGAAATGACATCCAATGCATAATCATTGATGTCTTAAGACCCTTTCTTCCCTTAATATTGATAGCCATATCCTTGTAGTTTCTTTTTAATGATTTTACTTTCTCTTATAGGGAAGGTTATGTAATGCTGGTCAAAATCGAGATTTTGATGGATATACACTTTTTGACAGAACCTAATACCAAAAAAGTCTTACTGTTCCATTTGTTACAAAATTGATATTCCCTGATCAATCTGTCTGCCCTGTGAATTTGATACAGATCTTTTAGTATTTGCTGCTACTTTACATTAAGTCCTTTAGAACAGTATAAAAAATCACTCAAAAATAGCTCAAATTGTTTCTTTAAATTTTTGTCTTGGATATAGCACTGTGCACTTACAAACATCACCCTGATCTGGTTTTCATTGAAAATTGCGAAATTGCGAAAATCGTAAAAGTTAAATATGTTTTGGACCCCTCTCCTACACCTACCTTAGAAGATGAGAATTATTTTATTAATGAAATCTGTTATTGATATCTTCATACAATGCTATACACATTTTTTTCAAAATATGAGTAGTTTTTGCATAATTTTCTGTGAATCATGGCCATTAAAATACACACAAACAAGATTTTGTCATAAACAGTGCACATTTTTTCTTTGAATTTGGATTCAAATACAGCAAAGTTTACTGAATAATAGGTCCCATTTTCATTGAAACCTTCAGAATATTCAGCCTGTTTTCTCCAAAATTGATATTCCCTGATTGATCTGAACGAACCTGAGGCTTTGGAAGTTTCAAATGGATTTTTTAAGGTACTTTACATTAAGTCTCAACAACACTTTCAAAATTTTCTCAAAAAATAGCATCAGTTTTTGTTTTATTCATTATTATTTTTAAATTTTTTTTATTAAACTTGGTCCCTGGAGAGTAAAATGAACGCTTAACACACACACAGACACACACACCACACACACACCACACACACACCACACACACACCACACACACACCACACACACACCACACACACACACAGAGGAGACGAGTCGGGATGGATCACCTGGATCAAGGGGTGCGGCATATATTTTTACAGTGTTTATTCTGCACCCAGTGAGTCCCTAGAGGAATTCAAGGCATTACTCGATAGGCTATTGGAAGATGCGAGAGGTCGAAGACCTCTTATTATTGCTGGTGACTTCAATGCATGGGCCACGGAGCGGGGCAGCAGGGTAACGAACCAACGAGGGACGGTTCTCCTGGACAGCCTAGTCAGTTTGGACGTCTATCTCTGCCGACCTTTGCTATGAATGGTCGCAACTCCATAGTCGACTTGACATTCGCGTGTGGTAGCCTTGCTAGAAGGATTACGGCGTGGGAGGTTAGTGATCACTATACACACAGCGACCACCAAGCTATTGTATATGAGATCAGTGAGAAGTGTAGGGTGAGGGCTGCTAAAGATAAGAGGAGAGCAAAGTGGAACTATAGGACGTTCGATTGAGATTCTTTCGCTGTCATGATGGAGGGTAACTTTACGATGGTCGGAAACTCGGAAGATATGGTGGGAACCCTAATGAATCGGGTCTTTGACGCCTGTGATGCGTCAATGACGAAAAGCTCTAGGAAAGAGCGCCGTCCTCCAGTGCATTGGTGGACTGACGAGATCGCGAAACTTCGTAGAGAATGCCACCGCATGCGCAGGTTGGCGCAACGCGGGAGGGGTCGCCCAAATTATGAGAGCCTCAAAGAAGAACACATGGCCGCCAGAAGAGCTTTCGCAAAAAGCCATGAAGATGAACAAGGACCGTTGCTGGAGAGAGTTAAGCGACGAGGTGGATGCTGACCCTTGGGGACTGCCGTATAAAGTGGTAACGGCCAGACTCAAGGTTCTCTCCAGGCCACCCCCGACTTATCCGGCCTTCTTGGAGAAGTTAGTTACCACTTTGTTTCCTCACCAGATGGATACGTTGCAGCTTATGGACCCGCTTGAAGATCCACACGAGGTTCCGGCAGTTTCATTAGAAGAACTGATATGGGCTTGTGGCAAGGTTCAAGATTGCGAAGCCCCTGGGTTGGATGGGGTCCCCAATGTTGCTATTAAGACCGCTATTAGGACTCGGCCAGATCTGTTTTTGGAGGTATATAATGCGTGCGTGAGAGGGGAATTTCCCCAGACGGTGGAAGAAACAGCAGCTGGCCCTCCTTCCGAAAGACGATAAGTCACCTAAAGACCCGGCGGCATATAGGCTTGTATGTCTACTGGATACAGCAGGGAAGATTTTAGAGCGGATCATCTGCAAGCGGATCGAAGCCTACACGGAGGGGCCACAAGGACTATCCGACCATCAGTACGACTTTAGGAAGGCAAGATCTACAGTGGACGCAATTGGGGTTGTCATCGACATCGCAAGCAAGGCTATCGAGGGCAAACGTTGGAGAAGAGGCGCGAAGAAGTATTGCGCTATAGTTACTCTTGACGTCATGAACGCTTTTAATACGGCTAGGTGGAGTTCCATACTTGCTGTGTTAAAAGAACTGGGAGTTCCGATGTACTTAAGGAACATAGTTAGAAGCTATTTCGAGGAGAGGATTTTGGTGTACAACACAGAGACTGGAGTTAAGACGTATGGTATCTCGGGTGGTGTTCCGCAAGGCTCGGTACTGGGTCCACTGTTGTGAAATATTATGTATGACTCTGTGTTGATGCTCCAGCTGCCGGAAGGTGCAAGGGCTATCGGATTTGCTGATGTTGCGGTGGTTGTGGTAGGCAGATACAAGGAGGAGGTTACACAGGTTGCCAATGAGGCTGTGGCTGCGATCCGGAAGTGGTTAACGTCGGTGGGGCTCCGGATGGCTGAGCACAAAACAGAAGCTGTTCTGGTGACAGACCGAAAAGTTAAAGAAGATATTACTCTCAATGTAGGGGGTAGTAAAATAGCCTCCCAGCAGTCTCTAAGATATTTAGGAGTTCAGATTGATGCGAGACTGCATTTTGAGGAGCACTTGCGGGTAGTCTGCGAGAAAGCGTCTCGCATGGCCTCCGCCTTGGCACGAATCTTGCCTAATGTTGGCGGTCCAAGCCAAAGTAGCCGGAGACTATTGTCCGGGGTCGTAAACTCGATGCTGCTGTACGCAGCCTCCATTTGGGCGGATGCCTTAGGGATCCAATTGTACGCCCGCGGGGTGAAGTCCGTGTACAGAAGGTCCGCCCTGAGGGTGGCCCGGGCATTCCGAACGGTCTCGCACGATGCTGTGTGTGTGACAGCCGACATGCCCCCTATAGACCTCTTGGCTCAAGAAAGGGCCAGGCTCTACAGGCGTAAACGTGAAGGAGCTAGTAATAAAAGCGTCATCATGAAAGAAGAGAGAGAGGTGACATTGGCCCAGTGGCAAAGGAGATGGGTTATATAATCTACTGGTAGATGGACATTTCGCCTTATTCCTGACGTTGCAAAGTGATTCCGTGATGTTGCAAAATTCCTGACGTTGCAACACGGAGAAGTGGACCATTATTTGACCCAGTCGTTAACGTGGCACGGGTGCTATCGTGCGTACCAACTTCGCTTCCGGTTGGACGACGACTCCTCATGCCCAACCTGTGAACCACTGGAAGATGTGGAGAACGTGTTTTTTTCACTGCCCACGTTTTTCTAGGGAGAGGGATGAACTTCGCCAATTCCTCCAGGTAATGACTCCTGATACCATCGTCTCTGAGATGCTGGTGTCCGAAGATAACTGGAGTGCGGTAGCCAACTATGCAGCCCTAGTTTTGAAGAAGCTATGATTGGAGGAGCAACTACGAAGGAGTAGCCGAGAATAGCCGTGAGTATCTGTAAGTAAACCGTGACACAAGTTGACAGAGCCACAAGCCGATCAACTCTTCCCGTGATGCAATGCCTGACGGCGGTTCCGTGGGAAGGGGATCGCAGACATGGGAGGGGTTTTTAGTGGATAGGCACAGACTAGCTGTGAATCCTACACGCTGCGGGGTGCGGGCCCCGCAGTGTCTTTCGAAGATTTTCCCCTGCCCTCGTAAAAATAAAAAAAAATTAAAAAAACACGCACGCGTGCCGGAAGACCAGATCTTCAGAGCTTGTCCCGGCTGGGGCGGTGCCCCGCTGGTGGGAGACACTTCGTTGGGAGAAAGCCCTGCAAGCCAACAGATAGGTCGGCACCGGATCTCATCATCCATGCTTACAATATTGGAGATTGTTTACTTTCTTGCCTTACCACATAAGTAGTAAACAGAAAGTTTTGTAATCCATAAACTACGATTTTTCGACGTTTACAATTTATATAGAGTTTGTTTCAGGAAACTACATGTCCAATATAATTTGTATTGAAAGGCACTTGCAACAAGTAGAGCATCAAAGTCAATCAACAGAAAATATATTATTGTCTGGCGGTAACAAATACCGAAAAATCTATTGACAGCAAAAAGTTCTCTCCATCCGTGGGAATGTCTATGGTCAACGTTACCACCCTAAACCAGTCACACAATTTTCTCTAAAATCGATACTTCGCAATCTATTCAAAGGAATTCGCAGCCCTGTGAGTTTCAAACAGGTATTTTTTTAATTTTTGAGGGTTTCCAAAAAATTGGATTCAAATATTTTTATTAAACATTGTCCTTGGATAGCAAATGGATGCTTAAAAGAAAGGTACAGGTCATTTTTGTTAAAATCCCTGATTTTTCGAAAATTGTAAAAGTTCACATTTTTTCAGCATCTACATTTTTTCCTGCAACTACGAACTTGAAGGAGTTTTTTTCTGTTTAATGATATGTATGATTTTTTAAGATGAATCATGAAATAACGTCAGGCTACAAATTTTCAAAAATGCTAAAAATTTTCTCAAAAACGTCTCAAAATTTTTTTTGTAAGTTTTCTTCTCGGAAGTATCAAAGGACAGTACAAAGTGTTGCTAGTCTCATTTTTGGCATTTCAAATTATGAAATTGAAGATAAACATTTTTGCCTTGTACAAGACCATGTTAGAGTGCCTGTGTGGTGTAGCAATAAAGTTCACAGCTAGGTAACCCCATAGATCTGAGTCCAAGTCTTGGAAGGCAAAAAAAATTTTCCTGGTTGGAAACCCTTTGCAGATTCACATAGTCATATAATATTGTGAAGCCATTACAAATAATGCAAGAAAGTAAGTACTTTGTAGCTCTACTAGTTTTATATTGTTAAGAAATACACTCACATTCTTAAATGTACTGTTGGGGGCTTCTAAAAGGGCAACTTACCCCCACTCTCCAAAATTTGTTTAAATTCAAAACAAATATTTATGTTTTACAAATAACTGTTGTAAATTATTGCTACTGCATGGAGAAATAAATTGAGTTGATGGGGGGAAGGGAATGAACTTGTGTTTGAAGGGGCTCCTGGGGATCTGCATCCTCCGGTCTATTGTTTTCTCTAGGCGCTTCTGAATACTGTTAGAAAGTGTCACAATTGAAATTGAAGTTTCGCACCTCGCCATATGGTCAAATGTGAGTCGTGCAACCAAGCAGGCTGTTAATGGGTTCAGTGTAGATCAACAGACGAGTATAACACGATCCGATTGTTGATATCTGGGAAGATAGACCTTGAACGATAGCGCATATAACATAGAAAGTTTCTTTAACTGTTTGCAGCAAGGGTTAAACTGGTTACAAGAATGTTGAGTCGCGTCTTTCTTAAGCATGTTCTCAGTTGAAGGAATTTGCATGGGTGCAGTCTTGTGTCACCTTTCTGGCTTGTGACAACGAGAAAGAAAACAGGCTATTTGACTCCCTTTCCTCTATTTTTTCCTTCCTCACTTCCTGTTTTTCTGTCTCAACTCTTTCTTTCAGGCTTCTTTTGTGTTTTCATGGAATTTACAGGGAACCTCTCACCGCAGCTGCCCAGGAGAGGCTGCTCTCTCTGTGCTGAACCTGGGTCAGAGTTTATGTATTGTAATCTTTATTATGACATCACAGACACTTCTTTAAGAGATGCAAACAGCTTGCACCTGTGTGATCACTAGTTTTGTGATGTTTATTCAGCCCATGAACAGATGTCACTGTCAGTAATCTTTATAGTCCACTTCTCATAATCTCTGAAAGTCTGAACTTGCATTACAAAATTTAATGTGTATTCTTTGGTATTACCAAAATCAATTAATCAAAGTTAATTTTATTCATCATCATGGACTGTTTAGATATAGACCAATGGTCTATTCCTATTCTTCCAGAGGTCCCCTAGTCTCTGTAAATGTGTTCCTGGTCTTCGCATCTCTTCTTTGGTCGGCCTCTTTCTCTTACCCCTCTTGGCCTATACTTTAGCACCTGTTTAGGTATTCTGGTTGGTTTCATCCTTTTAACATGGTCTTGCCATTTCTTTTGATATTTAACCAAGTCTTCAGTGATGTTTTTTGTTTTCAGTTTCTTCTTTATTTCTTATTTTGTCTTTCCTTGTCACTTTTAATATTGGTCTTGGGTACCTCATTTGGGCTGCTTCAATTCTTTATCTCTTTTCTTCACTGCCATAGAGAAGTGTTGGTCTGGAAATAATGTTATGGAGTCTAATTTTTATTTCTGTGGTAATTTGTTGGAAGTGTCTTTTTATACTGCCATTGATTTCGTTGTAGTTTGCCAACTTGGATTCAAAATCCTCTTCTTGTATTGATATTTTGTTACCTAGGTAGGTAAAGGTTGACACTTGTTCTATTATTTTGTTGTCAATCACTATGTTTGTCTTTATATGTTCCTTGCCTTTAAAGCCCATTACTTTAGTTTTCATAGTAGAGTAAATTTTATTGATTAATTAAACTCAATTACTTGAATTAAAAAGTTAAATGCATGTACTTATTAACAGATAAAGTATAGACTTTTCATTCTTTTAGTAAAGTACTATTTAAAGCTGATTTTTGTGTAACATAGCTCTTATGTGTTCTTTTTTGCCAAACATGATGATGCTACTCTATTTTTCTCATGGGTGTACCTTAATGGATGTAGAAAACAACTCCAGACAATTCTATTTTTATGAGATCTTTGAAGATTTTATTGATACTACTCTAAAACTATATTGTACTAGAAAGAGAAAGACCATAATTAATCACATTTATAGTTATGATCAAGGACTTTCGGATGAATGGAAAGCTTTTAACATGTATTCTGCACTTCAGTGATGAAAATGTATATCGTCTGTCATTATATTGTTTTGTTTATTATGGCAGTAGCAAAACCGATATAGCATAAAATTGAAGTCATACAGCGACATACTGTAGTTAATTTTTACTGTGAATTTTCATTTTCAAGTACAGAAGCCGTTTTAGGTAGGTACTTTTCATTAATTCAGGCACTTTCACAGTTTCCAAGCACAGTAGTTAATTTTCATTTTCGTTTAACATCCATTCTTTTGCCACTCCAAGTTTTCTAGCATCTCCTAAAGGCATGCTTAAGTGTTTGTATCCAAACATGAGACAGGTAAATTGTTCCACTTATTTACAATTCTGTTAGGCAGAAAGTGTGTACAATGGTTTGTGTGTATTTTCTTCTTAAGCAGTCTTTTTAAGTGTCTTCTCAGTTACATGTCATGCACTCTTTAAGTTTCTGTGAATTCAATCTAGTTGTAATTTTTGTGGAGATTTTGTTATATTTTTTTTTATTTCCAAGAACTTACATCTTTTTTGAAGTTAAGGGACCAGACTATGCTTTCTTATTTCGTTGTAGATCTTGCACATGCTGTGTGACCATGGCGTGCTAAGCTAACCTTTTCTCATTTCAAGTGTGCATTGAGAGACAATAGGAAGTCCTTCATATTGCAAGATCGCATCTTAAAGTTAATTGTTGGTTTGGATGTTGATTTGAAAAGGAGTATTGATGAAGTTGAAACATTATTCTTAAATTTTATGTTGTTTTTTTAAGAACAATCTCACTTTTCCATATTCTTAAAAACCTCAGGTTTCTCCCATCATTTCTAAAGTGTGCAATTTTCAAAAAATTTAAAGTTCAATGAAAATGAAACCTGCACCATTTTTGAGCATTCTTTGCCACATTGGTGGAAAAATTTAAAGAAAAAATTGGAGCCATTTTTTGAGAAATAAAAAAATATATAAATTGCCGTAAGTTCAAGCAGAAATTGTGTGAAAACCACTTGTGTTTCAAAAACTTGTACATGACTGTTTTTAAAAATCTTATTTTTTTATAACATATTGCATTCAAGACAAAAATCTTTGACTTCAATATTGTAGTTTGCAATGTTAATTTTTGGCAATTTCGTTCGCTTTGCCTTGAATCTATTTTTTGGTATCAAGGATTCCTACTACACAATGCGTTAGAGAAAGTAATTTACTACAAGATGTAGTAACAAGATGTATCCACTTTTTTATTACCAGGGCCAGACAATTAGAGTTTTCCTGTTGAAAAATCTCCAATTTCCACCACATGATTATAATACTTTCTTTTTACTACTTAGATAGTAAGGCGAGATAGAAAAACTGAGTTAGTAATTTAAATGTTATTTACTGCCATTATTGTTCAGCCTGATACTAACATGATTAAAAAATTATAAAAACCTATAATGGACTAAATTGTCTTTTCAAAAACGTAAAATGATGTTTATAAAATTCTACATATCTAGATCGTAGTCATAAGCGATTTGTTGTGGGACATACTGGTATTGCTGAATGTTTTGATTTCCAGGCTTATGAAAGCGTTCTCATCAATAATTCAGGAAGATAATATTTGCTGTGAAAGTTTAGCTAGACACAATGATGCATTTCAAAAAGATGTTCTTAATGTTGCAGGTGGAGATGTTTTTACTTGGATATGCTCTTCAAGTTACTTTGAGGGTTGTACGTCCTGCTTCACATGGAACAGAAGATTTTATATGTTGCTATCCTGATTGGAATCTTGGTGTATGGCCAGAGGTGATACTTGTAGCAGAAGATGACCGTCATTACAATGTGCTAGTAAATTAACTAGAATATCTCAGGTATGTAATTTGAAATTGTTTTGTTGTTTTCTCTCAGTTATGCACTATACAAAAAACAAAATTGAATAACAATGTGGATAAATATCTTACGCAGACTTAATTTCAAATACACAAAAAGGAATTTGAAAGGATTAGTGTAAATTTTAATGTAATGAAAGAAACATGTTATGATATGTATGGAAATAAATGTTTAATCACAAATCTATCTGTCTCGTGTAAATGTATTACTTATTTCAATCTTTCTCAGTTCAGTTTTTAATTTTATTTCCTCTAAAACTGATATTATTCTTTATATACTATACTTCAGGCTTACTGTAGTTTTGAATGTAGTCACTTATTTTGAAAAAATTATTTTACATTGAATCAACATTTTTGGAGCCTAAAGATCGTGGAACTCATAATTTTGAATATCATTTGAAAATAAGTGGATGGGAATAAATGTTCCTATTTGTTTCCTCCAGTCTCATGTTTCATAACTTGTGTGTGCATAATCAATATTAACCAACACTGAAATACAGAATATACTTGTACTGGACCTCTTGGCAGTCTTTCTTGGAATGAAATTTTAGCCTTCCTTCTACACTTTCATTGAATCATCTGAATAAACTTACTACTTACTAGCCAACGCCCATCTTTGGCATGTTAGCCATTTGGTGATGCGCTGACCAGTAAAGTTGTGCAGTTTCCCTCAGGGGGTCTCCCTCTGCCATCTGTAGATTGGCTGTTAGAGCAGGGCATTCAGGGAGGTGAGCTGCATCTATTTGAATAAACTATTACTATTGTTCATTTCATTATTTTTTGACATGCTTGTATTAACACTTCAGAAATTTTTCACATATTAAACATAATATTTGGAACTATATGTAATGAAGTGATGGAAATATCTAAATAGGAGAGAATTAATAAACAAAAATTCAATAAATTGTAAGTGAACAAAACCACAATTTCACCAAAAAATATTTACTGATACTTTCTTTTCAACAAAAATGTAAACAAGTCTTTGTTGCAGTAATGGTATTCATTTTTAATTGAATCTGAGGTATTCATCTGATTATCTGAGGTATTCATTTTTTAATGACTGATCAATAGAGACCACATTTTTGTGTAATTACATATTTTTTGTCTCTGTAAGATCAATTCTCAAAATTGTGATCTTCGCAAATCAGGACAATCCTAACATGATGTCCAAATTTTTTGTTACATATTTTTACATATTTTGCAAAACGTATTATTATTATTATTATTATTATTATTATTATTATTATTATTATTATTATTATTATTATATATATATAATACCAATTTTATTGAAATTTTATTTCTTAAAAATATGAAGTAAAATTTTCAAAAATAGTTTTTATTTTAAAAAATCAACATATTTTTTCTCACACACTTTAAGATTTGCATGTTGTAGATATGAGGTGGCCCCATTTGAAAACATGGTTGCGTGTCTGCTCTGCATAAATATTGTAACAAGTCCAGTGGGCACAGAGAATGTTACCTTTAGGTGTGGAAAGTATTAGTGAAGTTGTGTTTCCTGATCTTTAATCAATTTATGTGAGGTATTGATTGTTGCAAATATGTAGCACCACAGAAACTTTGCTACAGTAATTGTTTTATGGCCATTGGTTCCCTGTGTTTGTACAATGGCTATCATTGTTTTCAAAGATAAAAATGTATTCTTCAAAAAAGTAATCCAGTAGGATAAGCAATATCAATTTTTAAAATTGATTTAATAAATATTTTATTAAAGTAGCTTCAAATTGTGTACATTTATTCTCTTTGTAAATGCTCTATAAATTAGAGCACATTTTGATATTACATATTATATCCCTTTTAACATAACGTTACACATTCTTATCATTTTTATTAAATATTTATGTACATATTATGCCATTTCATACTAAATTTTTTCCAGACTCTATTGATCAGTATTAATTCATGTCATCAAGCACTTCAGTTTCTAAGAATACTTTTTCTTTTTTTCCCCTTTTTTTTCTCTTTTTTTCTTCTTTTTCTTTCTTTTTTTTCTACTCTTCCTCCTCCCCCCACCCCCCCACCCCAAGTGAAGAAAGACTGTGTAACTGTGTTTACACGTACTCAGACATTGACAATAGAGAATTTTTTTCATTTAAAATAATATTTTGTAAAGGTTGTATGGTGTTGGTTCTCAACATATTGATAACAGTGATTAATGGGAAATATTTTGAGGTCATAAAGACAAAAAACAACAACAAACAATTCTATGACCCTCAACATTTTGACATTTATGAAGCCTTTCTTAGGTCTAACATAAACAATTTCCAGTTTATGTAACAACCAATTTCCAAGACAACAGAAACCAGAAATTGATTGTTTTAGCCCTGAGGAAAACTTAACATTAGTGATTTAGTGAATTTTTTTGTGACCTACCTAAGATATTTCCCATTAATTAAAATTGAGGTTAAGCTATCCCATGCAATAGCAATTGAATGATTTCAATATTCCCAAACTTAGTTTCTTAAACATGTCCATAAATTACGCAACACAAATTGGGGCTATTTTGAATACCCCCTTTCCCCCCTGCAATGCACTTGTAACACACGCGTGAACACCCCCTAAATTCATGACAAGATCCCCCCATTTACAGTAAGTAAAAATATATTACATAACAGTAAAAACTACTTGTATTATTTTTTTTGTATTAGTGTGTATTAAAATGTGTGATAATTAAAGTTATAATTAGTTAGTGATGCTGACCGCACCTAACTATAAGATTGGACACAATGTTTGAGTGAAGGAAGGATGCATAGGCGGGACAATTTCTGCCAAGCCATGCACACGTCATTGTGGTTGAAGCATGATGAGAGGCTATTGTGTCGATTTAATTGAATTCTAGAGTATACTGCAGAGTAATTTTGAATATTTTCTTCATAATCTAGCAGATTCAATTAATATACTATTGATGAAAAAATATATCCATTAATTGTACTATTACACAATTTCTTAAATTTTTTTAAATTTCATTTGTTAATATTTTAATCATTTAGTATGAGGTTGAATTAAAAGATTTTTATCAAATGTTGAAAGTATAAAAAGAAATGAATATCAATGTTATATAAATTACCTATGTAATGCAGTGAAATGCTACCTCAAACCCCTTCCTCTCCTCTTTCACATTACATAATTTATGGATGACCCTAATTAAATCTACTGTAGACTTGATTGTCCTTGGAAATAAAATTATGAAGATTTTATGAAAAATTTTGATTTTTTACAGGTTGTAGAAAAATTTGGATTAACGTGGTTAACAACATTAAGAGAAGAACTTGTACTGTTGAATGACTGGATAGAATATTTTGTTACTGAAATTATTTTTCTGGTTCTGTCATTTTTCATTCAAATTACATGTGATATACATATAGAAATCAATTGAAATAGTATTTATTCTTATTTATTTTTAAAAGATTGCACTTGACAACAGTAATATAAAACGAAGGTGCTGACATGATAGAAATAGCTGTTGCTGCATGACACTCTGTATGGCTGTCTTTGTATTTTGATTCATTGTGTTTTCCTTTGCTTACTATAAATACAACTTGTAGCAGGCAGCTAACGACATTTATTTTGAAAAGGAAAAGAAAATTCAGAGACAGCACTTTAAAACAGTTTGTTTGTATTATGTGATAATAAGATGGTGTTTATCACCACCATGGAACATTATTTTTCCAAAGAAAATAAGTAACAATAGATTTCATCTGAACTGCTCCCTTTTTTAAAAATGGAATGCTGTTGTGATCTGCCCTGCAAAAGAAGTCGTAAAGGTATATATTTATAATATTGTATATAAAGCATGGCAGAAGTGTAAGTAATAGTGAAGTTCAGAGTGTTAAATGTAGCAACAGAAGAACGTATCTTTTGGTGAAAATATTCCTAAATATGCAAGTGATTAGCTGAAAATAGATTAGTTGTATGTTTGTATCCTCGATATTTCTCTAATATTAGGATTGAATTATTTTTTTGAGGCAAGAAAGTTTCTTTGTTGCATTTTCTATCTTGTTTAAGGCCTAAAAGAAACTCCTTCATTTTTAATGAGATTAAAAATATAATTTTTTAAATTCTGTTTATCCAAATGAGCATTCCTTTGTATTCCATTGAAGTATTATACATTGGCCTGTAGATTTATCCTAGTGTATATTCACTTTCTACAAAATTGTAAAGGGAATAAAACAAAATAATGGAGTAACTCGACTGAACATATTTGAGCACACACAGAAATATTATTTGAATCTGATAGTAGTTCTTTGCAAAAATATTTGGATTAATGAGTACATTGGAAATATAATGTAATTCAAGAAACTTAAATGTCATGTGTAACCCTGAATAAATATTAGCTGAATATAAACATTATTCTATGGATGATAAATAGATTGTAAATGTATGAAAATGAAAGTCAAGAAGATTGGTAAAAACATTTTTAATTCCAAATTGTTTATTCTTTGAATATTTCATGAAGAAAAAAAGAAAAAATAAATGAAACTACTATAAAAACACACCAATATACCCTGAAGTTTGTATTTTATGGGTAATCTATTTTATTTTCTGAAAACTAGTCCAAGTTTTAAGCCTTAAGCTTGCAACTTCTTCTTCTTATTCCTTTAGTTCCTTTCGGAGCATAGGGCCTCTGCAAAGGATCTCCATCTTACTCTATTTTCGGCAATAGGTATGATTTGCTTCCAAGTCATACCAGTCTCCCGGATCTCTCCTTCCACTGTCCTTCTCCATGATGTTCTTGATCGACCTTGGCTTCTACTCCCTTGTGGGTTTCAACATAGTGTTTCTCTCTCAATTGAATTTTGGGGTTTCCTTAAAGTATGTCCTATCCAGTTCCACTTTCTGCATTTTATTTGCATTGCTATTGATTCAACATGGGCTTTCTTCAGCAGAAGTTTGCAACTTGAATTAAATTAAATATGGATGGGTGAAACACAAATTTTTGAAGATGTAATTTCTAGAAGGAATTTGGAGATGCAAGAGGGAGGAACTGGGGGTCTTTCTTCTCCTTTATAAAGACCAAGAAGAGTGATATATATGAAATTTAACATAAATAAATTTGAAACCAAATGCTTAGAGAACTAATTCTTTGACTTTACTATGATAATAATTATCAATAATACAGCATCCATTATGATGCTAGTTCTAACTTTTATAAATAACAGATGCAGAATCATCTTCTATTTCATTTGATAAGTATCTCAATGATTAGATTTATCACGCAATAAATGTGTTAGTTTATTATAATTTATTATTATTACTATTATTATTATTGCGATAAACCATGCTGATTGATCCTACGATGTGAAAAAGTGTTACAATGAAGTTTTAAATGCACATGTGGTCCTGGATATCTCCTAAAGCACATGCCACTTAACGTAGTTCATAAAGGCATTTGCACGAGCATACTAGTCATACATTAGCACACCATCAAATATAAATTATATTAAGGAATTAAGTTATATTTTTCATAACCAACCATACTTGCTATTCCTGAACCAAAAATAACTAAAATAGTGGCAATTCATTACACCCCTTCCCAAAACCAATGAACTGAATTTCATCTTCTCTTTAGTTTAACCCATTTTTGTGAGTGAGGGAGATTGTTATGATTTGACAATGTACCTTTGAACACTTTTGGTGAACATTGAACATCTTTTAAATCATGTCATAGCCATTTTTTAGTCACTTCTCATGTTAGTTTGTGAAGACCAGCTACAGGGCAATAACATTCTAATATAAACTTGTAAAGAAGCTTTTTTTATCTTTGCAGCCAAAGTTTTGTTTTTCGACACTGAAAAGTAGCATTTTGTTGTGTTATTATTTTTTTATTTATAATTGTTGAAACTGAACAAATCATAAACCCCAAAAATTATAAATAACACAGTAAAATACTGCTTTTCAGTGTTGAAAATGGCCATTAATCTGATGGTATTTAAAAAGTTATGATCCTGCAGATTCCAGCACTAAAGATAGTGATGATGAAATGGGCACTGATAATTTGAAGGATGTCATTGAATGTAATAATTTTGAAGTTGGCGACTTGGTGTTTGTCAGTTTTAAAGCAAGAAAATCTATACAGATTACACGGGACAGATTTTACATGTCTGTAATGTAGGTTCTAAATACCAAGTGAAGTATCTGCAGTGGTTTGCCAAAAACATGAATCGTGAATTTGAAACTGTAGTTATGAAACTACCAAAAACAGTGAAATATGGTAATTCTTGATGACTGAGTGAACACTCTCTTCTTGGGGTTAATTTCTCGAACAGTCCAGAATTGAATGTGAAATACATTTTTGATATTTAAAACGTTATTTTAAAAATGATTGTTACATTAAAGGCTAATAATTCATATCAGAAAACAGGATCTACATTAAAGGCTAATAATTCATATCGGAAAACAGGATCTTTATTTTCAAAAACTAAGTATATTATTGTCAGAAGTGAACAATTTGCCTTAAGTTTGCTTTAAATTCACTGAAAAAAATATGTGTTCACTGGTACACAAGGTTGTGTTCAATTGTACAAGACCATCATGTAGACCTACCTCTGACCAGTTTTCCAGATTTGGTTTAAAAAAAAAAAAGGAATATATGTTGTATGACATTCATACAAAGGAAATGGTTCGACACTAAATATGCTTCTTGTAAAATTATATGTTTTGAAAACAAAAAAGAAAAGAAAAGTTTGTAAAATGTTCAAAGGTACAACAATTTCTCATGTAATAAATTCCCCTTACTTCATTTCATGGTTGCACATATTTGTTTCTATGCACGTTCAGTTGAAGTTTTAAATTTTTGGGGGTATTGTAAATTTGAGTGAAAGTTATTCAGAATTATTAATAATTTATTATCACTACTTCAAGAATAGTGATGTAATTGTCACCTGAGTCTCAGAAACAGTCTCGGAATGCTCAAAATAAATTCTCCTAAATGCAATGTGAACAAGAAAAACAAAAAACATTTTTTTGTTGATTAAGAATTTTAATACACCTTAGGTATGTTTTTTCTTGGAATTCCTAAATTAATAGTATTCAAATGAACCTTATTTCCAAAGGTTTTAGTACGTACCCATCCTCTTTATGAGACATCAAATTGATCAATATGAATTCAAAACTCACTGCTCGTTTTGAAATTTCAATTTTTGATGTTAATACCTTGGTTGTGAACAAACTGTTGTAAGATTATGGTTCTCATGGTTTCTTGTTATAAATCGTTTTTTATTATATTCCTTGTATCATTTTTTACCCTAATACATCAGGGATATTGTACAAATTGCTGTATATTTACTTATGATAGTTATCGCCAATGTGTTTTATTTCATGGTTCAGCACAAATGAATGAACCATTTTCATTGAATATGTCAATGTTCTTGAAATAGAGTGCCTCAAATTTTTTGAATTTACTGCTGCATTGTGAGAGTACAAAAGTACAATATCCAATAGTACTGTAGAAATCACTTGTTAGCAAATATCAAAAAATTGTTTGCATCATCACGTTTTGTAAGCCACTTCTTTGATCACAAATCATTCAAAAGGAAATCAATAACATTAGTGTGTAGATAAATTATGCAGGTCATGATTTTTCAGAGTTGTAAGTTTATTTTTTTTGTAAATCACAGCTGTATGTAAAGATTTGCTTGCCTTACAACTTGTATACAGTCAGTTACATGTTACTCGTACAATATTTACAACATTCTAAGTGCACATATCTTTAAACTTTCTTTGTCTAGTTGTTGAATGGTTTGATAATGTATCTATGTATATAACCTGTTATTTAATGCTTTGAAGAAATAAGCCAAAGAATATGTCTGTACATGCAAGGTAAACATACATCTTTGAATCCACATGTATTCCTCCCTTGAATGTGTGAATACATTGATTCAGTGTGTTTCCAAATATTTCCATTGTCAAGTCACTAATGTGAACTGCTGCATATAAGAGAATTTCTAAGAAAATGCTCAGGGTATGAAACATCACTTTTCATTTTAAAAGTGATTGTTTTGTTAAAGTGAACAAATTCATACACCTTTTCCTTCAATATTAATTACTGGTTTGTTACTGTCAATTTATTGTTGACACCAGAGCCTGATTAATTTATTCAGTACTTTGCCTAAAGGAACGGCATGCATGCAGAAATTGTGACTTTGATAAGAATGTTGCTGGAGCAAAACCATAATCTAAATTGAGAAAATTACAAGTAAATGAAACTGTTGATAGTGTTTATTGAAAGTTGCAACATATGCTATACCATTTGCAATGCTCCATTCCTTATCATGTGGTGACTATATGTTTATAGTGCCTAAATACTGATTAGTAGATAAGAAAGCAATTATATGCTGTTGCATATCCCAACTTGATGAACATGCACAAATCATTCTGTGTTCACCTTGCAACATAAATGTAAGGAAAGAGTACTGAAAAGAATGGAACTTGAGCATTAAAACCAAAAAAATGAGAACGTAGTAGACAAATATTACTGAATATTTTTTTCTTCCTCATGTCATTTTGTAGATGTTCCTTTATTTGTCTAATTCATTAGTCAATCAAATGATCACTACAACATAGTGTATTGTTAATCAATATGAAAGAACCTTTATATTACCATACACCAATAAATTTCATTGAGTCTGCAATAAATGAGACAATTTGATCATGTACTTAATTGATGTTGGTATCCATTTGCTGATAAAACTGGTTACTAGTTTATTTTGCAATGTTTATAAGTCAGTGATATTTATTTAGTCAGTAAACACACAAAACAATAAGTATTTATTTTATTGAAGAAGTAATTTGATAGAGCTTGTTCATGCATTGCTAAAATAATATATATAAATGCTGTTCTGTACCATATTGTAAATAATTTGTGATTAAAATGTTTAATTTTTAAAGCAATGACATACATCTTTTCTAAATCCCATTTCTCTAATCACATCAATGTTATAACGATCTTTGGTAACTGAATGATTGATGTGTTTTCTGATTTTATGGTATTGGGTGAAAAATTAATTTTTATTCATTATATTACTTTTGTTGCAGCTTCTAAAGCTTTCTAAATTCTTCAAATTAGAGTGATTTATCAGTTATTTTATGACATTTAAAACAAATAATATGACCAATTGTCTTAAAATTTGTAACAATTTGTAGGAAAATAGATATTATTTAAGGAATTTGAATCAAGTAAAAATTCTCAAGGAGAATTAATGGAGAAAATCCTCCTCAGGAGTGACAGACATCCTACCTTATACCAATTTATAAGAAATGAGCAAGAGACAGTGAAAAGAATCAGAGGAATTGCAGTGATTAATTCGGTAGGAAGACTCAATAGGAAAATAATTTGGAATAAAATTGAGCATGAATAGAAGGAAAAAAATTGAGAAGAGCAATGTGTCTTACAGTTGGCAGATCAATAGTAGACTACATTGTTACAATAAAATAATTAGTGGAGAAGAACACACAGTGGAATACATGTGTTTTGTCAATTTGAAGAAAGCCTATGACAATGTACCGATATCAAGAAATTGACAAATTTAATATATGTAAAAATTTAATTGATGCAAGAGAAAATCTATATAAAAATAATAATCTCAGATATAGATTTGCAATTGGTGCTATTTGATACACTTCCAGAGAATAAAGACCTGCAAGGCTGTTGTCTGTCCCCCACTCTTTTCAAATTTTTACAGTAATAGTGTTGGTGCTATGGAAGTGATAATACAAGAGAACAAATTGTGCCATTTATATTTTGCAGAAGATCAGGTAGTCATTGCTCAAGATGCTGACAATCTGAGATGCATGACACAAACTTAATGAATTTTATTTACAAGTATTCACAGTTAATGTGGACAAATCTGAGTATGTATCTGGAGGTTGGTAATAATGATGTAGTAGATCTTGTTAAAATTCCAGTCGGATGATACGATCTCCAGTTACAGTGGCCTGCTTAAGTATTCGACCAATCCTCTCCTATGTGCAGAATGCATGATAAAATGCACAAAAATCATTGTAGAAAAGAAAAAAAAAACGCATTTATTACACAATCTTATAGTACAAAATCGTGTACACAATTATGGTCTTAAAAATGTCTCAATGTGAAATACATGGATTTATTTCAGTACAAAGAAATGTGGTCCTGCAAAAGTATGCAACCATATAAACAAAATGAAAAATAAATATTACAAACAGAAACCTAATATCTAGTTGCACCTTTAACTTCAATAACACTTCGCAAGCATCTGGGGAATGAATCTGTCATGGGGGAAGGGGTCTGGCACCACGTGCAGGAGAGTGGAAGGATGGTAAGGGCAGAACCCTCCGGGCCATTCCCTAACATGACAAATCCACCAACGTTTTTATTTCGCTTGGTTCAATTTTTTCCCACGCACTTATCACAACTTGCTTAAAATGTTCTTTACTTCTTATTGTGTGTTGTCATATTCAGTTTTCCAATTTTTGCCACACATGTTCAATTACATTAAGATCTGGACTTTGTGCAGGTGTCTGAATAACTTTAGGACAGTTGTAGAGGACCCTAATCTATTTAGAAGTGCTCTGTACTTCAAGTCATTTTGGTAGAATTTAAAGGAGTCTAGGATGCTCATATTAGCTACCCGTGTTCATAGATTATTTTTAGCTACCTGTGTTCATTAGAATTTATAGATATTGGTCTTTGTTCATCTTACCATGCACAAAATCCAATTTGCCTACTCCTTTTGCTGTTACACACACACCATCACTGAGACACCTGCATTTTTCACAGTTGGGCAGATATTTATTCAAGAAGGTCTTCAATTGCCTTCCTCCATATAATGACCCTGCGATCTGAGCCAAATAGGTTAAACTTATTTTCATCTGTAAATAGTTATTTATATCACGAGTCCTCTAAATGGGTTTTTAATGATGAAGCCGGAAGGTTAACTGCGAGGTGGAGCGATAGAGAGCCGAGTATTTAACCTTCTGGCTGAGGCCTTAAAGACTAATAGAGGACGAGTTACTGACAATGTTTTTTGTTATTTCTAATTTTTCTAGTTATTCAACAATAAACATTTTCAGGAGTTAAGAATTGCTATTATTCTCGATGTTCTGTAGCATGAGTTGTTGATACATGTTCCTGGTAGTTTTAAAATAACAATCGCTGTGCAAAGGAGAAAGTGGGGAAAGGACAAAGAGGGCAAGGGGAACAAATGGGTCAATGAGACAAATGGGTCCATGGACAAATGAATCAAGGGAACAAGCAGGACAAGGGGACAAATGGGATGATGGAACAAAGTGGGACATGGTGCCAAAATGGGACAAGTGGACAAAACGAGACAAGGGAACAAACGGGACAGGTGGACAAAATGGGGCTAGGGGGAAATTGGACAAGGAACAAATGGGACAAGATGGACGTCGGGACAAAACGGGCAAACCGAAAAGGGTGACATATGGGACCAATGGGACATGGGACACAATGGACGAATAGTGACAAAAAGGATAAGGGCCAAGTGGGGCAAAAGGGGCATATTTATCCGAAGATTTATGAACACTGATAAAATCTAAACCCGAAAGTCCGCTAAAATATTTTTAATGGACTCTCCAGCATTTTAGTGGCCGTTGCTATGGACGCGTTCTTAAAGCGTTTTTAGATAGTTGGTTGCTAAGGAGCAAAGCGCGTGTTTAACGACGTAAATAAACAATAATTTCTTGCCAGTACTCAGAAACTTTCCGCAAATACTCTTGAGCAAATTCAAAGCGTCTACATTTATTCTTCTTACTGGTGAAGGGGCTCCTCCCAGAGCCATTGTATCCACTAGGCTGCAGCCTAGGGCCCGGAACTTTAGGGAGCTCACAAATTTGTTGATTTTTTTCAATTTTTATAGGATTTTAATCGTAATAAGATTTACACGCAAATGTTCTAAACTTGACACAAATTTGCTCTCAGTTTTAAATACATACACATGAAGTATATTAATATATTTATATTATTTATTCTAACATAGACACACTTATAAACTAGTGGTGCTACAACAGCACATACTTTCCTGCGTTATTGGAAACAGCTACGTAGTATTGAATATTGCACTTTCTGCGCTTCTAACTTTTGAAATAACTTCTATTATTTGAAAACGTCCAGTTTGAAAAGAACCGAAAAACTCACTTTTTCCATCGCAGTGTTGTCAGATCTATGTTGAATTCTACAACTGCATAAAAATTTAATACACAAGTTTTGTAAACTTGTTTTGGAAAAAGAAACCTGATACCCTGGGCTATATAGAAATGCATTTCATAGGGCCATGATTAGAGAAGGGTATTCTAAAACCATGCAAAAATACTCACTACAAATGGTACAGCATTTGGTGCGAAAACTAAATATTTTCAATATCAACATAAATTTGACAATTATAACTCCTTTTTATACAGCTATATCAAGTGACGCGTAATTCACTATCAATGACGCGTAATGACGTATCAGTAACGCGTAATTCACTGAAATTCGCGAGCGCGAAACGGAATTCCATTCCCTGCATTGTCGCTATTATCTGAGCGCTAGTCATTTTTATTTCTAATATGTCAAAATAAATTATTTCTAAAAGATTAATGTGAAAATGTATTAAAAAAAAGGTCGAATGTAAGAAACGAACAAAGAAACAATATATGAAATTGCAAATTCTAATTTACGACGCATCCAGCTGTCTCAAGCACAGTAGATTTGCAGCGGGCATTATGTTTGTCACAAAATTATAGAAAAACTACTCGTATTTTCAAAAAATTAAGCCTGGCCTTATTTGAAGATGTACTTTTGATAAATACATTTCATTGAGAAAATCAGCTGCCATCTATCGCCGCCCAAAGTACATTTCTTTGACATTTTTTCTCAATTTTTTGGTTTCCTAATTGTAGAACACAAATATTAATTTTAGAGTATTAAAGAACACAAAAACCCCGTTCTAAATGGCAATTTTCTTTTAATAATTTGTAGCCGTTTTTAAGAAAATGGCGTTTAAGCGCTACTAAAAATGCGAAATTTAAAGCTCCTTTTCACAGAAAGTTTTTGAGTTTTCAAAAAACTTCCTTTGGAGTAATTTGAAGCACTTACACTCACAAATATAGTAATGCTTACAAATTGCTGTTAATGTGCATATTAAAGATGTGAGAGATCTTTCAAAAAGTTACATTTGGGTAATTTTTAAAACAAAAAAATACTCCGAAATGAACTTTACGGCATATTAAAGAGTGCAATTAGCACTATCTGTTCCAAAAATTTAAAGAAAAAAATTGGAGCTATTTATGAGAAAATGGCGTTTGAGCATTTCTGAAAATGCGGGATTTTGAGGTAGTTTTCACAGAAAACGGTTGAGTTTTTTTCGAGTTTGAGTCGAGAAACTTTACTTGAAATTATTTAAAACACATTTTCTTACGTCATGTCAACAAATCGCCGCTATATTCACGACGTGAGAGGCAAGTCAAAAAAATTTTATGACTATTTTACGACGTTTATGTCATCGAATAGAGTACATTTAGCACTATTATATTTTCAATATCAACATAAATTTGACAATTATAACTCCTTTTTATACAGCTATATCAAGTGACGCGTAATTCACTATCAATGACGCGTAATGACGTATCAGTAACGCGTAATTCACTGAAATTCGCGAGCGCGAAACGGAATTCCATTCCCTGCATTGTCGCGTTTGCCCGTTTTGTCCCGACGTCCATCTTGTCCCATTTGTTCCTTGTCCAATTTCCCCCTACCAAAAGTTTAAAGAAAAAATTTGGAGCCGTTTTTTGAGAAAATCTTGCTTTTGTAGGTTTTTTTTTCAAATTGCACATATTGCACAAAAACTACTAAAATTTTCAATAAAATGTACATGACCTTAAATAAAAATTTCACTATGAAGAACAAATTTTTTGATGGAAAAATCTCTATAATTTTGTACATGGAGGAAGACGCCGAATAAAATTCTAACTTTCGCAATTTTCGAAAATTCGGAGTTAACCGTGAATATCGGACATTTGCCACCTTTATATACGTATTTTACTCTATTCTTACAAGAAATATAAAGAGAAAATTGGAGCCGTTTTTGAGAAAATTTTGAAAATGTCTGCGGGGCTTCATGCAAAGTACCCCGTAAAATTAAAGTATCGATTTCAAATTCAAGGGGACACGAGATCAGCCGGATCGATTTGGGAATTTTGGAGAAAATCAGCTGAACGGTCTAGTCAAAATTTTAAATTTAATATATAATTTTATATAATGTATACAGAATGCCGGGGAGGAAACGTCGAAACTTCAACAATATACAATTTTAAGCATATTTTGTCTAATAAACCACATGGATATTTCGAATGGCTGAGCCGCAATAAGCACTCAAAAGTTGGTTTGAAAATATGCTTTCTAGGGAAAAATTTGCATTGTAGAAGCACAGAAAACACTGCAAAAATTTGTAAATTGTTTATTATTAACAAAAGAAATGAATATATTTGACCGCAAAGAAAAATTAACCCAGAAATAAAATTGTACCCAATTTACACAATTCGACTGCTTTTTTATTTCTCGTTTAATTTTTCTTTCTGGACAAATGTATTCATTTCTTTTGTAAATAATAAACAATGTACGTGTTTCTGGAGTGTTTATATGCTTCTGCAATGCGCATTTTTGCCTAGAAAGCATATTTTCAAACCAATTTTTGAGTGCTAATTGCGGACTCAGCCATTCGGAATATACATGTAGTTTATTAGACAAAATATGCTTAAAATTGTCTAAAGAGCTTGTTTTCGAAGTTTCAACGTTTCCTCCCCGGACCACCCTGTATAATACACTAGCTGAAGTACCCCGCGTTGATGGGGTATTTATCACAATAATTTATTAGACAGGAAGAGGTATTCCATCTATTCTCGACCTGCCGCGAAGCCTTCTTGTATATATTCCATTGTATCCCCGCTCAATCTTGCCCAACCTCTCTCTGCCTTGCTACCACCTGGAAATACTCTTGTTCTCATTCACTTTCTCACTACAAATGTTTATAGTTTTGAAACTGGGTTCCCGCCCCCAAAATTAACTCACTTTAAATTAAAAATAGTAATCAAATGTAAAACAAAAAATTAAATACATACACTCACACATTATTTTTGTGGAATTGTATGTACAAATATTCTCATACTTTCAATCAGTTGCCACATTGTAATATTAATTTTTTTCATATTTTTTCTTCTCTCATATTTATAAAGAAAAGTTCGAAATTGATATTTGTTCCCACGTCGAGGTAGTTGAAATATAAAGTGCTTTTAATTGAATTCGACTACGTGTTTTAGGGTCCTTCATAAATAGTAGCTGAGGGAAAGGTGCCATGAACCACTTAGATAATTATATCTCCAAAAATCCGAGATCACAAAGTGGATTCACGCTTGACCAAAGTTTTTTTCCGTTACCTAAAAAATAACTCTTTTGTTCTTTTTTCAACAACCTTGAAAAACAGGGTTGACACACATTTAATTCCTTCCATTTCTTACTACTCTTTTACTTCAATTATTCTTAATTTCGAACTTACTTTCATTAATTTAAATAATTTCTTCACCTGCAAAGGGTACGGTTTCTTCACTGTAATTAAACACTTCCCTGCAAAAATTCATCCGTCACAGTTTCAGCCTAACTCAATCATTCACAATAACTTTCATTTCACTCGTTCATCTCGCAAATACGTAATAATCATATTTAATGTACTACAACTAAACCAAAAACTATTTCACGTAGAACATGTGTATAATCATATATACATTTTTACGACAATATCAAACATCCGACAGCAAAATGTCGTTTTCCAAACATTTCTTACACTCATCGCCATAAAAAAAACAGCTCCTCCGAGAAGGACGAGGCGGATTGAGATCATTGTTGGCAGGCAGGTAGAGGGTACCACGCATACGAAATTATTACATTTTCACGTTTGTAGGACCAGTATTTACTGCGCTACACGCCCACAGACTGTACATGATAGTTTGGCGTGAGGTCCCCATATTGGCACACACTCGTCCAGACTTCAAGACATGGAGTTGTACAAATCTCTAATGGAGTCCTGTGCTAGTCCATGCCATGCAGTCTGCACATGAGCGCGTGGTTCTTGCAGATTGGTGGGTAGGGGTAGGGTCCTGTTCGCACGCTCCGTAGCACCCCCAACAGTCTCCATCGGGGAAAGGCCAGGCGATTCGGCTGCTCATGGCAGAGTATCCACGGCTGCAAGGCACGCTCGGGAGATGGCTGTGGCATGCGGACGTGCGTTTTCTTGTTGAAATAGGGAAAGGGCGTGGGCGTTCACGACCGGCAGGGTCACTGGGTGAAGGATCTCCTGACCGTACCGTGGGACTGTCACGGAGCCTCCGAGGAACACTTACGGTGAACGGCCACCATAGAATATGTGCTGGAAGAACCAGGCTGGAGGGACGTGTGATGGAACACCACAAATCGCTCGTGGCGCTACCCACTGCGCCTCCACACACGGACCCAGTGGTCGTCGCCATCAAGGCAGAAGCGGAACTCATCGCTGATGATGACCCACTGCAAGTCTGCATGGCCCCAGGTCCGTTGTTCCCGACACCAGGCGAGTCTGTAGCAACGTTGCTGGGGTGTAGGGGCAGGCATCAGAACAGTCAGCGTACGGCGAGCCCTGCGTTGTGCAACCGCCTGCTAGTGGTACTGGCACTTACAGGATGTTCGTCGCACAGCTCGCTGAATCATCTCTGAAGCACCTATAGTTGCCATTGGATCTGGTCGCCCGTTGCGGACCATCCGTCGGTCCTCCCTCCTGGTGGTGCGTGGCGAACGTCCAGATTCTGCATGTCGTGTGTACGTGCCTTCCTCAATCCATTGCCGCCAACAGTGGGCGATGATGGTGTCCGTACGACCGGTGTGGCGCGCAATACGGCGACAGGACCAGCAAGCCTCCCGCACACCCATGGTGCGGCTCCTCTCGAAAGCTTCTATCTGGACAACCAGCTGTCGAACACGTCGCCTAGGCGTAGTGTACGTACAGGTGACGCTCCGGCGACGATACCCCACGTCGCAATGGCCGGCGCGGCCGTTTGAGACCCTCGTTTCTCGGCTGGTGGCACGACGTCACTCCCTTACCCCCGACCCCCCAGTGCGCGGCCGACCGTGAAAACGAAATCATTGGCTTAGTGAATGGTGTGCAAAATACCCACTAAGTTTGCAGCGGATCAATTGGGTCCTTCGGGGTACAGCTTTTTTTATGACGATGAGTGTATATGAATAAGTATACTTCTCTCTTGTACATTCACGCCTAGACGTAATTAAAATCAATATCCGTTACTTTTATAAATAGAATGAAGAAATAAGACAGAATCATTCTTATATATAAACATTTCGCATTAAACAATTGGCGGTAAATTCAACAGTCTTCACCTATCCTACAGGTATATGCAATTCTGTGCAATAACGAACTCAATCTTAGACCTCAGTAGTCATCCTCGCGCGCAGCTTAACTATTGACATTGATGCACTTGAATCTATGACGTAATGTTGGGCGAAAAAGTCCAGAAAAGTCATTATTTTGTGATTATGTTAAGGTTTATGGTTGTAAATCATAGCCTATAGCACTCCTGACCTTCGTAGGAAGCTAGCACATAAGTTTCATCAATATTGGCATTCGAACAAGTTATCTTATATTTATTTATGTTTCATACTGAAGCACATCACATGGTTTCGCAACCTCGCTTTAATACAACTCCTTTGTTGCCCAACGCAGCGGCAGCCAATTCTTACGAAAACTACCGCCTCCGGCATTCGCCTGACAGCCGCTGCCGCATGTGGCAAAGTGCGCTGTTACAATTGATTTGTAACATAACAGCTCAGGTCCCTCCTGTTAATTTCATATTAATGGCATAATTTCTATAGTTTAAAATCATGCCTAATTTACACTTTGTTTATGAATTCCTTTCTTTCTTAAATTTAAGCAACATAATCCCACGAATTGTTTCGCTGCCTCCCATTGGCTACGGCATAGAATCGGCGCCAAACGTTCTCAGCGAGCGCCGGGCGCCGCCAGTCGCTAGTCAGTTGTGCTAAAGAGCTCGTGCAGTCCAGACGTGCTAAAGATTTCGTGCAGTGCAGTCGTGCCGAGACTTGTTAGTGCTCTCCGCATCGCTCAGTCGTGCGTTCTGTAAGCCATCGTGGCAATTACTTGTTTCATTGTCGAACTACAAGCCACGCTTATGTTCGCAATATTAATCAACTTTACTTGAGCCATCACCGGCAACCACCACGCGACTGTGTTCCGTGTACTTTATACTTGTGCTTTCTCTATAAGCCGAATTCATGCTCGTCATGGCACCTAACTTTACCGTTGCCAAAGGACGCTTGCGCTCCGTAAGGGCCAAGCCGGCCATCATGATTTATAATTAACTTTGTTACTAAGCTGTACACTGTGTACGACTTCATATATTGTGACATTCACTGACTGTGTTAGTGCAACATTTGTGCTTCGTGCCGTGTTACGCAATGTCGCGGGTACTGTTGTACGCTGTTTGGTTCTCCAACATTCAACTCGTGACTCCCAGTTTTATTGTACTGTGCTGTTTTAACTGTGTTGTGCTGTTCAGTGCACATCATTATTGCACGTTTGTTATGTACTAAGAGTGCCGTCTCTCAATGACCGTCATCTGTGATGGGTCGCTGCAAGTTGTCACATGCCCAGACCCGCCGCCGCATCTCCTTGTGTGTGACGTCATCCTGCTGCGTCATTCAGCCTTCGTCCACCAGTGGGCGAGATTATTGGTCTCATGTGTTTCCTTTCAGATCAACTGCCCTCAACATTTAAGTATGCTTTCAAATAGCATACTATTGTATTCCACTAATTTATGTAATCACTAATTTTTATAATTATATATTCCTTGTTAAATTATGTGTTGTGTTTAATTAAGCAATGGTGACATATCACATCTCCGGTATCTTCTCCTACCGTGTTGCCTTTTACTAAATAGGAGAAGTCCTTCTGAGTTATCCCAGGTTTGTGAGACGGGGCAAAATTCATAACAGTCCACTCGCTCACGCCTCCCACTCACAATTGGTTCTGTACATTCAGAGATTATCGCGCTGTAACACAAGTTCCTTGTGTCTTTATATATTAGTATAGATTATTATTATTATTATTATTATTATTATTATTTAATAATATTTAGTAATAAAATAAATCAAATACACAATTCAATACAATATTCAAAGACACAACTATGTTGGGATGTACATTAATTACCCTAGGGCCCAAGGGCCCATTACATTTCACAGCCTAGGGCCCAATAGCATGTTAAAACGGCACTGGCTCCTAGCCACTCGCCCTTGGAGTGTTCGTCTTACTGTATCTTTACTTACAGTTTTCCTTGACTCTTTGAATACTTCAGCGATTAGTTTGGAGGCACTAATCCATGGATTTTTCACAATCTTTACTTCAACACGTTCGTCTCATACGCCCAGCAGTTTAGGAAGTCCTATTCTCTGCTTGTTGCAAATACTATTCTCTCTTTGCCATCGGTATATCACTGACTTGACAATGGACACAGACTTTTTGACTTTCTGGGCGATTACACTTAATGAATATACTGCGATTTTTGTAGGAAGAGCTCTCAAGATAACTCAAATCCCATCTTCGCGAGGGAATATGTCACGGCATTTCGCGTCTTTTCTCGGTCTTGCCGGTAGAAGTCGCATGATCGCAAGCACTGCTTCATACGGTCGCGATCGTGCGAAATCTAGCGGAACGACTGTGAATGATACGAAATGCCGTGACATATTCCATTGCGAAGATGGGATTTGAGTTATCTTGAGAGCTCTTCCTACAAAAATCGCAGTATAACCGTTGAAACGTTGCTCTAGCATTAGCAACCTCATGTCTTCTGTCAGCCCTTTACTTTTACGACCCATAGTGCTACAGTATCTAACATTCTTACTCGTGCACTCAGATTTAGCAAACCTACAAAACAAAATGGCACAGACTTTCCCGTATTTGTTTTCTATTTCCTTGGGTCTGAGCTACTTATTCGAAATTGCCACATACTCTTCCCAGCTGCCATCTATCGCCGCCCAAAGTACATTTTTCGACATTTTCTTAATTTTTCTGTTTCCTAATGGTAAAACGGAAATTCGTCTGGCACTCGCGGCGCAAAATCAAATGCATATTCGGCAATATGACATAGCAACGGCATACTTCAACAGAACATTGGACCAAGACGTATTTATGGAAGTTCCGAACGAGATGGAAAAGTTTCTTGAATATATTATTCGGAATAAAAGTCACGGTCATGAAGCTGTTCGAGGCGCTGAATGCTGAATGAGCTGTCGAACGCAGACAGGCTATGTCACATGAATAAAGCTCTGTATGGATTAAACAGGCAGGTCGGGCTTGGCATAAACATCTAGACGAAAAATTACGCGGTGAAGGAGCCATTACTACCAGAGGAGATCCATATGTCTACGCAAATTATCACCGAGGAGACAAGCTGATGACCATCGTTGTTTACGTAAAATGACTTATTGGTCATGTGTCGTGAGATCAAGGAAACTGCAAACTTCGGACGTCCTTTGGAGAAACTATTTGAAGTAAAGGATCTCGGCGAAGTGAAACGTTGTCTGGGGATAGTCTTCCGAGTGGAGAACAGGACAATAAGCTTGAATCAAGTAACATGCATTGATGAAATCCTTCGTCGGTTCAACATGTCAAATTGCAATCCTGTGTCTACACCCACCGCCAGGAGTGACGTGTGGACAGACGCTAATGGCAATAGGCCTCCATATCGTGAGCTTATTAGATGTCTGTTGTACTTGTCAGTGGCTACATGCGCAGACATTGCTTACGCCGTGAGTTCCCTGGCACAGTATAACGATTGATTTGGAGAGCCACATTGGGAAGCAGCGAAAAGAGTGTTGCGCTAGATTAAAGGCACCAAAGAATTAGAAATTCGATATAAGAAAGACGGAAGTACCATCATAGGGTATGTCGATGCCAACTACGGCGGTTCGATTGACGATAGACGATCATACACTGGTTACGTGTTTACTATGAGCGGAGGTTCTGTGACATTGGATTTTCGAAAACAGCGCAACAGTAGAGGTTTCAACAACGGAAGCAGAGTACATGGCATTGAGCAACTCTGCTTAAGAAGTTGCACACCTGCAAAGTTTCCTGAGAGAGTTAGATGCGACAGACGTGGAAACCATGACCTGTACAGCGTTAGCGCTCAAAGACTGGCTGTGACTCGAGTGTTCCACGCGCGGAGGAAACACAGCGATGTTCGTCATCACTTCGTCCGAGACGTAGTGGAGTCTGGAGCATTAAAATTTGTACATCTCGCGTCTGCAGAGATCCCGGCAGATATTCTTGCGAAAGGACTGACCAAGTTAAAACACGAGCACTGTGTTGACCTCTTGGAGATGTCATGAAGATATGATTACTGATCCTGAGATCATCTTGAGGGGAAGTGTTAAAATTCCAGTCGGACGATACGATCTTCAGCTACGTGTGCGGTTGCCTAGCGCCATGCATTCTGTATTTTCTTGTTGCTCTGCAACAGGTGTCTTTTGTTTTGGTTTAAAAATATTATAAACCTGTCAACACTTTCTGTGTGTCCGTCAATTTTCGTTAATTATTTAACTCAGCCAATAGACCTCGTTTTCGAAAACAGTATGAAACTGAAAGGGGTAGCAAAATATAAACACTACTTGGGTGTAATGTTCACTAAAAAGGAAATGAGTCACGAAGAAATACCGAGAAAAAATCGATTTTGGAAAGAACATGATATGTGTAATGAACTCCGTATTGTGGAGAAAAGTATTAATAACATTACCAAAAGGCTTCATTTCATTTCAGAAGAGTAGTACAATTTATAGTTTGAAAAAAAATGGAGAAGTACAAGGAAAAACAAGATCTAAGCTGTTGGCTTTACAAAAGGATTTTTGGCTTAGAAGCTGTGGATACGACAGACTTGACAGTAAAAGGTATAATAATAGAGGGCCTAGGGAACAAAATTAAAATACACGAATCAATATTTGATTAAATGTAGAGGAGAGAGATCAGCTGTTCCATGCTAAAACACAATAACCAACATTCTTTTCAAAACTGTGTTGTATCTCCCCTATTGCATGTATTGTAGGCTATTGCAAGAACGCCCACAATTCACTGTGAATATCTTTAGACAATGTATAATTTCTGTGGTTCAGCGCTTCCCAACTCAATGCTCTGAGACGTCATAAAAAATCTACTCTCCTGCTGGGAACCGAGGCGCGGAGCAAAGTGAGCGCCCGACGCGGCGACGGACGTCCAGTGTTTCAGTAATGGTACGGAAGTGAGAGAAAAGGTTTGATGAATAATTACGTTTTTAAATGATAATTATAATGTACATGTTAATTGTTATGTCCAGAAGAACAGGAATCATGTGAACACAGTTTTTTATTCACAGAGACAATTGCAGTACAATAATCTGGTTCCGGTAACCCAAAAGAAAGTCACCGCCGTCCAGGAGATGTACCAATTCGAGCAGAGTTCAACAATAAACCGTCAGAAAGTCCAGTATACACTTGCCGGGTCCAACTCTCACAATCACAGCCGTAAACCACTAGAAACCACCGGGAACTCTACTCCAAAAATGCCTCTCTCTCCGGTGGCGGTACCAGCTTTTATTCGCCCTGGCGGCGTAGCCTCGCCTCCGATCTGGGGCTCCGCTGGCTAGCTGCCCGCTCCTCGTTCGTCCGCTGCTCCGCAAACTGCCGCTACGCGCTGATGGTTAAGCGCGCTATTCAAAACGTCGCACACAGCCGTAACATTAATGATTCAATAAAACTATGAAAATGTTAAAAATTGAACATAGAGTATTACATAACTCAAAATAATATCCGACTTTGTTAATCGTAAGCAGTACTGTAATTCCACTTCAATTTTTGTAATAATATATTAATATTTGTAATAATAATTTTTGTCATTCATAATATTTTTGGAGAAGACTGTTTTAACATTCTAGTAAAATAATATTTTATACAATGTTATATAATCTAACAACTTTAGTTTGTGACGAACCAATAATTAATGTTAACAAATAGATACCCGGAAAGGGTCATGTGGGAGAATTTGGACTCCAGACTTTATTATTTCATGTACAGTTTTATTTGAGAATGTTGTAAAATCTCGTGATTTTCAGTACCTTTTCCATTATCTTCTATATGCAACATCCTTTACTCACCTCATGATTGCAGGCATTCTGTCAATTCTCAGAAATAATTTTCATCTTGCGGATTTCTCTGGTTGCGAAGACGTGTAATACCTCTGCAGGTCGAACTTTTTAACATACTGCAGTTCTTTCGAACACTATAAACACTGCGCCATTGTTACGGTATTTGCAAAAGAAAACATTTCTTCTCAAATCGAAAGAAACTGAATGGGCGTAAATGGGCTCTAATGTTGCCTGAAACACAGGCAATAGCACACTGCCAAGGGAGCAGTGCCCCGACGTCATTTCTCCATCAGTTGGCAAACGGTGCTCTTGTTTAAAACCTAGTATATATACTTCGTTTTTTCTTTCTTGGCGCACGGGGGTGTCAATAAAATGGAATATCTCACGGTGTTTCGCGTCGTTCTCCGTTGCACCGCCAGGAGTCGCATGATCGCCAGCACTGCTCGATACAGCCACGATCATTCGACTCCTAGCCGCACAACTGAGAACGACGCGAAATACCGTGAAATATTCCATTTTATTGACACCCCCTGTGCCTGCGAGTTTTTGGAATGGATATTTTGATTTCTGGGGGAACCTTACATGAAGCTTCAAAATTTCCAGACTTATCTAAAAAATGGATCCAAATGTTTTGATTAAACTTTGTCCTCGGATAGGATAAACAACTCATGGCATAACTTCTTGGCTGTTCCGGAAGACGCTGCGTCCTGGGCACAGGTGCCAACGTTTCGGCCGCCATTCTGCGACACCTTCGTCAGGGCGAAATGTGCGGAGATGGTCAGCGCACGAGTTAATATAGGGTCAGGTTCTCCTCTTCGCATCAGCCGGGTGACCGGCCAATGCAGAGAGAGCATCGGTCAATCAGGGAACGGGCCCCCGGGCGAGGTGGGAGAAGGCGCTCCGTCCACGGTCGCACGTCATAGAGCAGCGGGGACAGCCCCCTGACGCGACCGGCGTCGTGGTAAAATGTGTCCACGCTTCATGGAGATGTAGGCCTTGGTTGGCATTGAGGTTTTGGGGACTTTTTAGAATTTCCACAGCCTCTTTTAGCCTCCGCGGTCTTCTCTGGCTAGGAGGTGATTGTGATCAAAAAGGTCCCGGACAGCCAAGTAGTTACTCACTCCGGCCCACAGACTATTCACTTTGTCTACGCTCAGGCCACGGAAGCCTACGCTCTCAACTCTTGGCGTATTTTCTTTGAAATCCATGATATTTCTGAAACTTGCAAAAGTTCGAAAATTTTTCTGGTATCCTCATACAATTACAATATTGAAGATATTTTTTCTTTAAAGAAATATTTTGTTAAAAAACATACCTTGAACAGTTATGTACAATTTTTCGAAAACATGAGTAGTTTTGCGTAAATTTGCATGAAATTTATGCTTCGATTTTTATTTCTTGGCGCACAGGGGTGTGTCAATAAAATGGAATATCTCACGGTATATCGCGTCGTTCTCGGTTGTGCCGCTAGAAGTTGCATGATCGCCACTGTATCGAGGAGTGCTGGCGATGCTGCGATTCCTGGCGGCACAACGGAGAACGACGCGAAATACCGTGAGATATTCCATTTAGATGACATACACCCGTGCGCCAAGAAAGGAAAACCGAAGTATAGGCATTCATATTATTTTCTTAAAAACGGTTTCTTTTTTTTCTTTATATTATTTTCTCGTGTGTATCAAAGGATGATAAAACTAATCGTTCTACAGAATTGCACATACTTTCCCGTATTAGTTTTCTATTTCCTTGGGTCTGGGCAAACTATCCGGAATTGCCACATACTCTTCCCAGCTGCCATTTATCTCCGCGCAAAGTATATATTTTCACATTTTCTTAATTTTTCGGCTTTCTAATGGTAGAACGGAAATATTAATTTCAGAATATTAAGGGACAGTAAAACCTCGTCCTAAATGGCATATTTCAAATGGCAAAAATTTGGAGCCGTTTTTAAGAAAATGGCGTTTAAGCGTTACTTAAAATGCGAAATTTCAAGCTCTTTTTCACAGAATTTTCTTGTGTTTTCGAAACACATTTGAATTCATTTGAAGCATATTAACTCACAAATACAATAGTGTTTACAAATTGTTGGTATTGTGCAAAAATTTGGAGCCGTTTTTAAGAAAATGGCGTTTAAGCGCTACTTAAAATGCGAAATTTCAAGCTCTTTTTCACAGAATTTTCTTGGGTTTTCGAAACACATTTGAATCATATTAACTCACAAATACAATAGTGTTTACAAATTGTTGGTAATGTGCATATTAAAGGTCCGAGAGATCTTTCAAAAAAATTTCATTTGTGAAATTTTTGCAAAAATAAAAAAATACCCTCAAATGAACTTAATGCCATGTTAAAGAGTGCAATTAGTACTATTCGTTCGGAAAGTTTGAAGAAAAAAATTGGATCCATTTATGAGAAAATGGCGTTTGAGCGTTTCTAAAAACGCGTAATTTTGAGCTAGTTTTCATAGAAAACGGTTGAGTTCCCGAGAAACTTCGTATGACGTTATTTAAAGCACATGTACTCGTAAATACAATGTCAACAAATCGCCGCAAATGTAAATATTAATGACATCAGATACCAGTCAAAAAATTATTTTTGTAATTTTTGAAAAAAACAAAAGAATAGAGCAATATTGCGTTTATGACATCTCATAGAGTAGGCCTACACTTAGCACTATCCCTACCAAAAGTTTAAAAAAAATCTGGAGCCATTTTTCAGAAAATCTTGTTTTCGTATCTTTTTAAAAAATCTCTATCTTTAATTTAGTAGCTGAAGGGAAAGGCCGAAAAAATTCAAAAGTTTGCAATTTTCGAAAATTCGGAGTTAACCGTGAAAATCGGACCTATACCACCTTAATAATTGTTTTACTTTATTCTTTCAAGAAATTTAAAGAAAACATTTGGAGCAGTTTTTGAGAAAATTTTGAAAATGTGCGGGGGGGCTTCATGTAAAGTACCCCCAAGTGTTGAAGAACTTTTTTCAAAATCGTAACACCTCGAGTGGAAACAGATCGACCGGGGAATATTCATTTTGGAAGTAATCGTACCATTGGTTTAGGCGCTATGATTGTTCACAGACTGACGGACGGATGCTTTGAAAAGAACCACCTTTTGTATGAGGGGACCCCAAAACGTGTATTTCCGTTGAAATCTCGAAATCCATTTTCTGCACCATTACATAACTTTCCCTATACCACGTATATTACTCCGTATATACGAACGTATACGGGGAAGTAAAAACTGTTTGCTATTCTCATTTCCGACGAATTGTCAGTATTTTCGAAAATTGCAAAAGGTTAACATTTCACAACTATAACTAGTGGTGCTACAGAATGGCACAGACTTTCCCGTATTAGTTTTCTATTTCCTTGGGTCTTCGCTAGCTATTCGGAATTGCCACATTCTCTTTCTTGCCAGCTACCATCTATCACCGCCAAAATTACATTTTTTTGTCATTTTCTTAATTTTTCGGTTTCCTATTGGTAGAACGAAAATATTAACTTTAGAATATTAAAGAACACAAAAACCTAGTCATAAATGGCAATTTTCTTTTAAAAATTATGTGCGTTTAAGAGAAAATGGCGTTTTAGCGCCACTAAAAATGCGAAATTTGAAGCTCATTTTCACAGGAAATTTTTGAGTTTTCAAAATACTTTATTTGAAGCACTTACACTCACAAATATAATAATCTTTACAAATTGCAGGTAATGTACATATTAAAGATGTGAGAGATCTTTCAAAAAAATTACAATTATGTAATTTTGAAAAAAACACACCTTAAAATACACTTTACGCTAAACTAAAGAGTGTTATTAGTTATCCGTTACAAAGTTTCAAGAAAAAAATTGCAGCCATATATGAGAAAACGGCGTTTGGGCGTTTCTGAAAATGCGAAATTTTGAACTACTTTTCACAGAAAACAGTTGTGTTTTCGAGAAACTTTACTTGACATTATTTAAAGCACATGTTCTTGTAAATATAATAATGTGAAAAAATCGCCGCTAATGTAAATATTAACGACGCGACGTGAGAGACAAGTAAAATAATTTACATTTTTGTAATTTTTGAAAAAAACCAACCGATAGACCAGTATGGCTTTAATGTCATCTGATAGAGTACGTTTACCAATATCCCTACCAAAAGTTTAAAGAAAAAATTTGGAGCCGTTTTTGAGAAAATCTTGTTTTTGTAATTTCTTAAAATTGCACATATTGCACGAAGACTACTAAAATTTTGAAAACCATTTACATGACCTTTATGAAAGAACTCAATATGCAGAACAAATTTTATATGAAGCAAAAATCTCTGACGCCGAAAAAAAATCAAACTTTCACAATTTTCGAAAATTCAGTTGTCCGTGAAAATCGGACCTATGCCATGTTAATAAGTGAATTTTACTCTCTTCATACAAGAAATTTAAAGGAAAAATTTGGGGCCGTTTTCGAGAAAATTTTGAAATTCCCCGGGGGCTTCATATAAAGTACCCCCAAATTTTGAAGAATCTTTTTCAAAATCTCAAAGCTTCGACTAGAATCAGATCGACCGGGGAATATCCATTTTGGAAGAAATCGTACGTATGGTTTAGGCGCTAGCAGTGTTCACAGACGGACGTTTTCCTTTCAGTTGGTTCTTCGGTATCAAGGACCCACAAAAGAGGGTTTCTGGCTACACCACGTGTTAGGGGAGTTTTTTTCTTAATTTAGCAACTGGTTTTATCCACTTTTTCATTTTCACGGCTCGGCAATTAATTTTTTTTCGCCGAAAATTGGCCATTTTTTCGCGCAGCATTACATAACTTTCCCTATAATACGTATATCACTCCGTGTATACGTACGTATACGGGAAAGTAAAATTGACGATTTTTACCTTAAACAAAATCTGTTCTACAAAATCATATCTATAATGAAGGTCATGTGCAATAAACAAATTTTAAAAAACTAGTTGATTTTGTGTAATTTCTGCTTGAAATTAATGCTATATATGTAAACAAATATATTTTCTCAAAAATGGATAATTTTATTTCCAAATATGGAGCAAAGGATGCTTGAAAAACAGTCTTTTCTTCTTTAAACTGCAAGAAAGTAGGTGCTGTTTAAGTGTTCTGGCATGGAATAGCCAAAATTATGTATGAACACAACAGGCACATGAATAAGAAACGGTCAAAACAAGAATTGTATCAGAATGGACGAGTTGCTCTCACATGGAAATCACATCTTTCAGCACTCCCCAAAAAACGTTTGAAGAACTAAAGTCATACAAAGCACATCAGCAACTTTATTGCATAGTGAATCTCCAACTAGACATAAGGTGCGATACTTGTAACAAATTATAAATTACGTTTTGTCTACTCTTAAGAGTAACTTAAAATTGTAATTGTTGATCCCCAATTGAGTTAAACAAGATGATACTTCTGAGCATATACATCTAAATTCTTGAGGCATTATGACATTTTTCTATAGCATAAAATTTCAAGAAATTGTGGAATATAACTAAAAGAAAAATAAATAAATATATATACACACATAACCATGATTTAATTAAAAATTGCATACCCTTTAACAATGTCTACACATTTGTTAAATCATAGTCCACGTTGTTGTTTTTTTTTTTTTCTGGGCCGTCAATTGCTAAGGTCACTAGTCCGGTAAAAGAGTAAGACAGGTTTTTATCATGGGAGATGGCAGTGATTTCTGAATAGCTTCTCACTGGTAGAAAAGATCTGGCACCGAAATACCTTTTGGCTAGCTAGGTTTTCCTCGACCAGCTTTCTCCCACCAGGGAGGAACTGTCCCAGCTAGGACAAGCTCTAAGCTCCCAACATGTGGCAGTGTAGTGCATGTAAGTGTGTGTAAGGGGTAAGGAAAGGACAAGGAAGAGATAAGAAAGAGATAAGAAAGATCGTGCATGGTCTGTGTGTTAAGAGTACTGCACCGGCATTCACTTGGTGTTGATCGGAGAAACCACAGAAAACTGCTGATTAGAGCAACTGGCTGCTGGACTTCTCCTCCAGTCAGTGGCTGCATTCGATTAGCTATCTAGCTAGTGTCAAAAATGCCACCATCAAGACTCAAACCCTAGGAACATTGGGTCAGAGGCACTGCAGTGACATCAGCTGATGTCCTGAGCCACCTAAGCCAATTCAAAGTCAATGAAAACAAACCAATTAATTTTTGATTTTCCAACAAATCACATGGGAAATTTGGTTGAATGAACAAGACATGGAAGGCAATGATTATCTCTCTGCACTGTTGGATTTCTTATTCATGAAGTATGAAGCCTGTCAATCTTCAATGGAAAAGAAATGAATAATTATTATTATTATTATTATTATGACAATGAAGAATGTGGTGTAATAGAGAAATTTGTGGAAACATATTGCAAGTCTGATTCATAGATTTTTTATTGTTTTCCTTTAATTAGGGAAAAAGGAATTCCTCTAATTTAAGGAAAACATTACATTAAGCGTATTAGTTTGGACTATAATAGCATCAACTAATTCATATGTTTATAATTACTTAGTGAACATGGAACATTCATATCAAACACCAGGTTCCTGAATCTTGAAGAAATGGAGATACACTGTTGCTCCCTGCACCCTCTCCCCAATTTCCTGGAATACTAAAATTAAGTTCATAACTTCCACGTTGAAAAAATAATACAGTTTATTCAATGGAAAAACAATACAATAAAGCAGCTAAACTAGAAAGAAAAATGTGAAATATTTCAGATGAAACTTTTCAAGTGATCTTTTATACAAAGGCCAAAAATCATAGCATTCATTCCTCAACTATCTTCAAAGTATATTTAAAACAGAAAAAAAAAAACAACTTTGTATAAATAATAAACTGAGATGGTAGGATGAAATTTACAGTCTCATTATCATGCAAGATCAATACATCTTCACTTTTTTTTCTTTTCCCATGTAGATTACAGTTTGAAACAGCTACATGGATAAGATCAAGTAAAATTTCAATTTTCAAAATTTTTGAAACTAATATAAATAATTTATATTACAGAGGCATCTTCCAAAGTGTATTATTTCAAATGCACAGTGAAAATGAGAGAAGAGAAAACAAATATATTAATTTTACAGTGAACATGATTAAAAGCAACAAACATGAATTAAAAACGAGATAATATGTTTAAGGTATGTAACCACCGATCGGTACACAAATAATATCGCTACAGGAGCAATCATTTCAGGTACAATGTGAATAGAAGAGCCTTACAACCACTTCTCACTAAATCTAAAACATCTTCAAAACATGAGAAGCATTGGAGTAATAAACATACATACTTGATTTTCCAGTCTCATCATTTCATTTCTAAATACTGTCATATAATACAGTTTATTCCAATACATTTATTCCTTCACATCACACTTCAGCACAATTTTATTGTTAAAAAACATACCATTACTTACCACATACAAAAAGTTATAATTGAAAGAAAGAAAAGAAAATACACCCTTCTTCATTGCAAAATTGTCACCACTTCAAAATATTTTCATTTTAAAATATGGCAGACATTGACATTGGAAAAAAACTAATTTATCACATTTTCAATCACTCACAACCCAAAATATGAAAACTTTTACACAATTGCACATGTACTATTTTCCATATATTTACAAAACTCAAGACATCATTTGTTGGCTACCTCAAATTCGATCTGTGAGAGAAGAAATTAAAAACAGAATGTGTTTTCATACTTTGCTTTAGAAAAGAGAAGAAATCAGAAAATGCAAAAATAGAAAAAAGTAAAAGAACTACAAGAGACAAAAAGATTAATGAGAAAGTTTCTTCAAGACATATGCATTCAGTTAAAGTGCTACGAGCAGTAACCAAATAAGCCAAACAAACCAAGTAAGCCTCCTGCAATTCTTAAATGTTAATATCTCAATTTTGGTCAAAGTGTGTCTCACCTTGTTATTGCTCCAAGCCCTTCATTAATATGAACAAGACATACGTAATAAGAAGGTACGCCACACTTCCACCAAAATTAAGACATTAACATTTACACAGAGCAGGAGGCTTGATGTGACTGGTGGTTTACTTTGTTACCAACCCAAGCCTTTCTATAACTTGACAGCTAAGAGAATGCTTATGGAACCTCTCTCTTCTCTGCCTTCATTCAAAGCATCCTGTGATGAGAACTGCCTTGAAAATATGTCCACAAAACTACTGTGTTATTACAACATTTATAAAAATACATTTAGGAAATTCTTCCTCCAGGTATATTCATACTGAAGGTTCTTTATAAACCAAAGAACTTGTTTTCAATTGTGTGGATGAATTCATTACTGAGAGTTGCTTTAAATCTCCTATACCATTCAACAACATTCCTCCTCCTTTCCACTTTACTGCTTAAAGATAAACGTGATTCACGTTGCAGAAGTTCGGGAAGACTGTACCAACTTTTGATGTAAATTACAGGAGCTTTATGCTTCTTCAACAGTCTCAAAGGAGATTTATTAGATCTATCACAAGACCCAGGTGTAACAACATCTTCAATGACAGGCACGCTTCCCATAGACATTGCTTCATAGATACGATAGCATTCGGAGTTTTTGCCAACAGGACTCAGAGTCAAGTCTGAATGTGAGAGAGAATACATATATGCATCAAATGTCTCCTTCGTTTCATATGGTATCCACCTGCACATATACATAGAAACATGTATTAGATTAAAATGTTAAAAATTTAATGTCACTGTTAAAGATAAGGAAATCATACTAACTTCTCTCTTCCCTTCAGGATGCATCGTTTCCAGAATCTTGATGTTTCAATAACTCTCATTAGTATAGCACGAGATGAATTAGCATACACTGTTCCTAAGAAATTGCACATAAATGGTCGTTTAGAAGAAACATCCACTTGCTCTGGCAATATGTTAGGAAACCCACGATAACTGTATGAATAAAAATAAACATACTGGTCACTTTACCAAATACATGTTTTTCCATAAAAGAAATGCACTTGCTGAAGATACTTACACCGCAACTCCCAGAGGCCATTGATAAAATTGCTTATTATCAATCATTGGAGAGTCATAAACCAAAAATGCAATATCTATCATTCCTCCCCGGGATTTCATGTAGGGCCAAATCCAACTATTTTCACATTCTTCATTACCCAGAATAATAACAGCTAATTTCTTTAGCTTTGTGTACTGGGGTAAATAATCTAACCACATGGTGGATGCAACTAACTTTTCTTGGCTTCTACCATTAAGAATAAGAACTAAATGCTCAACGTCATATGGAGCAGTTGTCTGAATGAGACCTGGCCCTGTCCGGAAAATAAGAGCTGTATTTCCAATGGTCAAATTACTAGTCATTACCATTGCATTTCTTTGATTATCTAGATCTGCATTCATAACATGAATCCAAAAGTATGTGCCAATAGCAGCTTTCCCCCAAACTTCAACTTTATTAGCATTAAACAAGAATGCTTGATTTTGTACACGAGAATGTTTTGGTACATCATATGCTGATTTTATCAATTTGTTGTTAAGAGAAAATACTGATTTTCTGTGTGGCAAATTACCTGAAAAAAGGAATAAATTATTATAATGAGAGATAGTTTTACCTTCAAATGATGAACAAAACGAAAATCATCACTAAGTGTATTAATTGATTTAATATAAATAACTTCCTTAATCAACACTTCTGGTCTCACACATTTCTACTGCTTTCAAGATATTAAAGTTATGTTTTAACTTACAGAATTAGCAATATTAATAGAGATATTATAACTAAGGGTCTTATTTATTAATTACTTTTAAACATAATGTACTTAAGAAATTACTGAAATGTCAAGAAAATATTCTTTGTACAAGTGGCAAGACAGGATTTAACATTTTTCTGGCCAAAACAAGCATTGACAAGCAATACCAATAAATATTCAATGAGGATAGTGTTCAGTTGAACGTTAAATATAATACAATAATCTACGGTCACATGATTTTAAGTAGAGAACATAATTTGAAAAATGGTCAAACAGTAAAATCAATCTATAAAATTCAGTCCCTGACAAGTCATCAGTAGAAAGTCAATAACATCAGTGACATCTAAAATTAAAAATTGCTTCTAGACTTAAACTTGAAATACTACACAAAACCAAATTTCATTAAATGAACTGAAAAAAATCGAGTGTGTACGTTTCGTGTAGGTTAACGTGCACCAGTCACAAAAACCAGAGATTTAAGCAAGTTCTTACCATTCTCTTTGGGACTGTATAACTTCCATACCGACAAAAGCGTAACACACACATACAATATAAGTAATAGTACCAGTAATAATTTTAAAATTGTTTTCATTTCTCTCAGTTCTTTCTAACGCCGCGCGCATTTGTACAAGTATATGGAGAAACAATATCGATTTAAGTACGCAAAGTCGAAGATCGGAGCAAAGATCGATTTCTAATTCTATCGATGATAAGGCTGTCCAAATATTTGGCAGTTGTGCTTATACAAAGATATATTATATAAAGGTTATATTGCTTATACAAAAATTAAATTAACACTTCATTTATCATTAACCCGGGAGAGGTCGCGGATACGAGACCAGTCACACAGGCGCGAGCCGTCCCTGTTTAATGTAGAAGTAGACGGACCAGCATGGAATATTACCATGAAGACTGTACGTCTTCCTGTATACAGTCCTCATAACGATACCAAAAAATTAGTTATATTTACATGTAGGTACAAATCAGTAAACGTATAGTAGTCACCAGAAAGAATGAATTAGCGAAGACGTGATATGTGGCTATACTTCTGTTTTTCTTTCTTGGCGCGTGAGGGTGTATCATCAAAATGGAATATCTCACGGTATTTCACGTCGTTCTCGGTTGTGCCGCTAGAAGTTGCATGATAGCCAAACACTGCTCGATACAGTCGTGATCATGCGACTCCTAGCGGCACTACCGAGAACGACGCAAAATACCATGAGATATTCCATTTTGATGTCACCCGCCCATGCGCCAAGAGAGAAAATCCGAAGTACAGCTGACTATACTTCGGACACAATTTAAAGATTTTTAATAGACATTTCCAGAATATCACAACGATTGGCGGGAAAGTGTTGGGTGGACATCGCTATTGAAGGGTACAGACATGGATAAATACATCCATGGTACAGATTTACACCAGTATCTCTGTCTCTCTCTAGCTCTGTATGTCTGTCTGTCTCTCTCATTTTCTCTCTCAGTCTAATTCTCTCTATATATATATCATTCTCTTTCTCTCTCTCTCTCTCTCTCTCTCTCTTCACAGAGAAGTGGGATCTGTATTTCGGTTTTTATTACGTGGCGTGTCAAGGCTTATCTTCACGGTGGAATATGGTCAGGCCTTTTCGCGTCTTTCTCGGTCATGCCGCAAGATACCTCATAATCGTGACCGTATCAAGAAGTGCGCGATCATGAAACATCTAGCGGCACAATTAGAAAGACGTGAAAAGCCTCGACGCGCCACATTATAAAAGCCGAAGTGTGTGTTTGTGTTTGTGTTTGTGTGTGTGTGTGTGTGTGTGTGTGTGTGTGTGTGTGTGTGTATATATATATATATATATATATATATATATATATATATATATATATATATATAGCATATAATAATACGGATGCCATCCACAGAATGGCATTATTTGACTTCCGTGTTTATAACGTGGCGCATCAAGGCCGATTTCAGGATGGAATATGTCAGGGCATTTCGCATCTTTCTCGGTCGTGCCACTAGATGTCACCCAATCGCAAGCCTGCTTGATACGGTCGCGATCATGCGACATCTAGCTGGACGACCGAGAAAGACGCGAAATACCGTGTCATATTCCATCGTGAAGATTGGCTCTTGACGCGCCACGTTATAAAAATCAAAATATGTTTGAATGGGTGAAAACCAGAACGGTATATGTGAAATTTACAAATTCTGAGGGTAGATTTTAAGAACAGGGTTCGGCTCCTATTGACGCGCACGATTCGGTTCCGAACGAGTCACTCGCGGCGCCGCCACAGTGTGCACACGGCCACGTGGCCAACGCACTTTCGTGTGGAATCGTGACGCTTCGCTACCCGTGTCCAAGTTGAGGACGAGGCTCGGGCCTTCGGCCCTCGCGTTAACATAAAACATCCTTGAGTCTGTCCAACGCATAATTACCAACGCATTTTATGCATTTAACATTATGCATGCAACGCATTTTGTGCATTTAACCATTGTAATTCTCCACTACACATTCGCAGCACACCACACAATGCACACTGCAAGCAGTGGTCCCTGAGTGATCCGTTCTCGTGGTCCGCGCGAGTGAACCATGCGCAAGTGAACCGTGCGCCGTTGTTTTAGGCCTCATTCACAATGCACACTTAAACGTAAACGTAACGTAGCCGCAAAACCTAGAAATGTGTTATTAAGCGAGACCATTCACAATGCCTTGACGTAACCGTAGACGTAAGACCGTAAACTTAAGAGTTCGCAAGCTCCCAGCTTTTACGTTAAGTTTACGTCGGAATTCTACCGAAGACCAATCAGAGAGCAGCATGGAAGCTCAATTTCAGATTGTGTTCAGGTAGTTTGTGGTTATGTCATTGTTATTGTAATGTAGAGAACTAGTTTACGAATGCTTTTGATGCATGTTGTGAATTCAATGTAAGAACTTAGACAATTTTTATTGTGACTTTAACCTGAGATGGCGAATAAACTAATTATGTCCGACGAATTACTCATGAATTTGGTTCATGAGAATCCTTGCTTATAAGATGAAGGAAATGTGAGCACTACTACAACATCTACTCGCATGTATATAAAGACAAATCGATAAGAATTTCGAAGAAAAAGCTAGAAACCATGGTGGAAAGACCTTTTCACCATGTTAGAGACGAATCGATCAAGTTTCAGTACATTGAATTCTGATTGGTTCAGGCGAAACTTACGTTCGTCATTGTGAATGCTTGTTTTTACGTGTAAATTTTGCGGCCAAGTTTACGGCCTTACGTTACGGTTAAGTTTGCATTGTGAATGAGGCCTTAGTGAGCCGAACCCTGTCCTTAAAATCAGCCATTCTGAGAAAACGTTTATATAAATCAATGTAACTCTATATACTTCGGTTTTTCTTTCTTGGCGCGTGGGGGTATGCCATCAAAATGGAATATCTCACGGTATTTCGCGTCGTTCTCGGTTGTGCAGCTAGGAGTCGCATGATCACCCGCACTGCTTGATACAGTCACGTCCTTTAGTGTTCTGTGGTCACGATCATGCAAATCCCAAAAACGAGTTGGTTTTATTTCGAGCAACACACTGGCAAAAATGTTTGGGGTGAAATTAGGAACATGGGGAATAAAAATAGAAACACATTGTCAAAAAGTACTGGAATGTCTTCATTTTGTCATGTTCTTAATTTTAGAAACACCAATGTGCTATGCTGCTAATTATTTTTATCCTCGCTTTTTGGCAGAGGCGTCTCTAGGTATTCAGGCGCCCATGGCAAGCATAGAATTTGCGCCCCTGTCAGGATACTTCAAATGAGGGTTGTTATTTGTTTTAGCGGGTATGGTCTAATAGCGCCCCTTGTGAATGGCACCCATGGCACGTGCCATGTCTGCCGTCCCGTAGATACGCCACTACTTTTTTTGAGGGGGGGGGAGTTAATAAAGTAGTAGTTTAAGGGACTGATATGTCTAAGACACTACTTAATACTATTCTATCAAATGTTTGAAATAATTTGGAATAATCGCTTCTGGGGGTATTCCTTGTAAGTTCGGTTACTTGGATACCTATACAAATCTTTATTTTCACGAATTGTATATGTGGCATTTAGTGTCAGGTAGTTAAAATTTTTTTTTTCTAGGTCCATTAACACTAATTGCATTTTATTTTGCTCATCATAGAGAATAAACAAAAAAGTTACCTACGTTTGTTTAGAAACAAAACATGCGTCAAACAAAACATGCGTCGTTGTGTTTTAATTTTTGGTTCTAATGTTCATTTGTAAAGTGTACTTAGCTCTTCAATGGTTTCGTAGATGTTATCAATTTATCGCAGTAGATTCATTAATCTTATCTTAATAATAAATTTATATAATTCATATTTATAATTATTAAATGTAATTGTAATTAATGCTTTTTATCTAGTCTTTCATTACGAAATGGCAGAATTAGCGTGGTATAATGCAGCTGTATTAAAATACATATTATCTTGAACGCTAAGACTTTTTTGTAAAGTAACGTCTTTTATTTCCGATAATGATTTGGTATATGTCTTTGATTTTGCCGTTCTCAAACGTTTCTTTTTTCTCGACTTCAAGACTGGATTATTTTGCTGCTTTGGTCCTGCTGTCTGATATCTGGCGACACAGCGGAGAACGACACGAAATACCGTGAGATATTCCATTTTATTGACACCCCCCGTGAGCCAAGAAAGAAAAACCGAAGTATAAACTGACTTCGAATTCCTATATTCTTCTAAATCCACACGTTGTAGCGGGAATGACATTGAAACAGAATAGATGATTGTGTCAAAAGGTGTTGAAAATTTGTTTGTGATGAAAAGGGAAAAATAATCAAAGACTACGCAAACGAACGTTAACCGAACGAAGGATAATTTTCTGTATTGCGTCTGGCAACCCTGAGACATTACTAGAATAAACCAATGAGGAAAGCAAGGGTCAAAGAGGTTGCATGTTGTTTCGGGAAAATGGTAGCAATGTGTCAAAATGTGCAAGTTTTACGCAAAATGTGCATTCGTACCAACGGTTAATTATAACGAATTAGGAAAGGAACTGTGTATCATGTACATTAATTTTCGATAAAACTTGATGAAGGAGAGTTTGTTTGGGTGTTGAGATTTTTTGGTTCAAATATTGATGTAAAGCAACTATTGTTCAAGATGGCGTCAAATGTAAATTCTCCTAAAGTTTCTAGCCAGACAGCGGCTACAAAATCTCCTCAACATCAGCAGCAACCTCAGACATCAAATTTTGAACCTCTGGATAAGTCATCTTCGAATACGTTGAAGGTACATCTTACCGGTACACATGTTACGGTTCTTTTAGAATGGGTACCGCATTATTTCTTTTTACCATTTTGCCCCACTTATTGCCGAATATTGTATACTAAGAAGTTTAATACATTCGAATTTAGTGTTGTGTCAGTACTTATTTGAGCAGTAGTTTAATCTGAATGGTAAACATAACCGTTAACCTAAACCTTTTGGGAATGGTTGAGTAGGTTGTCATTGTTTACATCCGCGTGATTACGTCTCCCGTACCTTGTTTATTTTTGTAACTTCGAGTTGAGCATTAGGTCCACTGTCAGTATACAGCATTTAGCATCATGAACTGGAATTCATAATTTTAATATTTCATTCTGTCACTTTCAGTGAAATACTTCTCATGATTATTGACATCCACTCGATAAATGTATATGGATAAGTTAGAATTTGCGAGATACTGTTATTTTATGAAGGTTTTTAAGTCTGACTACAAATGAAATAATATTATTGAGAGAAAAAGATTTAACACAATGGTGATATTGATATTAATATCATGATTGTGTACGAGTAGCAACCTTTCTTTCCAACTTTTATTTCCTCTAATCATTTCTTGTAAATGTAATTCACATATTACTCTCTTGTTACATTGTAAGGAAATTTTCTTGAGTTTATGTCAATAATAAACATCTTTTAAAGTGCCAAATTTGGCTTTTATTTAGCCTTCATCAGATCTGCATCATTATACTCTGGATCTTTTGGACCTATTCACATTCTTACAATACTTCCTTCCCCTATATTCCTCCACGTATTCCTTCCTGCACTTCCTGGCCTTCATTCCCACCCATTATTTTCACATAACATGCCACCTTGGCACAGCAGTCGCCTGATAACTGCATTTTCATTGATGTTTATTATTGACCTAAACTCTATGCCGTTAATACAGTAAAATTATCAACGAGGTCAAGAAATCGAGCATGTGTAATTGGAAAATTTGACATATTAGAGAAGTTGTTTCAGTAGTTATATTTTATGATGAATATATAACATCTCAAAGTGTTATTATAACTATGGATTTTCTTATTCTTTTCATAATCAAATAATGCATTTTTTTTGGTATTAATTCATTTTAAACTTTTTGGAAGAAAATATTTGGTTTTGAAAGATTAGTTTTCAATATTCCCTCGTCAATGTTTTGGGAAGAAATGTCATAATGAATTAGTCTCTAAAAATATGATAAACTTAAATTATCCAGTTAAGTCTATTAATTAATTCGCACTTATTTCAATATGAAACAATTCTTGTAGAGTGCAGTAAGTGTTTTAATTTTTGTAGGAATTATTCTAACAGGACCTGATGTGATGGAGAAATTTTAATCAGTAGCTGACTAAAAATAAAAGCATTTAGTTTGGCATCTATATTACAGATTTTTTTAAAATACGGATTTCAGTTAAGTTTTAAAAAGCCATAACTTTTAATTTTCCATTATGTACACATTTTGTTCATATAAGTTTTGGTGTGATTGGAATATTAATGCATTTCAATCAATCACCAATATTCACTTGGAAACGAATAAGATTGAGAAATTTATCTTACAAAATTAGAACACTTTGTTATTTGTAGACTAATCAGGTGTAATACCTTTTGTTTATTTTTTAAAGCACTGAAATGATGGTTTGAGGAAGTTAAGTTTAGTCAAATTTAATTAATCATCATGGTTTGCAAACCGATTTGATCTACTTATATTCACTACAACTCATAAATCAAGAAGCTGAAATACATTTTCTGAGGAGGAATGTCTCCTTTGCTGGTTACATGTATTCATTTCATCAAATATTGAAACTTATTTGTTTAGGATGTACTGATGAATATTTGTATATATGCTTCTAGTAACATGACAATTTGCCAGTTTGGGTATCAAAATATATATCTGTTGTAATACATAAGCTACATTATTGTTGAGTAAAATAGTAGGTTTCAGCATCAGAGTAATATTGTCATTTTTTATTTGCAGAGAAATCCAAAAATGGAATTAAGTAAATCTGATCTTCTGAAACTTTTAAGTTACTTAGAAGGAGAACTGCAAGCACGGGACATAGTCATTGCAACATTGAAGGTAATCTATTGAGAATATAATCTATAAATGTTATTTTTCTTTACTTGTGTGTGTGTATTTGTATGTATGTAAGTATGCATGTATGCATTGTAGATTTGTAGCTAAATTAATTATTACCAAAGATAAAGTTAAAAGTTGGGGAGATTTGGAAAATAGCATTACAGATGTGTTTTTATTACCCCAGTCAAAAGAGCTCAAGCATTTCATTTCACAGGAATTTAACCATTGATCTTTACCTGGTGATTAAGTTCAGTTAAATTAAATTTGATTCAATTTCTTTTTTTCCCCTTACCACAGAAACAACTCATTTTCTTTGATTTTGTCAGTAGGAACCTTGTCATTCTAAAGGGTCAAAATGGTGACTTCAGATTTTATGATTTTTTTTTTTCTGTATCATTGACTTGAAGTGTTGTAGAGATGTTTTGTAAGGAAATTGAAAATGCTGATGAGAAACTTTTGACCCTTTATTAGACCCTTTCACCCCTTTGCCTAGATTTAGGAATATCTTGTTTATACATTATGAATGTACATGTTTAATTAAATTTATTCAAAGAATTGGTCGCCCCGACAAGGCTTCCAAGGTGACAGGAAAGGTGACAATTATATGTTCATGTTTGGGAATAAAATATGGGTTTCATTAATTTCAATTCATCACTTGCTGCAGTAGTAAGACAAAACAAGACATTTGTAAATTCAATTGCTTTTATAAGATAATTCTTCTTTGCTTATGAAAAAAAAGAAAGGTTATATCTACAAACCTGTTTTTTAGAATTCTTACCAATTGAATTATTTTTTAGACACTGATTTTCTCTTCGAATTTTCTTTGCAGTGTAAAATAATTTTCCTTTTGCAAGAAACAACTGTATTTTGTCAGAATTGTAATTTACAAGAACATTAATGAAAACTTAATATTTTGCAACTCTGAGAGGGAGAAGTCTACTATGAATCTGTTGAATTTCAATTATTAACAGTTTATAGAATTAGTACATGTTAATGAGGGGTTCTTGCTCCATAATATTACGTTTAATGTGGAATTTTTATATATGGGTAAAGTATTAGGCAAGATATACAACTGCTGCCCTGATTTAAATACAGAAAGGATTTGCAAGATTTTATTTTAAAATAGTTCAGTGTGTGGAAAGATAAATGAGCCCATACCTTAAATAAAATTGTGTTTATTTCAGTTGCCCAAGGACAAGCCTTGGAAATTATTTCGTTTTGTATATGTATGATATGTAAGGGTTTTGATATTTTTTCAACTTTTTTAATGCTGCTTTGAAAATGAAATTTTCTTGCAAATTTGGAATATCTATATGAAGACCAATTGCAAGCTAATTTTCATTGTGGATGTAAACTGACAAAATTTTCTTCCTTATCAACATTTCCACTTTGGAAATGTTTTGCCTACTCTAAATTGTTTGCTTTGAGTGATTCATCCGTCTTTTTTGTATCCGTTTCTGACTAAACATTTTAGTAATGATTCATCTGATATCCAACTGTTTGGGGTTTTCATTAAGTGAAGTGAATAAAATATTCATAAGGAAAGAAAAAGAGCATTATTTAGTACTACATTGGTTTACGTATAAAATATAAACTTTTACAGTGAAAAATCATTGCCCGTTTGGGAGGAGATATTAGGTGTTATGCATTACTTGCATTTCCTTTTTCTTTTCATATTTAACCATTTTGTATTTTAACCACATGTATTTTGTCAGTTGTATTTATTTTTGTTCTGGAGTGTTAGATATATGTATATTATTTTTAAATATTTTGCCATTAATTGACAATTGAATCTGTTTTGTCTTTGTGATAGCAGTGGTGATAATGTTTCTGTTGTTCTTGACGTTTTCTGTCAAAAGCTTCCACAAGAGTCATAATATGTCAATAGTGTCATAATTCAAAGAATGTTTCAGTAGAATGGCCAATCTTTGTTAATGAATTCACCAGTTGATACTTTTTCTGTAGACTACACCAACCAATTTCTCTTTTACATTATTTTCTAATGGCTTCATTTAATTTGTATTTTGAGGTCATAAGTTAAAATTCTGAAACATTTTCATGGAACTAAGAGTTTTCTACAGATTTAGTAATATTATTTACGTTTGAATTCATGGTATAGATTGATCTACCAACTCAGTGCTTCTGTGTTGAGACAGATTTTTACTTCATGCTCCGTTATGCAAATGACCCTAAGTCAGTGCGTGAATCTAAAAAGGATTTCTATTTCTTTAAATGCTTGCTTCTGTTGCCAGTATTTTAATTCAAATATTTCTCCAATGTTTGAGAATGTGGTGTTTCCCAAGCACTTTATTTATAGAAAATATTTTTCTGTGCTCAAACAAATGAGAACTATTTCAATGAATTCAATTTAGATGTGCAGAAATTGAGGTACAGGTATTAAAAATCTTTTTTCTTTTCAGTTCTTTTATTAATTTTTATATCCACTATTTATTATTACATTATTTATTATTTGTTGGGCAAGGGCATTTCACCTTGTCCAATTTCAATATAATATTAAAATGCATATTTTTTGTATGTAATCATGCTATTTAATTTTGTTAATGGATTCTTAAAAGTAGTTATTTGTGTTCATTCAAATATGGATATATTTCATATTGGATTTTTCATGTAAATTTTGATTCACAATTGTATTATATGATTTTGATAATTATATGTCTTTTGTGTTGATAGTCTGAAAGAGTGAAGCAGTTGCTGAACCAGGGCCAATTTCGACTTCTGCCATTCAATGACCCAATTGCTGCACTTCAGCGGGACAGTTTTGCTGCTGCTGAACCTCGAGTTGATGAAGG
>JAHLJT010008446.1:78182218-78229023 GCA_031308135.1 Acheta domesticus | reverse complement strand
TAATACACTAGAAAGGATCAAAATTTCATTTATAATTTTTTTTTGACTAATAGTAATTGTACAACAAATGTTGCATATACGCAACTTCGGGACCTTAGGGTATGTCAATTCATCTTGACATATGACGACTGAAAACAGTTGAATAGAGATAAACATTACATTTTTTTACATAGGTAAGTTGTAGTGCTTTTGGCTCAATCTGCACCTCCTGGCTTTGATTTCTCCATATATAATCACATGCTCTACATCATGATTGATCGATTGATTGATTATTCCGGGCCCTCAACTGCTAAGTTCATGGGTTTTGTAAATTAGTGTATGTTTTAAGCATGGCTGTGATTTTACCCTCTTGTATGGTGGAGATTCAACGCCGACCTACGTGTTGGCTTGCGAGTATTTTTTCCGCAAGCCGGTATCTCCCACTAGCAGGGCACCACCTCAGTCGGGACCAGCTCTAAGCTCCCGACTGGTCTCCCAGCAAGTGTGTAGAATAGTGGAAGTAAATGTAAGTGCATGCAAGTAACAGGTGAGGATAGGACAAGGATGAAGGAATGATCACGGTCCGTGGCCTGTTTATTGGGGTACTGTTCCGGCACTTGCCTGGTATTGATCGGAGAAACCAAGGAAAATCACTGATGAGAAACAGCCGGCTGCAAGAATTTTTCTCTGAATGGCGGCTGAACTTGACCTAGCTATGTAGCTAGTGTCAAAAATTCTGCCATTGTCAGGACTCAAACACTAGGACATCACGGTCAGAGGCACTGCTGTGACAAATTAATGCCCTGAGCCTCCTCGTTATCCATACATCATCATGACCTTCTTTAGTGTTAGAAAGTGTTGTGGTTCGACCAAGATATGATTTTTCAGTCCTGTGTATTCATTGACTCATTATTGCATTAACTTCCTTTTGCACAGTCTTCTGATTTCTAAGCAAGAGCGAAATTATAGTTGAGACGTCTTTTCCTTCATTCGCAATATTATATATTTTCCATGAGTTGTCAATTGCACAATCAATTTTTCTTCATCTACTTCTATTCCCTCCAGAAGATCATCTATATTTTTCTTATCTGTTATTTCGTCAACATTAGGAGGAATGTACATAGCATCAGTCATATTTGCAGAAATAGGTCAACATCTTCCTCCAGAAATAAGTTCAGCAGTTGATACAGGCCTTTATTTTCTTCTATCATTCCAGAAATAAGCAGAATTTTTATAGAATATAAATAATTGTGCTTGAAGCATTGTTTATGCAATGATGCAACAATGCAGGAGAAGACACTATATCCAAGATGAGATAATTATATCAGGAACGGAAATATGAAACAGTAGTTGCATGTCTATTACTCAACAATTACATTCCAATTGCATTTTATTTCTTCGATCATGTTCATACCATATACTCACTAATCCCAACATTGTTTAAACGCAACATTATTGTTAATTGTCAATAATAAGCTATGTAAGGACTTCTCTACATAATAAATATTCCGAAACAATAAAAGAAGGTTCAAGCAAGTTTGTCGAGTAATATACAGTAAAAAAGTATTGTGTAATAATTAAATTTAAAATATTGAATATAAGTAGCACCTTCCATTACATTATCTCCAAGTTTCAAAATTCAAGGAAGCCAAATTTATACTCTGATATGAATAAAAAGTGCAAAAACGGATGAAGTAGCATTTTTTCTTAGTGCAATAGTGATACAGAACAAATTTATATTGAATCATTTTTCTAAAAACGTGTATACATTTAATGCTGTGTTAGTTCAGTGTTGGGACTTAATGGGTTAAATAATAAAATACAGGAATAAATCATAAATAGTTTAAGAAGATGGACTGCAGATACTGATTTGAAATTTTTCTTTATAGAGTAAAAGAACTGGAAAGTGAACTTCAAAAAGCTCGGGCAGAAGCTGAGTCCTTCAAGAAGCAGCTAGCTGAGGCCCATCAAGTGGCTATGTTCCAGGCTGGGGCTGCCAGTGTTAGTCCCCCTCGAATGGCTTTGCCTAGACCTGGTGTAGGAACTCCACCCCAGCCTCCTGCAAAGCCTACACTTATTCCTCCTCAGGGTTCTCCTCGCCCTGGTCCAGGAGGAGGCCAGCCTCCAAGTAAGTACAACATTTCTTCATGGTATTTACTATTTCGTTGTTCGCTGCTGTCTTCCATGAATACTTTGTCAAATTATGTGATGTGTCCTTGTTTATTTCTAATTTTCACACTAGGAGCAGCAGTACTGCGGCATTGGTGCTTCGTGCTGTAACTCACATTTTCACAGTTAATCCTCTTCCTTATCCATCTAGACAAAGTGCACATTGATGTGAACAGAAGCACAAAAATTCCTGTCATATTTTATTTAAGGAAACATGTTAAAAGTAGAAGTTTTCAACACTACTTTTGGGTTTTTCGAATACTTGTGGAGATTGGTCTTTGCATGTTCATTGATGATTCTGTTTGTGCTTTTTTCAAGGAGCGTGCTGGGCCTTAACAGGTTAGTATGTGTATTAACCATCGTAGCCTACTTTTGCATTGAAATATGGCATAGTTCAGTGGTATCCTCACATTTATAGTGCAATTTCTTTAGAGGTTGAAATTCATTTGGGAGGTTTCTGTGGGTATGACTCGAATACTTCTGGAATTAGCAGTGAATAGCAGTTAGCATTGCTTGTGAAAACAGAGAATTGCTTCTTAAAGTGCTGAAACTTACGCAGTGGCAACTTTTAACAGCAGGGTTTTGTAATGACATAAGTCAGTTAAGTAGTTATATTTCAACATTTGATAAATGTGTATGTAGTGAGTTTTATGGCATGTTTTTGCATGCCATCAAGATTCCCAGATGCTATTTTATTTTACTTTTCCCTCTCATCACCATGCCATATAATTGTAAAAGCTGAGATACGTCTTTTGTCATTTCAACTGTTGAAAACCATTAAAACTTTTTTATTATATTTTTGTTTTAATAGCATGCAGCATCATGTCTACATATCGAACAAGGTGTATAACACTAGTTCTTTGACAGTGATATTGTTTCTTGATAAAGACATTCGAAGAAAACAATGCCACTTATTTCATATTTTATATTGTGGTACCTAGCTTATTAGAGCAGACTTTGAAATTTTAACTGGAATTGGGAAAAAAATCAAACCATCCTATTTTTGAATTAACCAGAAAACTAATTTTCTTAAATTTTTATTGTTACATTTGTGCTATTATGAATGATTACGGGTTTGGTGGTGTGACAGTTAGCACATTAGGGTGTTATACCCCAAGTTTGTGGATACAAACCTAATCGAAGCTGTGGAGTTTGAAGGGCGAAAAAATCCTTCGCCCACCTTCCTTCAGAAGGGAAGTAATGCCAGCTGACCCATGTTGCAGATTTACTTCATGTAAAAGATTCTAATGATAATCCTAAACAAAGCCTGTGAGCAAAATTCAAAAAGCTTGTTTCATCGCCCGAGTGATACCTCCTTTCTCGAAAGGACCGTAGTGGAATTCGCGTGGTCAGGCATGACTTGAGCCTCGCCACAGAAATGAGGCATAATTGAATTTAATGAAAATTTTTTCGTCAGTGGCTGCCACTTACATTGCCTTTTTTTTTTAATTATTATTATCCAACATGAACAAATGTATGACTTTCAAAAAGGTTCAAATAAGATCTTGGAAAATATGAACAATGATGTTTGGCATTCTGGGCTTCATAACTAGTATTCTTCTTTATAATTCTTTTCATGTCCTTAGAAACTACATTTTCCTCTGATACCATAAACAATACAGGCATTCCCACACACTCTGGATAAAATGCGGTTTGCTCCAATTGTAGACTTTGTTGAAAAAGCATTCTAAGTCTACAATCACAACAATTTAAACAATGAATTACATGGTGATTTGTCACTTCAGTGACAGTAATGTCTAAATGTTTTGTTTTGGGGGAACTAATCAGTAACAATATCTGGTTTCCTATAGTTATATTGATTGTTAATTGAAGTGGCAATTACAACATTTAATTTCCAATTTCTAGCTACACATGATTTCTAATGGTAAAAATACATTGTTGATTATTCTGAAAGTTTTGTGTAATTTCATTTGTGTATAACAATTATTTGATTTATGAAGTCAGTGTTAACATATGTTTTGACCGATACCAACCAAGGGGTTGGATTCTACCTTGGAAAAAGTCCTATATACTGTATACATTTCAAAACAAGGATGGTTCTGATTTTTATACTGTTTTAAAATCTTCAAATTGTAGTTTTGAATTTATCCAAATATAACTTTAGAAATTGAAATTTAACACAATTTCCAACATAATAAATATGAATTTCAAGATAAAGCTCTCTTCAGATTATTCAATTTTCCGATTATCGGATGTCAATTTAAGAGAACATAATACTAAAGATGTGTGCCTTTATTACATAATTTAATTACAGGGCACCCTGTTAGGGTCCTTTTTAATCCTGTTATTATTTTCATCATATCATGAGCATGCAGATGGTTAGGCTTTCGAGCCTGTTCCTTTTGTGTTTGCAGTAAACTGTTGTGGTTTAGTCCATTAAGTATACCTGATTCTCCCATATCAATTGGGGTTGTTCAATATTTTCCTTTTGGTCTGTAGTGTAGAATAATTCTAGGGAATCTGGTCCTTCAACATTCTTTTGATGTGTGCTGAGCCAACTGGCTTTCATTACCTTAATTTTGCATTTGTGTCTTTGAATTCTTTTTATTTTCTCGCCTTACGAATACTTTGTAAGAAGGACAGTTAGTTATTGTGTGCTGGAAAGCGGCGAATTTCGCCAGAAAATCTCTTATAGCTGCAGTCTAGTACAAAAGAGTGGGTAAAACCTTTTCCTAAGTTAGAAGAAAAAAAATCCTCTAACTGTGGTGTAGCCAAATCCATGTTTTGTTGCTTCTTGATACCAAAAGCTTGATTGACAGCAAAACGTCCATCTGTGGTGAATGCTAGCGCCTAAACCGTTCAGCCAATTTTCTTCCAAATTGATATTCCCCAATCGATTTGGCTGATGTCGAAGCTCCTGGAATTTGAAGCTGGTATTTTAACTTTGGGGGGGTACTTGACATGAAGCCCCTTGGACATTTTCAAAGTTTTCAAAAAAAATGGCTCCAAATTTTTAGATAAAATTTTGTTGTTGAATAGTGCGAAGGATGTTTAAGAGAATGATGCAGGTATCATTTTCATTGATATCCCCAATTTTTCGAAAATTGCAAAAACAATTTCAAAACAGCAAAATTGAAGATAGAGATTTTTGCCTCAAAGTTGGTTGTACAAAATTAGCACTTTAAATTAGGTCGTGTACATTTTTATGAAAAATAAGTAGTTTTTGCGTAAATTGCATGTGAAAGTTACCAAAATTGTTTTTGGTTCTCAAAAACCGCTCCAAATTTTTTCTTTAAATTTTCTTCACTTTTGTAATAACTGGTGATAAAAAATATGGTGTTAGTCCTACTTTTGGCTATCGCTCGGTTTTTCCAATTTAAAAAATATTTTTAAAACTACCAAATTGTAGATAGAGATTTTTTCCTCAGTCTGTTGTACAAAATTAGCTCTTTAAAAAATGTCATGTACAATTTTTCTGAAAAAAACTAGTAGCTTTTGCATAATTTGCGCTTGAAATTTACAAAAACAAATTTTCTCAAAAACTGCTCTCTTTTGTCTCCACGTGTAATAAGTAGGGAATGGATTTCTATGAATTTTGTTTTGGTTGCTTCAGGACATAGCTTATGTGAAATTTCTTGACATTTTTGTTAGAATTGAATTCTATGTAGATTAATATGTTAGTGCATATTTGGCCAATTTTTCCTATTGGTGCATATTCGTGTAATTATAAGTGCATATTTTGCATTTTTTTGTTAAATAGAAACTTCACTGTACAACAGTTCATGTTTCATAGAATCTATTGATTTGTGAGCATTCATTGATTAAACTTGTTACAATTTGATTTTTTTCTTCTCTATGGAGGATAAAATACACTTTGCATATTTGTTGATATATATTTTAACCAGACAGAAAAATGAAGTAAGACCAGGGGCGTAGCGTCCATGGATGTGGATGATGTGTTACACACCGTGACAATTTCAGCTATTTTTATTTTAAAATGATTGTAAATTGTCCATTTATTATTTTCTCATTCTACTACAAAATTTTTCATTATATTTCAAACATTGGGCCGTTGAGAATCGATTCTTCACAAGGATGAATGAATCAGTCTGAAATGCTGCCTAGCCTGCGCAGTGAATCAGATGCACAATGACCCATTACATCCAGGGAATTTTATTTAAGTCTTATTACCTTATTTTAATGTGTATAGCAACTATATATTTGTAACCAATTTAGGTTAGGGATTGTGCTGGTTGAATGCACAAGGGTATGTGACTGTGCAATTCACAGCAAAGGACAACTGTCAACTATTTTTCATTACGTGTACGTAAATTGATTGATTGATTTTCTCTTTCCTATTGTATTTTTATTATAAATCATTGCTTTCCATTTTATAAATTATGCCAATTCTAATGGGTTTGAAAATCATTGGGTGTAATAGTGCTCTTATTATTAAAGTATGAGGACACACATTTATATTTTGCTCGGTCGTGAAGTTAAGTCAACTTGTTCTAACTTTCAACCAGTAAACTATATGAAGTACATGAGCCTTTATTACTTTTACTGGATCAGTTTTTATTTGAAATATACAAATTATTTGTGTGCTCTAATTGACCAAAGCGATAGCAATGGTATTGGTGAATGAGAAATATTTAGTAGTTTTAAATTATCTTCTCATTTCTCGAGTTCCATTCCCTAAGCCAAAACTCAGGCTATGCCACTGAGCAAGACATACAATGTACTTCCCTGAATGCAATTTACTTCAATTCTCCCATGAAGTAATCTAGATAATATTATGTTTGCACACAAAGATGCGAGTATCCTTTCATTCCAAGCTTACTTCTCCTGAATTTTATCAAGAAAGGTTTATATCGGAAATGAAATATTGTTCATTTTAATTGCATGTTAAAGTGGATATTTCAGAATTGAAGGTCATGAATGCATATTTTTAAAAGCACATTTCAAGACTTTTTAGAAATTCTCTCCCTAGTAATAAGGAATGGCAAATAAAGAAACTAGTGGTGCTATAGAATGGCACAGACTTTCTTGCAGGACTTAATTTTTTGATCTTTTTATTTTGAACTAGGATTTCGGTTATGACTTATTATCTTCCCAGATATCTTCTTTGGGTGACCAAAGGACATTTTTTCTCATCCTTGGGTTTTTTTCGGCTCCCTAATGTTAGAAACGAGACTACCATACACTTATTACCATTATAGGCCATATATAACCACAGTAGTCAAGGTGGCTAAGTGACAGGCGCAGTCTCCTTTCTTCGGAGGCAAGCTTTGCTGTTTCAAATCTTGGTTGGGGACAATTGACAGTTATTTGTCACAATTCTCCATTGTCGCAGGAAATAATTTAATTAATAAATAAACTTTTTTGAAAACTATTTGAAGCAATTTAAATCACAAATAAAATTAATTATGATAAGTTTTCTGGAAGTATCTGTATGTGATTTTCAATTTTTTAACAATTTTTTAACAATTTTTCACATCTCTTCTCGGATTTGTAAAACATATGTATCATATCAGTCGTTTTCCTCGTATCAATCATTATCATCATATCAATTGTTTTCCTATCAGGCATTTACCATATTATGGCTCTGTTAGATCCATACAGTACTTGTGTGGCATAGTGGTTTAAGTGCCAGCACATTAACTTTGAGGATCTGATTTTGAGTCTCGGGGGAGAAAAAAATTTGCTGGTTGATAACATTTTTGCTGTTTTATATAGAAGTAATATTGGGAAACATATTTACTTACATTTAGAAATAATGCAATGAAGTACGTGTATTGGTAGCACCACTAGTTGCATTTGAATTTTAATGAGAAAAAAAAATATCTATGCTGGAATTTTTAAATCTTGACCCAATTATTTTTTTTACATGAATTTGGCATTTACCCTTTTATGCCTCTGCCCGAGTTTGACCTATATGAGTTGTTTGTCATAGTGGTATGAGTGCCGGCATGTTGACTCTGAGTTCAGGTCATGGAGCAGAAAAAGAATTTGCTGGATGAAAATACTTTTACTGGTTTATGTAGTAGTGTAATTGCATTTAGGACCATTTAGAAACAGTGAGAATGTATGTGCTTTGGTAGCACCACTAGTTTTCTCATGTCATCACTATGTCTCCTTGTTATTTCAAGTAAATTTCTCAAAAAAACAATTTGGGCTATTTCTAAGCATTGTTCTCTCTCCTTTTTCTCCTGTCCTTGCTTCTGACCCATACTTAAACATTGGTGTGGCTGTTATGTTTCTTACTTTTGAGTGTGGTGGCTGTGGTCATGTCAACCAAAATGTCTTAATTGTCATATTATTTCTGTTTAATTTATTTTTTTGTTATGAATGTGTCTGTATTCTTGTCCAAGTAAGTTTCCTAAATACTCTTGATTTATTCTGATTGATTATGACTTATCTATGATTGATCCTTCTATTACTGTCTTTGCTCTTCTTAATTCATTTTCTTGGAACACCTTACTTTTCTTGATTGAAATTTTCTTTTATATTACCTTATTCAATGTGTGACCTGATTTTTGTAGTCTATCTTCAGGAGTTTATCGGTGTTGTTTATCACTGATTCACCATTTCTATTTATGTGTATCCTTTGGGGTTTTGTTTCCTTCCATTTGTCAAGTTGTGGGTCTATGTTCAATGGACCTAAGGCCTTGTTTCAGTTGTGCATTAGTATGAATGATTTTTGGTTGCTTATTTATTTATTTATTTTTATTATTATTATGACAAGTGTGCATACAGTATGACAAGAATGGACTTATATGAAGAACCATTCATTTGTTTAAAATAAATATTAATAGAGGCAACAATTGAATATAATGGATTTATGTAAGATGTATTTATTTCATCGATTGGGCAAATATGTCCAAATACATAATATGGTAATTACAATAATAACCAAAAGCAACATAATATTAAGGCTGGATAATTGTATTTCAGTCTAATTGCATTCAGAAACAAAATTATTTAACATAATGAAAATGTACTATTAGGGCTGAGCTCTTTGGGATATATCTGGATTTAAATTCCCTGAATTAATTTGTTTTCTCATTTGTGGATAACTAGCAATCCTTCCTACTTGTCCTACTCAATCCAATTTGATTTATTTCATTTATTAATAGGTTGATATTTACTCTAATGAGAACTTTGAAAAAAATATGTGTATAATAGAATGTTTACTTGCTTAACCTTATCTAAAGCTTGTTTAATTTAATTAGTAAATATCATTAGATTTATAGTTGAAGAACTGTACAGGGTGACTCTAAGCAGTGGGCCAGGATGGTTATCTGCACAACTGAGACAGGGCAATCCAAATGCTTCACCCACTTGAGCAACCCTGGTGTAGAGTAACTCTATCTTCAAAGAATTTTTATTTGAAGTATCATGAACATAATGTTACAGATTCTTATGTTCATGTTTCAGTGAGGATTTTAGAATAATTATTATATTAGAATATTAGTAAAAGCTGTTCATACAACTTAGAGGAAATTTATTTTTGACTAAAATAGTTGGATCAGGTGACTAGCCTCTGTCATAATGTAAAAAGGTAACTGTGAATTATATTAATGAAGCTAAATGATATTAACATTTGTGGATAATACATTGCACAATTATTTTCCAATTCCTATAAAAGGTGTAAACCAAAAATTAAACCAAATGTTAATATTCTTTTCCAGACTGACAGTCTGTAGTGCAGTGGAAATTTCCTTCCAAATGTTTTGTCTGCAACTGTGGAAGACATCCACAATGACAATGGGCCAGAAACTGACCAAGGGGCTGCTTTGCCCACTACCACACTACCATTGGGGATGTCTGCTGTAGTTGGATGATATGTTTTGAATGACTATTTCCAAATTGTCCACACTCTATCAGCCTGGAAAACAATTACCATATAATTGAATGTTCTTACAATTGAAAATTCAAAGCACTTGCACTTCTGTTCTCCAACCTGCCACATATTTGCATTGTATCTGTTCTACCCCTTCCTTGCACCGGGCCTGCTTTTAAAGACGCGAGCTGCATTGTCAGTTTTTCTGGACATGTGTTTGGGAATGTGTCCAGTGTGTTTGTATATTTGCTTGTGCATGTTAACTGAATGACTGTACATGTTTCAAAGTTCTCCAGATATGGCATAGATATTTACTTATTATAACGTCTTATACATTTTTATTCTCTAATTTTCATAGAATATATTCAGATATTTAAATAAAAAAGTACAAGTTATTTTTGGTGCGGTGAATATTACATGAACATTTTGAACTCCTTGATTTTCTTGTACTTTTGTTGAGCTGTTTGTGCTTTTTGTTTGTTTCTTTGTTCTATTTTCATCTTACAACTTTTCAAAATTTTAGTGTAAGTAAAAGTTATTTTTTCAATAATATTGCTAAAAACATATCAAACTTTGTTAATAGATATTGAGAGAAGCTAGTTTTGACAGTTGGCTTAAAGTTGTTTTTATAACACTAGTTTTAATATACTATAGTATTAATATTTTTGTTACAACCTGTTAGCAGGGGGAACACTTACTCCGAAAGGTGGTGTATGGAACCCTCCAGATGGAAGTATATCACCTCCACCCCCTGGTACTGCTGGAACACCAATGATGAGTAGTGTTGCTAAGGTGGTTCAGCCTACTGCCACAGTGACAAGTGTGCCAGTATGTGGGCCGAGTAAGTTGGTTTATTTTTTTATTTATTTATTTGTATGTTGTAAAAACGGTTTCTCTGGGTTGCCATATTTTCCGGAAAATTGGTGGAAATATCAGATGAATTACACACTAAGTTAAGCAAATTATGTCACGCATTTAAAAGTCTCTTAAATGCAGTCCCCAACCTTCATTTAACTTGGTGTATATATTTTGCAAATGTATATATGTTCCTGCCTTGTAGGTCCCTCCATCATATCTCGTCTTCTCATCCTCTGCTCTTAATGTCAGAAGTGACATTTTGTGAACCAAAACATCTTATGAGAATTGTAGATATTCTGTAGGAAATAGGCCCTCTATTTGCGAGATGTTTCTGCACTTTTTCTAAAATTATGTCTTATTTGTATTGGGGGCACCATTCTACATTTGTGTATTCCCAGCATATGCCTGATATGTGTAGATGATATGCCTGATGATTTCCTATTTGTTTAAAAACATCAGTATTGTCAGTTAAAAAAATGCCATAAATATTTGGCATCACTAACAAAGTTCACATCCCCAATCACAGTCAAAAACATCTTTATCACTGTTCAACAGAGTTTCACCCTCCGATTCTGAAACATTTTCTTCATTGTTAGAGTCGCCCTCTTCACTGTCTGATGCTGTCAGTTGACGTAGCCACTCTGCTAGAATTTCCTGTGAACTTGAAAGTAGTCTGCCATTTTGGAGTAATATTGAGAAAAAGGAAGAACATTTTTTGTAAAAATCCATTGCATTAACAGTACGGTCAGGTATTACATCTCAATTGGTCATTACATATGACTTTACGACTAAAGGGATCATTACATATAACTTTTAGTTATAAAGATTAACATATAACTTTTAGTTATAAAGTTATGTGTAATGACTAGGGGACAGATTTTAATGAAATGTAATTTTTTTTATTTTGACTGTAAAAAAATGCCATTTAGTGTAGAAATTCATTTTATGTTACAACAAAGGAAATTACCCCATTTTATACATCATTTTTGTGCATTTTTCATTGATTTTTTACCAATAAATCATTTTTTACCCTTTTCCAATGTTTTAAATGCATTTTTTGCTGATTTCATTGATTTTAATATCATTTTAATGGTACATCCTTAAAAATATTTATGAGATGAAATAAATGTGAATTTTTGAGTGCCTATACCTGGTAGCCTGTTCAATTTCTTTGCTCAGAAGTTGTAATGTCAGCGATTGTGAGTGTAATCTAAGGTTCCTGTGATGCCTGTCAGTGCCATTGGAGGTTCAGCTGATTTTGGGATAACTAGATGAGATTTTCTGGTAAAGAACAGTCCAAACCAAAAGTTTGATAGCGGAGTTCACTTGAATGAATAAAAGAAGCCTTGTTTTCATCAGTAACGTATCCAACAGCTTGAGTTGTTCATTAGAATTGGTTTTGATCACTTTTTTTATGTAATTTTTCTTTACTGGCAATGCTTTCATTATTGGCAATGTTTTAGATCATCAAAATCTGCCCCCTAGTAATGACCAACTGAGGTGTAATAAAATCAATTATATTTAAAAAAGTTTTAAGTTGTTTCAAATATAAAGAAGCTAGTTATTCTGTGTGACAACTTACCATTCATTGTATTGATCAACATATGTATTTATCTATAAGGACTTCACCAACTTGCACAGCAAAAAATATTTAAATAGTATTGGACTTAAGCCCTTCAACAAGTCACAATTAAATTTTGTAATTGTAAATTAAGGCAAATTGTCATTCTGTTTCTGAAATGTTATTGTTAATCTGTTTTTACATCTTGAGTATACAATAATGGAAACTATAAGTTGCATGTGTTGCAAAATATTTGCATTTAATTACGTTTCAAAATGATTTTTGCAATTGTACAATTTTCCCTACTACCACTAGTTTTTTCTATGTTTAAAAACTTTACATATGAGGGAAACTGGAAGTAATCACTGTGCATGTTTTGCAGCTACTGGCATTGCAAGATCGGTTTCTCCTGGGCAAGGACTACGAAATATTGCATATTCTCCCACCACAGTTCCTGATTCAAGAGTTCTTGCTCCTGCAAGGGATTCAGCAGCTTGGTCTGGTAGCAGTGGTGCAACATCATCTGGTGGGCCTTCAGCTTCAGCCCCTAGCGATTCTCCTACTACTCAGGTAAAGTATCATTGAGAAACCAATGGTACTTCCTTAAAATTAGGAGTATTCGTGGATTCAAAGTCAGATTTTCTCACTTTATATTTCATTGAAAGGAGGTTGCAAAGTCTATGTATTTCTATACTTTTTGTTAATCTTAAGAATGTCCCTTGAGTTTTGAAGATAATATTACATATGTAGTGTGTCTTTAAACTTTTTGTGACTGTTCATTGGATGTAACAAAATTTATTCTTCAAAACACCATTTTATGTGGTTCATTGCTCTGTGTATAAGCACATGGAAGTTGGATTGTATTTGCTTGCTACAAATATTCTGCAATTTGCTTCCTTAATTAAGAGTATTTCTTTATAACTGACTTCCTTTCCTTGTTCTGCTTGTGCAAGTTCACGAGGACAGCAATCTTCATTTCTGAACAACCAATAAATATCCAATCATGTAAATTTGCTAATCGAATATGGATGTCAACATATTACAAAACAGAAAGATGTTTTAAAGCATAATTCTTAAAAACCTTTTGTCTGTTTTATTTTCCTTGTTAAAAAAATAATCATTAAAATTGATTCATTTTCGTTTGCAGAGCATTCCCTGACCCATTGGAATTCAAAAAGTACTTTTCTTTGTTTTAAAGAAAAACTGTTGTCTTTATGAAAAGGAATCCCTTTCTTAAACTGTGCTCTTTCTAGTATTCATAGTGAAGCAAAGAATAAAAGTCAAATAGGTTGAAGCTTCTGTAAATCATTAAATATATTTGTAATGTTAACAATTTGAATTATTCTTTAAGAATGCTACTGTTGTGATATCCTTCATAGTTTTTACCATGTTATTAAATGAAATCTGAACAAACTTTATTTAACAGCATTTACTTTTCTGTAAATAGTATTGGTAACGGTTTCATATTTATATTTCTACTAGTGTATAATAAGCTTCTCCATTTATCTTTTGTCATTTGATCATTACATGTACATTCAGTTCTCATGACTTAATTTAAATACAATTTTATTACTTATGATGTATTTGATTAACCACTTACTAGGAACTAATTTGCCAATTATTATCTTCACCTCATCTGCTTATAATTTTATGACATGCACTGAACTGCAATGTACTCTATTGGGAAAGGTTTGGGGATTTGTGGAAATTTAAGAAAGAGGAAGATACTCTACTTGCTGAGGTGGTTAATTTGCATGTGAAATATTTCATGGTTTACAAGCTTTCAAGTTTGTGCTTGTAATGGAATGTATAGAATAATGCTGCCTTGTGTGTGAAGGGGATGTAATTTATTGAACTAATGTGTTGTCTTAGTTTAAGGATTTTATTTTATTCAGTGAACATCAGTGTAAACGAGCATTTTAAACTGTTTACACGCAAAGCACATACTTCATTGAGTACATAGAATATTACAAAAACCTTTGAAAGCAATTAGTTATTTTTTGTCTGACAGTAATTTTATTCTTTAATGTGTGTGTTTAAAAAAACACATTTTAAAATTTCAAGTATTGTAATAAACTTTTTATTGTTGTTATTTCTTAAATTATATTTTCTTTGTTTATATGTTTGTGACTGACTCCTGGCCTCTATTGACGATTAAATGAATAAATGAATGGATGCTTCACTCAGGGAAGTGTCCAAAAATGTGCTGTAAAGTAATTTATTTATTAGTAGTTTATTTATGTTTGTAGGTTGTAATTTTGATGTATTTTGATTTTTGATTAATTTCATTTCAGAAGTTTCCTACAGGGTAAACTATTAAGTGAGAGTGTTGTGTTTTGTTACTGGCTTAACAATGTCCCAAGCCTTTTTTGATGTTGAACACGAGGAGTTATCCCCCTTTAACATGAGTCAGTCATACATCTAGTCAAGTTGTAAGTCATAGCTTTTTATCCCTATTGGCCAGGGGATCAGCACAGTTAGTATTTGGGGTTCCCAGATATTTTTTAAATATTGTTTAGAAAATACTTTTCATGAACTACACAACAGTTTGTTGTCTGTTAACTTCAAATCAGCTTGTAATTTGCCTTTTGTTGAACAAGATCGAAACTTTAACAGAAGTTTGATACATTGCAATGAATGTTTACAGTGAGAAATAGTTGAGCACTTTAAGAAAAATCCAGGATTGAAATCATCTTGGTCCTGATATTTGTGTTTGTTGATATAATGTGTCTCGCAATTATATACAAAATTTGTGAAACGGCTTTTGTTATATTATAGAAAGGTATTCCCTTAGTATTAAATTATAAGTTATATTTGTTAGTATGATATGTGATATGTGCTTTGTGTCAGGATGCACAATTTACTTGGTGTTCACAAGAGTAGGATTTAGTCTTTTCAGGGACATGTTGGAAAGGAGGTATTCTACTTGCAACTACTTAAACATTTAGTAGATGGGTTCTAGGGTCGGAAATAAAAAATTCCATAATTTCGCGTTTGAACAGTAGATCCAATGACCTATCATTACACTCCCAACTGTAGAGTATTTATTTTACCATTGTAGTCATTTTTATATCTTCATTTTGGAATATAATTACTGATTTAATTAATCAGTTACACATTATAATATTCAAAACAAGTACTCAAAAACTTTGTTAAAAGTGTTTTGAGTTCTGGTAACACACTGATAAAACATTCTTTTTCCTGGATTTTTTAGTGGATGAAAGCATGTGTTTAATCTAAATCATTATGTGAATGAATTTGATAAGGAGAATTTACATTACAGGACAGGTTCTTTCAGGATTTTTTTTCTCCCATGATCAATGAAATTACTTTGACGTACATAATTATGCACAATAGTTATCGACTCATTTCAGATGATTTCTTTCTTCTGTTAATCTTGTTGATCTGGTTTAGTATATTTCTGGTTTTTTTTGCAATCCTTCCTTTTCTTTTAATCACTTTTCCCATTCTGTGAGACATTTTCTGAATTTTTTCCCCCTTGGAACTCTTTACTCTCATATATCTCAAAGATTAACAAACTTACATGTTAGATTGACTTTTCACTTAAGAGAGAAAATGGTGCTCTGTTGATATTTGAACATTAGGTCTATTATGTGAAGATTGTGAAAACATTGGACATGATCTGAATTGAGTCACATCCTTTTTATTTATATACCATACTTTTTTAGATTAATCAGATGAGTTTATACGTACTGGGACAGTTCTTGGGATTCATTCAGGAATGTGTGGCGTTAAGTTACTGTTTACAATTTGTCTTCCGTTACATGGAAAACTTACATAGTACTTTACACTCATCTAAGACATGACAGTGTATTTTACAATCTGAAACATTTATTTTAGCCGATTTGGAAGCATTTTCCTACATTACCTTTGCTAGAAATTGTATGTAGGCATTTTGGCCTTGGGTGTGACGTCGTGTGTACCTCACCAGGTGGTTGACAAGAGGACGCCACAGGCTCAGGTGGTGCAGGTGACTCCACGAGTGAGTCTTTCTGCTTCTCCGGGCACCAAGCTGTTCACGACAACTCAAGGGAACAAGCTGACTGTCCACGTCACTACCAATGCAGGCATGTCCCAGCCTGCTGAATCGGCATCTATCAGCGTGGCAGCAGCAACAGCCGCTGCTTCTGCAGCTGGAGGCAATTTACCTCAGCCCCCTCCTAAGAAGCCAGCCCCTCCTGGCCGTGGCATTCCTCCTCCTGTTCCTCCTAACAAACCTGTTGTACCTCCAAAGAAGGAAGTGGTGGCAGCTCGTCGACCGGACAGCGCACAACCGGCAGACTCTATTCCCAGTGATGGGAAAGTCCAGAAGACTGTGGTTGGACCTACTGCTGTTAAATACGGAGTAAATCTGTCAAAAGATAAGCTTCATGTTGGAAGTTCTCAAGCTGGAGATGTGGTTGACAGTAGACGTGACCCGCAGGTGGGTGTGGGAACTCAGCTCTTGGGAGAGGAACCTACTACTACCCCAGCCAGTGCACGCAATGGCACAAGTGGTGAAAATGCACGTTCTGCATCAGTTGCATCAGCCCCCCTACCTGTAAACATGCATGATAATTCACCTGCACCTGTATCAGGGCAAGGTCTCGATATGTTAGGTCAAGAACTTGCTGACTTTCAACAGATGCTAGTTTCAATGGCTACAGGCAAAAGATCATGATTAATCCGTTAGCCATGATCAAGCAAGATTTATGTATTTTTTGTGTGTTTCATTTATTTAAGACTGTTTATTTTAAACATGAAATTTAGTTGAGCTTTATTAACAAAAAGAAACAGTTCTTGACTTCAGTAATGGATTGTTTCTTTACTGTAGTTACGTGTAAATAGACATGTATTTTATTTGCTTGGCAGCAAGTGGTCATGATGATGTGACAGAAAAGTCTTTGTGATATCATCCAAAGTTTTCAGAGTTAGTTATGGCAACTCACACTAAGGCATTTAATTTTTGAAATGCTTTGAAATAATTTTGTTTTAATTCTACATTCAAATGTAGGATATTGTTGCTTTAGGTTCAGGTTTGGGCCTGTTTTTGCTCCTATTGGAGATTGTATGCAAACAGACACTTTCATATCGACAGCCTTTCACAAGGTAGCTGTTTTCAGTAGTTAATAATGTACCTGATGTGACAGTAGATTTTCTTGTGATTTATTGGATAATTTTGTGATGAATATGTTTTTGTCTTCCTAGTTTGGAATGTTATTCAGTAAGTTTAAATATGTATACCAATATTTGATTCATTTCTGAGAATATTTAGAGTAGACAAAATTGCTATAGCTTTTGGTATGCATGGAACAAATTGTGATTCTGAACTATGTGTGTGTTGCATCTGTAATATGAAATGTGTCTCACACAAAAATATATATTGCTTAGTAATTTCTTCTTGCTTTTGGTAAAGAGATGTATAGAATCCTGAAGCCATTATGCATAAATTGTAATCTTTTCACTTTCGTTATTGCTACATCACTTGATTGTGTAAACATTAGTTCAGTCTCGATTCTGTTGTAAACCAATTCTGTGTACTGTGGTTGAATTTAAGCATTCCAGCTGTACGTGCTCATAGCATGCTTTGTGTGATGTTTTCCTCAAATGCATGTTTACATTTTGTATATATAATTTTACATTCCCCACAATCAGTGAATATATTCTGAAAACTTTTTTATAAAGGTCAGTTTGTGGATCAATAAGTTGTAGATTGTTATGACAAATATATGTGTTTTTAAAAAAGAGATGTATTTCCTATGGCATAGGAATGTTCTTAGTACGTGTTATTTATTTAGCATGCTGTTATTCTTGGCTTCAGATTTGTATATTTCTTTACTTAATGCATCTGCACATGCTTTTTACTTAATTTCAAGGTCTAAATGGAAAATGTTTTTATATTGGTTTTGTTTTAAGTATGCTGACATAGATTTATATTGCCTTCCAAAGGCAAAATGACATGCAATGCATCTTGATCAATTAGATGATAATAATTATGTGTTTAGGTGCACTATTGCTTACAATTAAATCTCGGTTACATAAAATTTACCATGGTGTTTATGTTGTACTGTGAAGCAGGGTCACATACGGAATTTTAAAAAAAATATTTAGTGGCATAAGAAGTCAGCAATGAAATTGCTTTTTATCTTAATTATCTGAATAGAAATTTAATTATGAAATTTTAGTTTTAAGAAGTTATGACTAGTAGTGAAATGCAATGTGACATTTTGTTTTGTATGCAGCTATGTATATATGTGTGTGTGTTCAGTGATATAATTGAACTGTAGAAATTTAACCATATGTTTAAATACTTAGTGTTCAGCAATGAATGGAAGTCACAAATATCTGATACAAAATTTTTCATTTGTGCAATACGGGCCTTATTTGTACAAATGTGTATTGTCATGTTATTACATTCTAAACAAAACAGTTACATTATTAGATTCCATTTTGAACATTGCATGTCATTCATTTACTGCAAACATTAAAATGTAAATGAACATCAACCTCATTATTAAAAAAATCAGTTGCAGAATTGTGATTTAAGTTTTCCAAATAATTAGAAAATAGAACTTCATTGTGTTCCATATGCATTGTTCTCTTAATGATGCAGGTAATTTGTAATTGCCTTTCCTGTATAGTATCAGTTGATGGTCTACCAAAAAAACATATGATATTTGTTTGAAATTTTTCTTGAGCATTCAAAGTTAATTTTAATTATGAAGTAGCTTGTTGCATGTTCACTGTTCCTCCTTTTTATGTAATACCTTGCCATATCTTTTACTCTTTGCCCTTGCCCTTTATATCATGTAATACTAGTCAGAGTATAATTGGGAAGCACATTTATTGTATATAGCACTTGATGTAGTTTATCATTGAAGAAAATTGTCAACTATGCCAATGTATCAATGCTAAAACAAATGGTGGATACTCGAAGGTATTTATTTTTAGCATCTGAATCATGTTTATCAGGTATAAAATTATTGCACATTTTTTATTGAAATGTGTTATGCATATTTACATAATTTGCTGTATGTTGTATGCATTAAATTCCATGCATTACTATTATTTTGACTTTCTAAGTGATTTCTTGTATTCCCTTCTTGTGATGTTGCATCATATTATTAAAACAGCATTTTGTTATCTAATGACACATTGGAAGGAGTAAAACATTTTTAATTTTCATCATTATTTTGTTTATTTTTTATTTTGCATTAATCCATGGCATTCATTATTTATTTTGCATAGTAGATTGTAGTTATGTGACAAATGTTAAAGGAGGCATGATGTTAATTGAAACAGCAAATTACTGCAGTTATGGTGAATTCGACAATACGTACTGTTTATTGGGAAATGCTTATTTTTTCTTTCAATAGTATATAGTATTTCTGACCTGCTCTTACTATAACAATAGGTTGTGTAGAAATATTTTTATATCTGCAAGAATTGTGAATTAAATCTTTGAAGATCCAATTAGAAATTATTTTCAGTTGCAAGAATTTCATAATGGCAGTGCTTTCATAGCGTTTAGTGTAAATGGAACAAAATAATATTCATTCACTAGTTTTAATTCTTTAATTTTTCTTGTTATCTCAGTTTTATTGCATGCCAGTTTCACTGTGCATACAAACAAAAGAATAAAATTCAAAATTCTGAGCTGCTTGTCAAAACTGAAACTTTACAGATAATAGTAATTTACGTTCCAATTTTACCCTTTGTTCAAATTTTTAGTAATGAAATATGCCATATGAGTTGTTGTGAGGACATCTAATTTAATGATGGAAATCCTATCATTTCTGCATTCTGTATTAAGAAAAACCTGAATCAAATCACTGGAATCAACTTATAAAAACAAAATTATTTGAAGACGACTTTTGGAATTCAATTTTTTTATTATAATTTGTGAGTCACTAAGTTTGGAACTTGATGAATGACATCACCAGCCAAACATGTCAGTGGCTATTGGTTATATTGAGCCACTGACTAGACTTTATATTGTAATAAAGATATTTACAATCATAGCAGTAATTATGATATTTTGACAAGACTAGAGAGAAAACCAAATTTTGATGTCAAGAGTAGTTTGTCAGAGTGCATTGTGAAGAAAATGACAAACCACATTGCAGGTATTGTTCTGCATGTGAAACTGAATGCTAGTTTTTAGCATGCTTGTTTGTTTTATCTCTCTCTCCTTCACTCTCTCTCTCTCTCTCTTTTTTTTTAATTGCAAGACACAGAAATGGATATATACAGCATTTCAGGTTTTCATTTATTGCTTTACAAATTTTCTTTCCTAATGATTGCTTCTTGCTAATACATGAACATTTTATGCTGATGAAATGACACATCAACAAAGGTGTCTAAAACATTATTTCAAGACGTTATCAGTTTTGAATTTTAAGATATGTTATTCCCTACAGACATTTTAATTTGTTTGATGATGTCTGCTGCTTCTACATTTGATAGTATGCACTTCAGTGAATTAGTTTTGCTGAGTAATGTTCTTGTTGAGTTTTTCCCCAATATTTCAATCTTTGAAGTGTAATTAAAAATCAAGGAATTTTATTTATCAAGGAGCCCATGTGTTATTCCTAAATGTCAATTGAGAACATTGTGTCGAAATATTAGTTATAAACCATGCCCGTAGTTCTTTTCTTACTAAAAGAAATAGATTAATGATTTATGCGAGTTACTTAATGATGCAATTAATTGTCTGATTTTTGTTTCTCTTCTGCCTGTAATTGTGAATACTGATTGTTTATGATTTATTTAGGTATTTTTTTACTAAACAGGTTTTTTTTGGCAGTAATTACATATCGTCACTTCAAATATAGTATCTTGTTTTTCCAATACATTCTGCCTTTATGTATAATTTTACTTGTAGTTCCACTGAATATTAGATCTATTAGAATTACTGATGAGATAATGGTCAGAATTTTTATATATGGCTTGTTCTTGATTGTAAATAATTGCAGTAAATGTGGGGCTGACTATTGACTTAAATTCATAATTCATTCTGGGTAGATCCTTTGTTTTGTATTCTACTTTTCTTAAAATATGGTTTTATCTGACCAAAGCAGAGTGCTGATGTTTCAAATTATAGTGAAACTTATGCTGTAGACTTTGAGTTAATTGTTAAATGGTTGTGTGATGAGAGAAATGTATGTATTACCCCTTGTATTCCTATTTGTGGTGCTAGCTCATTGGAGTGTTGTCTTTCGATTATTACTCAATCACTGTTTAAGTGATGTCTATTTTTTCATTGCATTTTACATAGTGACTCAAGTAGTGATTGTTCTTCAGTGTTTGGGACTGTCAGGTATTGCAATAATAGTGTATAAAATGCATCCATAGATTTGTTTTTGTATATTACAAATTCATTTTCTGCAATGCCTGAATTATGTTGTTTCTTCTTTGTGTTAATATTTTGTGATGAATTTGATTTTATTCTGTCATTCTGTAATGACATATCTGCACCATTTCATCGCGTGCTCTTGCTTTGTAACGTTTGATTATTTATACCTATTATGCAATTTTTCTATTGTTCTCTATTTGCTAATAAAGACATTTCATAGAAAATTATTGGACATCTTAATGCTCTTTGGTACTTAATTGAAATGTTTAATGCCCGTAAATTGAATAAAGTTTTATTTTGTGTAAAGAAATTCATTTAAGGAAAAATCGAGGTTATTTTTGTATCACATTAATCTAATTATTTTTGTGCAGATTACATTAAATGTGTTGAAAAATTTCCAAACATGATGGTGATTCTTATTTTATTCCTTGTTTTGTCATAATAGTTGGTCTACATAAATAGTTAATATGAGATGGCTTAATGGCCATTGTCATAGCCACCGTCATGGTTTGAACTAGTTACATCACAATATTCTCACAACTTATAAAATTGATTTTAGGGTGCTGTTTATTAAGTGTTTCTGTGATTTTAGTGAACTTGGTTACATGCAAGTCAGCAAGCTACTGAGATGTTATTATTAGTTTTGGTGTGACACTTCTATCTTTCTGGGTAGTAGGGATATATTTTTTGCCTTTACGTGTTTCAGTAAATGGCAAGTTGCGGATACGGTGGTGCGAAGCCTGCTTGTAGTTACGAGCAGGGTTCTAGAAGATCAATTTGCACTTGGAATCATATAGAAGGGCTTAAAAGCTCAAGGTGTGTGTATGTATAGAGGCAGGCATATGTATGGCTCTGCATGTTTGTTTGTATGTACATACATACATATGTGTGTGTATGTATGTATATATATTTATGTATGTGTGTGGGTGTGCATAGATTCATGAATGAATGCGTGAACATATGTATGATGTATGCACACATTTGTAGCAATGATGTTGAATGACTAAACCGATCAACAAAAATGTCTGCAAGTATTATTCAAGTACTACTCTTTCAAGATGGACTCTAATTTACATTGTATAGTTTAATAGTTATAATTTAGTATTCCATTGTTTGAAATCACAAATAAAACATTCTGGACATTTTATAATTATTTATAGTTATAATGTACTTCTGTTCTTAATTGATCTCAATCTTTTTGTGTATTTGTATAATGTGCCAAATAATTCCAGTTTGAGGATTAAATATACAATTACCGTTTTGAGTTGTTGGTTTACTGTCTATTGTAAAGTAATTTAAATGTTGGGGTGGCCTCTTGAGAGTGTTTCTAGAGCAAAACATGATTAAGGGTGCCTACGTAATCTTTTATAGTTTTGAAATCATGACATCTGTATATTGTAATTTTTGGATTTGTGCATAGAAGTTATTAAGAATGATTAGAAATTGAAAACTTAAAGATGTTATAATTTTGTGTTTATAATTCTTGCTGTTTTTGGACATAAACTTTCTGAATTTGAACTTCAAAGCCAAGGTTGTTCAGGGGCAATCAAGTTTTTATGTTGCAATGTACTCAAAGACCCCATTAATGTCTTCCAAGTTATTTTCAAATTTGACGTATGCATTCTGGATAAGTTAAATTTGTTTCTTTCTTAGTATAATGTATCCAATACCGATGATTCTACAGAAAAATTATGAGTAAGATTCTATAGTTATGACTTGTGAACTGTTCAGTACTTGTGAAGTAGTTCTCTTTGAGTTTGTTATGCAGCTTATAAGTAATTTTTAATGTGACAGAAGTCCATAGTAGTACTTTGTGATCTAGCTGAATGTGATCTCACTAAGAGTTTTGAAGTGTTGAGAAGAATTTATGTCTTAGTATATGCCAGCTACAAGTAGATTCACAGTTGGTGCCTAATCATTTGTTAAAAGTTATTCATATATTATGTTTTGATGTAGAATAAGCTCTTGAGAGAAGGAACCCCAAGATTAAATCATGTCTTGTACATACTCATTGTTTTATACACTTATGTTTTGATAGTAATAACAATTGGTTTTTTATTCTTATTTATTTACTTGGTGTGTATAATGCATAATTCTACTGTTGTGTGGCATGCCCAATATATGTTGTAAGATTATTTTAATTTATGACTTCAGCTTTTAATTCATGTGAAAATTTAATCTGTCATGGTTAATTTGTGTACGAATTTTTAAAAAATTACAAAAATGATTGGTTTGTGATGGTGTAATTTTACCTCAGTTACAGTCATTGAAACTGTGATACACTGAAATTTTGTGAGGTAATTTAATGTGTACCTCATAGAATGAATATACTCTGCTCTTAGTCATCTGTATAACATAGTTGGAGGGAACAAAACTGACTGTGTGATCATGTACAGAACTATTAAAGAGAGAATGTGCTTATAGGCAAGTGTGAGTGTACATACTGTGCTGTTTTCACATTGATTCTGTTACTTCTGTAATAGAACATGATTTGGTTATGAGCATTCCCTTATGTATAAAATGTGAATAATAAACCATAGTGTCTCTTCATAATGCAGATGTGAGTATTTTTGCATGTTATGAATATCAATTAAAAATGTCCCATTTTATAACAGTGTTTGTTTGGAAAGTTCTGTACAAATAGGTTTAGCCAATTAAGATATAGATAAAAGCAATATGTTGTCTTTACCTCTCCGTTGCATAACATGTTGCATCATTATTTTTGCATGTCGTTTCTTGGATTAGTTCTCATGAAGTTCAGAAGACTTTTGTTGTCTTTTTCACACCTGTGTTGTATATTAAATGCATTTTGATATACATACTATGAGCTTATTTCAAAAACAGTGAATGTCTTCATATTTTTACTTTCTCGCCTTACGAATACTTCGTAAGAAGAGAAAGTTATGTAATCGTGCGATGGAAAACGGGAAATTTTCGCCAGAAAAACTCTTATAGCAGGAGTCTGATGACAAAAAAGTGCATAAAACCTGTTCAGTGTAAGGTATCTGATGGGAAAAATGACTCAGCAATTTTTAGAACTCTGTCAGAAGTTAGAGATATAGGAGCGTGACCTTGTGTCACCAACATTTCGATTTTGACACAGGTGTGAAAATCTTTCAGATTAGGGAGTTTTGAGAAAGCCAAACTTACAGTTCATGCTCAGGATACAGTGACCTCTCTGGATGTCCATGTCACCCATCATCATTCATTACCTTCATTGCTGTAGTGCCTCTTCCACATTCCCCTCGCATTCTTCTCCATGTCCATTACAGGTAGGTTGCTATTGAGTTACAATTGCAAAACAAGTTAATTCATCTAACAACTGGGAAGTGTTGATATGGGTATCATCATCCTTTTTAAATAGAAGTCATTGAAAACATAATGCAATTATACTTGGGTTTTTCGCTCTTGGCGCACCAAGGTCACAGATGAAAAATGGAGAGGGAAGGCTTTCTCCAGTAGGGAGCTGCTTTTTCACTACTGTGTTGTGACGTGACGTGTTGTGACCATACAAATTTGTATGGAATGATAATGATTTACTTCCTTATACATTTTCAACCATTCACCTTCTGTTATACAATAATTCACAAAGATTGTGCTTTGTTTCCTTCATGAAATAACAAAAACTAAAGATGAAGATGAAATTATAATTTGTAATATAAGAATTTGTAAATGAGCATAGAAAAAATGTTTTGATTTCATGAACAAAATAATTATTTTTTGCATAATTTTTATTGTTTTTGTGAATAAATCTTTTGTTTTGTAATTGACCTATCATCTGCGGGGGGGGGGGGGGCTCTGTTCAATTATGTGCAAAAATTAATCATATCATGCACCTTATATTTGTTTAATTTTTAGAGGCTATATATACAAATAACAATAGATATTCCACTCAAAACGTGAGGCTAATCAAACAAAGTAGTACGTTATAAATAATTAATTATTTATTATTTCACAAAAGATTCTTTCTGTGTGCAGACTGATAAAATTTGTAATTGTAATATAAATTGAAAAGTTTAAGATTTGCCATTTTTATCAATTTACAATTTGCAGACAGAGCAACTGAATTACTATAATACATACCTAAACCAAATCAATTAAATATAAAAACATCTTAAAATTTAGGATTCAGCAATGCAATGCAAAATAGTATACAGTTAGTTATAGTAATACAGTTTGGATACATAAACAGTTAGAATGTAATTCTTTACAAATATAGTTTGAATAGAAAATTGTTGTCAAAAAAGTATATGAAAGTGAAATTTAAACATTGACAGATGGAATTTTCTTATTAGATAACTCAACCTTTCTCTGATTTTATTATGTTGTCAGAACTTTTGCTTTTAACTGTGGAAGAATAATTTATTTATGTAGTAATCCCCACATGAAAGTGAAAACATTTTGTTAATCAATAGAGACAGGATTTCCATGCAATATCAGATGCTAAATTAATGCATGCAAACGTGCGATAATCAATAGCAAAACATGCATGACACTGAGTAAAAATTGACAAAACATGCACAATCAAATTTTTGTTTAGTGTATTTTTGTTTTATTGCCTTTTATAACAATTTATAATTTTTCTAAATTTTACTCTCTCAAATCAACCTTTTATCAGAAATAAATGTTTTGAATGTAGAAAATGTTCGCCATGTCAAAACGTATAATTGGAGTATACTTATGAGATGAAATATGAGGTCAAATTCTGCATTTTCTGATTTTTAACCACAAATAATATTTTTTTTTTACATTTTGGTGAAATTTCAAGTCAGGTTTTGAATTTTTTGCTTTATATATTTTCTCTGACAGATGCACTCGCATCTCCAAACACTAATTCCATAGACATTCTAATGTCTTGAATTTTTAATGACTAGGGAGCAATTTTTCTGATTATGCATAGTTTTGCCATTGCCTCAGGACTTTTGTGAAATTTCTTGACATTTGGTTAAAATTAAGTGCTTTGTAGATTAATTTGTTTGTGCATATTTGGTCGCTTTTTCCTGTTGGGGTATATTCTTGTAATTATAGGCACATGTTTTGCATATTTCGTTAAAATAAAGACTTATCTGTAAAACATTTCATTTTTTAATATATATACATTTTTGTGAGTGTTCATTAATTAGAAAGAGCTTGTTATAGTTTGAGTTGTTTTTCTTTTCTATAAATGATAAAATAGTTGTGCAAATGTTGATGCTCACAACATGTGTGCTCGCTTTGGAAATACTATCTTGTGGTGGTTTAAATTTTGTAGTAACACAATAAGCAAAGGCAACTGCTAGGATCTGTATAGGAATTGTCAGGATCTAAGAATAATGATATATATACAAAATATGTGACAATTTTAATATTCACAAGTTATGTTTAAAAATAATAAAATGTACCTAATGTCCTAGATAGATGTCTTGCACACAGTATTAATTGAAAAAAATGTCCAAACGTACTTTATGCTTGAATTTCTCCAAAAAACTACCAAAACATTGCAAACATGCATGGAAAAAAAAAGCATTTTAAAAATGTGGTAGCCAATGTGGAAATCCTATCTCTATTAATCAATGTGGAACTCGGTAAGAACTGGTTGCTGGCCCTGCAAGTAAATCTTTGTATTCAATATGGACGGAAATTTCCATTTCTATTTTTCACCATACTCTTAATTGCTTGAAAAACTGTAGGGCAAAATCAGATTTGTAAATTCAAAACTTCCGAAAGTTTATTGTAAATTGTAGAAATTTAAACATATAATTCAAAAATATTTTGTAAATGTGTTGAAATAAGAAGGTGAATCACAAAAATTGTCATTTACAAAATTATGTTTTATGTTATTTAGTAAAGATATTAAAACCAAAATAACAATAACAAAATGCATCAAGATACTTTGGAACCACTGGCCTTTTGAAGGCCGATGATTCACTTACAACCTATTTGTGCAAAATTAATGTCTCTATTTTTTTATTCTTTTTATTTTACAATATTTTTACTTTTTTCTTTAAGTCTTCAGGATAGGTGGGCACTAAAATACTTAGGTATGACATTTTTCGAGATAAAATTGGGAGCAAGTTAACAATATGCGGTTAGATGTGTTTGTAAATTACCTGGTCATGACACTTCAGTCATAGTTTTGGTGTGATATTTCTGATAGTCATTGAATATCACTTAGAATGAAGAACATTTGTTTTGCATTTTGATTAGAATGGTGAGGGAATCCTCTTCGATCCTCTTGCTTTCTCTGTTTACCTCCTGTACAGTTACAAGTGAGGAATTTACTTTGTAACACACTTCTGAAGTGCATTTATTACTAACTTCTGTGACTTAATGTTAGTAATTATGATTTGATTTACGAGTATTTCCTGTGCATTTCCTAAAATTCTTAATATAATTTTTTAATACTTAACATGAACTGTAACTTTCTGAAGTAAGTCGGGAGATCACTTTTGTAAATATGTTTAATATTATATAGTAATGTTGTTTTATATTACATGTTTTTCACACATATTTATGTGTAATATACAATGTTTTGCATATTACACATTGCAATAGTGTGCTTTTTTTACCATCTTACTTTATTGCTATCATATTCAGGTAGTGCAAAAAGCACTACACAATGTTTGCAATTTGACTTAAATCAAAGGTTTCTGGATTTTTGAGCGGTAATTAAAATCTGCATTGTTGATGGGATGGTAACTTCTTAAGAGCCTAGGTACTACAAATTCAATATTAGTCATTTTTTGGTTGTTCGCCTGGTTGGGAACTACATGACCAAGACATTTTTTATTTTCTTTATACTGCTTGCAGAGTATAGAGAAAGTATTGTAACGCTGTGGGGGGGAAAAACTCTTATTGCTGGGTCCTGATGAAAAAAGTGGATAAATCTGGCCATATACATACACGCACGCACACATGAAATTGCAAGAATTAAACTTTTTTGGCGTCTTCCTACAACTACGATGATTTTTTTCTTGATGAAACGTTTCCGTCAAAAAATCTTTAAATCAAATCATGTTTTAACATATGTAGCAAAGAAAATGGAGCTGGTCCCGTTTACGGCATACTCTTTCAAAAATTGGAGTTTGAAATGGTAAATTCGAATTTTCCGCGCTTAATTTGAGGTGCTCTCACTATGAACACAGTCTAATTCACAGATATATAGAACTAGATTGGAAGTGCTGCCCCAGCAAGTGAAGCCAAGCGGGAGAAGGTAAGATGGCGGCGCGCGCAACTTTTGACTTTATTTATCCGGGTAGCAATGGTAATATAGTCTTAAACAACTTAAAGTATATCTTTTGCTTGATCTTAATTTGTTTGCCAACCGCAATGCTTTTATTTTGCATTAGGAAAATATCAATAAATGATAATTTATTACTGTAATAATTACTGTGAATTACTCCTTTCAGCTAGGAAATAATCTAGTTTAAACATAACAACCGATCTTTAGTACTTACTATATTTTTCATTTACCGCACTGAGATGAGAAAAGTTAAATTTTAAATGTCATTTTTTGTCAATCTTACTCCTGCTAAGTAATTCGCTTTACTGGCGATTTTTAGAAATTGTGAACTGTTAAGAGAGACAGTACATTTTGATCATTCAAGTATTTAATGCTTGAACTACATATGTTAGCTCCAATGAACTAATTTCTGCAGCACTCAATAAAATGTAATTTTTCAGGTATTATATAGAAAGTATTTGAGGTTATAGAGGTGCAAAGCTTACGAGTACGAGAAGTATTTCGAATGTCATCCGCGGAAGGACAATTGAAATTTTTAAAATTAAACTCATGAATCAGACAGTGGTTCACTTTGTTAGGATTATTACTCGTAACATTAAAACGAGTATGAGCATACAACTCATTTGCTTTGCATTCATGTATAACGCCTCAGATCGGGGTGATAGTAAGATGGCGTCACGCGCAGTTTCTTGGCTTCAGTGCTACCCTAGCGTCCAGCATAGGCATTGCCAATCTATTTACTATATATCTGTGGTCTAATTATTATTATTGTTATTATTATTCCTCTAAATCACGACTAAAGATGTTACGTGTCGGCTGAATATAAAATCTACAAATCTACTCCAGGTTGCAACCAGCAACCTAAGGAGTAGATCTAGGGACTGTCGGTGCCTCTACAATACTTTGCGCAAAATATGGGCTGTTCCAAATAAAGCGATTTCTTGCACTTCCCAGTCTTTTGAGTTACCTGGGAGTTTAGACAAGTTCTTACGCAAATTTTGCGGAACAAATCCCAGAGCTCCGATAACTATCGGGACGACCTGTGCTTTTACGCCCCACATTCGGCTGATTTCGATTTCCAAACTCGTATTTAAGACGTTTCTCTGCCTCCTTGGTAACGACGTTTTGATCGCAAGGTACAGCAACATCGACAAGTAATCACGATTTGTTCTCCAAATCCCGGATGACTATATCCGGTTTGTTTGCCGCTATCGTGCGATCAGTTTAAATTTGTTGGTCGTACAATATCGTACACAATCCAACAGACGTCACCGGTTTCGATGAGTGTTCGTACTACTTGGGGCACGTGTTCGGAACTTTGAGGGCGGTACAGATCTGCCAGTGGAGGTAGCTACACACCCTGTCGTGTCTTTTCAAGTATTCTGTCTTTGCTAGGATTGGACAAGCTGAGACAATATGATCGATGGTTTCTACATGTTCCTATCGTGAAGCAGCCAAATCTCGAAATCGAAACTTCGTTAATTTAGGATTAATTGAGTTGAAATAAACTATATAGATAAGTAAATATGTCGTGTCCTAGGCATGCTACGTCGTGACTTAATAATTATTCATTATAAACAAGAAAAAATGTATTAATAGCATATACTACATTCAGGGTAACGACTGGTCATCTTGCCCCTACGTTTAAATCCTTTGAGAAGAAATTCTTACATTGAATTAATTGACATTGTATGAGTTTATATATCATTTCTAAAGCATAAGGCTTATAGGGCCTAAATTATAAACATTATTTAATTACATTTGATAGGAAATTACCTTTTTTGTTGTCGCTATACTTGCATTGTAACTTTGCCACGTAGACAAATAAAAAATCCAATATCTAAGGTTTGCAAACCTATGATGAAGTTAAAATGCGCTAAGCAATGGAAAAAGTAAATAGTGGAAAATTAAGTAGGAAAAGGCAATTGAACTGTATGGAATTAGCAGGTCCACTTTAAATGATGTGTGTTATGCCAAAATACGTCGTTGTGGAGCTTCCCTGACTAAATATAAGAAGGAGAAAGCACTTTTCCCCTATCGCATTTTATCACAATGTAAAACAGTTAATAAAACTTATTTTATACGAAGTTCTCAAAGCAGTATTTATCCCTGTTTAGAGTATTTAAACTGCCAAAACCCAAAGACTAATAATGTTCTGATGCATATTTACGTGTTTCTGTTTCCTATTCAACTCTGACACATTTGAACATTGGCAGTCTTGGAAATAAATAGAGGTGGTAATGTTTGACCCCTGCGGGGTAACATTGTCACTGCTTGCTTTTAGAAAAGTAATAAAATCTTTTAAATTGTGGAAGCTGTAACGTCAATCAGTGGCGGCTCGTGACATTTTTTCCTGGTGGGGCCAGGTGTAAAAGCACGAATATCATCTCAGAATCAATAACTTATTTAATTAAAGAATCGTCATTTAATCGATCGTTTAATTAATATTAATTATCAGTTAATTAAACCTTTAAATCTGTAAGTTTTCCACACATAAGTAGGAATTTAACCAAATATTGGTATGCAAATGAAAACAAAAGGTTTTTATAAAAATTTCGCTAATGCCATTGAGTAGATTGACTAGAGAGAGTAGAGTAGAGTTGAGTTCAATTGACTTCAACTTGTTATGCAGTTGTTTAATCGGTTTGCAGAGAAATAAAATCAGCTACATCGATGTCTTTCTTCACTTCCTCCAAATACACTTTCCACATACAACCTAGTAGCTCGTTCTTTGTCGTGTTTGAGTTATATTTATAAATAGAAGAATTGTTTAAATGATCATCTAACACTATCTAGATTGCCGAGTAACGATAAGTCTACAAAATTGCTATGGTCTTTTGAATTTTCTGATTCATCATGGCCTCTCAATGCTAGTTCATGAATGATGAGTGCCACAGAATTTTTCTAAATAATTCAATCATTCTACATGAAATATGTCTATTTTTTGCGACTTGTTCATATGTTTCTTGATTGAAACTTTGATCGTCGAATTAATTTGTACAACAATATTCATAGTTCCAAAAGTTTTAAATCGGTAAGCATTTTCTAAATGCAATGCACTTTCTTCGTGTTACTTTATTCTTTCGCTCAAATGTTTCAGATCCTTACAGCCTACTGTCGTCTACAATCCCTAGCCAAATAATAAACAATAAAAGCAAAATTAGCTTTGTTTTTCTTCTCTCACAGTCAACCAAGATTTTTTTTTTGGGAAACCTCTAATTACAGAATGTTCGTTTCTTCTTTCCATCAATTTGTGTAAATGATAAGTCACACGGTTGATGTCCTCCTAGCCGTTTAATATATTTTTTTCTTCAAGTCCTAGTGAAGAAAACGGAAAACAGTGTAATAATCCACTGTGTTCATCTTATAGCGCTCAGAACTTCCGGTGCACTTTGAAAACGGCGAGCTCAGACTGCCGTTTCTCTGCGAAGGGCCCGCTGGTGCGGGCCACTAGGACTGCTAAAATTAGCAAGCAGTGGTCGCGCCCAGTGCGAAAGGGCGCTGACCTTGTAAACGGAGTGGGGTTACGGCTTTGGGGCCCATGCAAGCCGGGCCCCTTGAGCTCTACTAACGCTATCTTTGAGAGCGGCAAGGAACTATAACAATCAATTCTTGGTTATTGGGACTTGGAATGAGTTCTGGAGACGAATTGTCGATCTTCACGAATAAAGAATTCCAATAAAGTACTACAATTATCACAAAGAGATTGATGTAAAGATAAACATTTTTGTGCTTTATTAAATATTGGTGGGGCCCGGCCCCAGTGGTCCCTTAGGACGAGCCGCCCCTGACGTCAATATTTTAAAGAAACACTGTACCTTTGTGAAGGATTAAATCGTCAAAATAATGATTGTAAAGATTGATGCAACAAAGTAGAACTTTAAAAGAAACAAAGATGTGGAAATGTAACCCCCCCCGTTACCTTACGTATAGTCACCACCAACCATGCGTCTTGCACAAAAGCGCTCATCTGATTTATTCTGGCCGTTTACTGCCTCCGAACAGCTCCAAACGTGTCAAGAAACAGCTCGGGAAATCGGCATCCTGAGCCCTTGGCTTGCCCCTATCTTACTAGTAGGAGGGGGAGTGAATCATGCAACGATCGCCCGCTCTGCGGATGCCGCTGGGTGGCAGTGGTTTCTTCGGCGTTACCGCCTCTTAAGAAGACTGATGCGCCGACGACCGAGCGATTTAATACAGATCTCAACAGAACAGATTATACAGAATCTTCAAAAATCTATGTCAGTCAAAAATAATGTGGCCTATAATTATTTTTAATATAATTTATCTTGGCATATTTTTGTTCTCGTAATTTTTGCGGGCTACCGCCGGTAATCCCGGTAGCCCACCGATAAATTACGGAAGACAATTAATACTTAGTACTTTTCTATTTGGAAACGGTGTGCCGTTTTCATTAAGCTTACAAATTATAAAATTTTGTTATAGAATCACATAGCGATCAATACCAACAGTAAACCAATATTTAGTATTTTCATCAAAGTCAGTGTTTCTTACACGCAATACTCACCGTGCTGGATACTCGGATTGACATGAAATTTTACCAGCTGGTTCAGCACCTTTCAAAACCCCTACCTACAAATTTTTACGTGCTATGGAGCATTGCAAGTAGTGTTTTTGCGACAATTAGTATTGAGACCTTTCGTGACCTCACCGCCTATGGAAGAGAGGAAATCGTTGATCGTCGCTGGATCTGCAACCATTACTCACACGCCGCGGCGCGCCGGCCGCCGCTATCGCCTCTATCTGTCTCGCAGGGTCACAGCTGCCTCGGAGAGCAGGAGGGGTGACAAAAACTAGTGTTTACATTGAAGATTCAGAAGGACGAATAGGACTAGAACACATACAGGAGTGATTCGAGTGCAACTATTAAATGCACAGGATTAAAAAATTAGACAAGGCTTATTAAATAATAAATACGTAAATAAATAAATGTACAACAAATCACATGTTTAACAAAAACTGTTCGTGCGCTTACTAACACACTCCAAAGAGCGTGTGTCATCAAACAGCGATCGTCTTTGCCATCGTTCTTGAAAGAACGCGCTTGGAAAACTGACACTGGAAGATAGACACCGCGTAACGTTCCAGACTGCCGAAGCAACGGCTGCCCCGTTGGGGGAAGCGCGGAGGTCACGAAAGATCCTGGTACAAAACGCCTATAAAACACTATTTCTAATACTCCATAGTATTTAAAAATTTGTATGTAGGGATTTTGAAAGGTGCTGAACAAGCTGGTAAATTTCGTGACAATCCCAGTATCCAGCACGGTGAGTGTTGCGTGTTAGAAATGGATAACACTATTACTTCCTTGAAACTCCTACATTTTTAACCAACCTTTATAATCGTCACTTTGATCTAACACACCAGTCGACTTATGCTTCTTAGGTTTCAAATTAAACATATACGTCTGCCGCCATCTAGGCCCAACATTACTAGTGGCCACATTCTGGTAAGTTGAACCAATAACCAGATCCGTAGTATTGTCATGTACTAAACCAAATATCAACGAACGTGACGGTGCTTCATTAGACTGCTGCCATTTCTCCCTAGCAATTTGCAAACCATCACTACCAATGACTCGCGTATTTGTGAAAACTACAACAATTTTGGCAACACAAGACATAGCGTATTGCATCTTTAAAATTCTAATTAAATTTCCAGGTGCAACATAAAGATGACATAATTTGACAGATTTAAATTTGTCGGCGGAACCTGTTGTCCACTCAAGTCCACAGTTTTATTCAACGGAATAGTTACATTTGCAACGGGTTTAGTTTCCATTTCTTTTATATAATCTATGCTACGGTTTTAAATTATGACATGGGCGCCAATGATCATAGCTTTGAAGCGCCATTTAAACAAACATTAAACTGATGGTCCCAACACTACGACACATCCGCTTCATCATCATCTGACGAGATCGAATATACCGGCATCTCCCACGGCGTGCACGGCGTCTCCTTGAAATCCTCCGTCGCCCATACAGCGTCCCCTTCTTTATCTGCATGAATGAAAGAAGCCGAGAACGAAAAGCATAATCATTAATGATATTAAAATTAGCCATAAATATTACAACACTGTAAAAGTAACTATACGGATTGATAGTCCTTTCACATCAACAGGAAACGGCCTCCCCTCACACAAATGTTTTAATTTGGACACGTGTTGTCAGCAGCGAATCTAGGTATTCAGGCGCCCATGGTAAACATAGATTTTGCGCCCCTGTCAGGTTATTTAAATTAGGGTTTCAAAGTATTTGTTTTAGCGGGTAAACTAAATAGCGTCCCTTGTGAGTGGCGCCCATGGCACGTACCACGTCTGGCATGTCGTAGATACGCCTCTGCACGTGGTTTCCAAAGAACATAGTCAAATTCCTTTAAGTTTTGTGTTGCCAAATTGTTATAGCTGACACGGTGGCGGAGATCGCTAAAGCAGTAGTGCTGTAGCGATCTCAGACCGAAGGGTCGCGGATTCGAGTCCCGCCTTGGGCGTGCTTGTGTGTGTTCGTCCCTTCTCCCCCTACCATGACCTCATCGTTTCATCCTAGTCGATGCCATAACGTTAAAATCCAATAGTGGTAATTAATGACCTAGAAGTTGATGACCTTAAATAATAAAAAAATAATTAATAGTGTTCAAAAGTGCGTGAGTCATTGGCAGTGATAGTTTGAACATAGTACGTCGTTGATCAGAACTTAACTTGGATTCTGAGCTGCTAAAGGTAGTTCTATTCCTTTACAGAAGTAATTGTACACCAGTTTTCACAATACATAAAAATGTATTCGAAATACAAAATACGTTCGTTGTAAATCCAATGTTGTTTGCGAGTAGCCGGTGCTCAAGTGAATAGTTGTAGCAAAGAAGAAGTATTATTCCACGGTGGTACTATGTAGCCAGTGATGGATCTTGGAGGGGAGGAAGTAAAGAGTATACTCCTCCACCCAATTCCCAAAGCAATAATATAAAAATATCCCAAAGTAAAAAATATTAATATTTTTCGATTAAGTTTCTCATGGGCAGTATGGAACATTAGCAAGTATATGTGGGGTTGAAATTACTTCTATTTCTCAAACATCCGCTCGTCCTCATGGAAATATGAAGATAGGAGGGCTAAGTTTCATAATTTTTTTGCTAAGTACCGGTGGTCGTGAAAGTGCGGTAGCATTACATTACTTTGTAAGAAAGGTGATTCCAAGAACATATATTGCATCTGTAATGTTCCGTCTCGAAGTATAAATATATTAAAATGTAACTAATTATGTCGAAATGTATAGTTTTAGTTCAAATCCCTGGCGAAAATGGGCATGTGCGCCCAATGTACGCGAAGTGTATGCGCAAACGTACACGGAGTGCGCATGGAGTTATATCTTCAATGTACGGGATGTGCACAAGAGCTTACCACGATATGCATTTTTGTGTACCAAATGAGTACTTTGGCCGTAATGAATGTACGCTTGAGCTCGAACTGGAATGTACTTGATGTGTTCGCGGTGGAATCGAAAGGGCGTGTACACGATGTGCACAACGTATGTTGCGGATCGATGAATCCCTTGGAAAAAGTATTAACCGAAAACTTCCACGATTCTCTCTGAAATTGTCATTAGCAGAACCCAAATGAACATTTTGCACATTTGAATTCATTAATTATATGTATTGGCCTGTGATGGATTACTTCACTAGGTGATAACCTCAGTGGCCCAACCTAACCTAACCTATGTGAGTGTTCTCAAACGGCAAAAACTTTTTTCCCGAACTTTCATCGCAACTTGAACATGTATGTTTCCCCATTCGGTGTGGTAACCACATCTCACCCACTGCCACTGTCAGTTCAGATCTGCCACAGCCAGTGGCTGAGTTATTCTTCTTCATTCTGCTAATTGTACTGTGAATGCAAATGCATGTATTTCGCTGAATTTGAGGATGCTCCTAAAGGCTCAGGAGAACAGTCCTACACCATTTCATGCTAAAAATAAGTTGTAAGGCAAAAGGAACTCGAATATAAACCTATTAGGAATGTATATCTGAAATTTCTGTCATACTCTTCTGCCTGCCAAAATTTAACACTATTTACAAACACAAACCTTAAGCTTGCAGGGGCCCACAGAGTTTTACATTTAACTTTTGAACAAAATATGGCATAGGCCTATGATTTCAAGTCTTTCATTTAAATTTTTGTGCTCTCATTTACATAATGGTAATGGGCCCAATATTGACTAAAGTTGGTGCATACATTAATAAGAAAATAAGAACTCTCAGCTCCTGTTATTTTTTTTGAACTTCGTATTGACTTCAAATTACTGTTAACTATACATTTATGGGTTTTTAGTGTTTTACATTAGTACATAAATTGGTATCTATCACGTCATTGTCAATTAGTATGTACTTTTTGTTTAATGAAAATGTTATTTCGGTGCAATATTTTTGTTAGAATAAAAAATAAATAACAAACTCTAATGTTAATATAAATTTAAAGGAATTCGATAAAAAAAAAAATTTTTTATCGTCTCCTGTATTATTTCAGTAGTATACTTTTCCGTTGCGGCTCTCACACGCAACCAATTTTTATAAATAAGGTCTCTAAAAGAAGAGACTTTTACGGAGACGTGACGAATTGCACTTTGGCTGTAAAAATGTGAAGGATTTGTTTAAAAACAAGCATCTAAATATTCAAGTCAAAGGCAACCCGCAACTCTTGCTAAAGTTTTTCGTCAAATAACTCCTGAACCAAGCGTTTTAGGGCCTTAAAAACTAAAATTTTGAGGCCAACGGCCAAAATATTCAATTAAATTTTCGGTTCCCGCGCTTCAATACTATCAAGGGCCACCTCAATATTACAGCCCTTGATGCTGGTAGCCATTTTTGTGACGACATGCTTAGAAGGCTTAGATTCCTCTATCTTATATTTACGCTTTCTGCAGAAACTGCTACATGTATACACCGTGTTTTGTGCAGTCTAATTAGGTTTATTTGCATAATCATTAATTCAAGATTTGCTCTCCAGCAACAACTAGAAATACTAGAATAGTTGCTTGATACGTATGAATATTGTTTCTTATGCTTGTAGTGAAACTATTCAATTAACGTTTTGCCATGGTCTGTAAGTGCTGTATACTCAATTGTGGAGGGGTGTGGGTGAACAGTGAAGAGTGAAGACTGTGTTTGTGTTTTAACCTGTATCAATATTTTCGTTATTAATCAATGAGATTTTCAAGTCCTGCGGGTTCAGACACGTAGCTTTCTCAAAAGTAAAAAGCTAATATTTTTGTGACAATCACGAAAAGCTAAAACATAACTGACAAATAATATTGAATAATTACTTCAAATGTCTTTTAGGAAGTGTTGGGAATTGTTCCAAGAAAATTCTCCATGATATTGAATAAATATTTATTGAAAATTTATTTTACACATCAATTGCAGTTTTTTATTTTTATTTGTTATTGTGTAGTACATTGCAAGTTACCTTGATAGATTTTTTGAGAAAATAAACACGTTTCGTTAACTAATTTCCCTCTTAGAACGAAATAGGATAGGGATGAGTGTGGGGTCTAACATGCGAGAGTTCTCGCATGGGTACGCAGAGGTAGTGGGGGAAAACTTGTGCTATGGCACAACACAAAGAACAAACGTTTTAAATTAGCTAAAGTAAAATAGCTTGAAATACATGGAAACAAAAATCAAAACGCGCTAGCCTACAATTCAACGTGAATTAAGTAAAAAACAACTAAATTTAAAATTATAGAAAAACGTAAATCACTCGACAACTGATAACGATCGCTGTCCAAACGCACGATTTAAATGATGGCGGTGTCTGGAAATATGTACATCAACTCCCAGCTGCAACCACATATTGTAAATAATACACCGTTTGATATTAAACTCAAGGTGTCGTTTCGTTAAGATATTCAATACGCAAACATTGTTTGAGCAACATTCCCATATACCGAAGTGAATTCTAAGCCTACTAAACTGTTTCTATTGGCAACAAATGGTAGTCAGTACTCCCAGGTGAAAATATTAGTTTGATTATTTTTTTGGCTCGGAATTGCTTTTCTTGAGGTACGTAAGAACGCAGAAAATAATCCATTACTTTTTAGTGTACAATAATTTTTCAGTTTTTCAACCCAAGCAAGCTGGCACCCTGACTCTCCAAAACCTCCTCTGTTCCTCATAACAAATCAAGGAAAGTTAAATAATATTGCAAAGAGTAGGTCTGTACTTGCCCGATCCGGTATTTTCGTACTACTTTACTTGACTTTCTCAAGAGTAAAAACCTTTTCTAATATTTTTGTGACTATCAAGGAAAGCGAAAAAGTTAACTGTCAAGGAATATTGAATAATTTCTTCAAATGTTTTTAAAGAAGTATGAATTGTTCCAAGAACATCCTCTATAATGCAGAATAAACGTTTATTGAAAATGTGTTTCCAACATCAAGTGCATCAATTGCATTGTTATTTTGTTTGATATTCTGTAAGTACAGTACATTAGTAGTTCCTCTCCTTCTTTATGGAAAGGATAGACAAATGGATAGGGAAAGGGTGGGGTTTAACATGCGAGAGTTCTCGCACGGGTACGCTAGTCATTTATTAATTCACAATATTTGGTGCTTTTTTATAACTATATTAACCGCTTTTCTTCACAGAATATTAAATAAATAAATAAATAAATAAATAAATATTACTGGAGAATCTTAAGCAGGCCTACGTGTAGTTGTTCATGTGCAAAACACTGCCCATCCCCACATGAGGTATTTATTTATTTATTGTAATTTCAAATGAAACTTTTAATGGGAACTATTGTTTGTTAAATTGAAATTGAAATCAGTAGGTATAATGGGAATTCTTGGTATTAAGGCTAAATGTACCGACACTAGTTCAATTCGCCGCCACCACGCGGCAGCACCAATATAAGCAAAATTTACTTTATTAATAATTTCTGAACAAATGGTCCGATTTTCGACCTTTAAATGGTATTTGACCCCATTTTCAAATAGAATTTACGCTAAGAAGCCCTTTTTCAAAAAAGAAAACTAGCAGAAACTCGTTTTTTAATTTTTTTCTCGTACTTCCGGGAACAATTTTAAAAATATGGACTTATAGCGCGATGGCGACAAGCTTCCAGAATTCAACACCATGTCAATCATGCAGATCGGATGAATAGGAGCGTCGTAAAGTGAAATTTGGAAAAACACCTCACCCCCTTCCCCTTTCTCGCCGTGGCCGTCACCCACCGTGGCCCGTCGTGGGCCCTCCCTCGACGTGGAGAGATACCCAGCGCCGGCGGCCTGCGGCGCGCGAGGAGGCCGAAATTTCGAGCAGGCAAGCCAGGCAGTTATGCTTTCGACACTTTGCATCTCAATATATTTTCCCCCACCTATCAAACTAGTGATGCTGTAACAGGGGCAGACGATCTCATATCGTATTTAATAGTAGTATGAAATTATTTATCTTATTCACATATTTCCGTATGTGAATAAGATAAATATTCACATACGGAAATATTCACAATATTATGATGGTATTCCTTCGAATACCATCATAAAATTGTTTGAGACATTACACAAAATATCGATTCCGATTTGGAACTGATTTCTAATTGGCTAAATATTACCAGTATTCCATCTCCTCACATCTTATTTTAGATGTATTTTACTTCTGAGATCTTACGTTATCATTCCACTTTAGATAACGACTTTATCTATCGACTTTAGCTCTCGACTTTATCAATCGAGTTTAGCTCTCGAATATCAATCGACTTTAGATATCGACCTTAAATATCCCCTTTATATATCTTCTTTAGCTATCGACAATATCGACATTAGCTCTCGACTTTACATATCGACTTTAGCTATTGACTTTAGATATCGACTTTAGCTATTGATTTTATGTATCGACTTTATATATCGACTTTAATTATTGATTTAGATATCGACTTTAGCTATTGAATTTAGATATCGATTTTAGCTGTCGACTTTATATAGAGACATTATCTATCGACTTTAGCTATCGACTTTAGATATCAACTTTAGATATCGACTTTTGCTATCGACTTTAGATATCGGCTTTAGCAATCAACTTTTGCTATAGATAGCAGTCGACTTTAGATATCGAGTTTAAATATAGATTTTTGATATCGTCTTTAGCAATCGAATTTGATATCGATTTTAGCTATTGACTTTAGATATTGACTTTAGCTATCAAATTTAGTTATCGACTTTAGCTATCGGCTTAAGCTATCAACTTTAGCTATTGACTTTGGATGTCGGTTTTAGGTGTCGACTTTTGCTATCGACTTTAGTTATTGAATTGACATATCGCCATTAGCTTTCGACTTCAGCTATCTACTTTAGATATCGACTTTAGCAATTAAATTTAAATATCAATTTTAACTATGGACATTACCTCTCGACTTTATTAGAGACTTTATATAGAGACTTTAGATATTGACTTAAGCTATCGACTTTACCTATCGACTTTAGAAATCAACTTTAAATATCGGTTTTAGCTAAGGACTTGGCTGTCGACTTTAGATAGCGATTTTAGTTATCGACGGTAACTATCGACTTTAGATATCGAATTAATTTATAGATATACGCAATCGACTTTAGCTATTGACTTTATTTACCGACTTTAGCTATCAACTTTGTCCATCAATTTTAGCTGTCAACTTTAAATACTGACTTTAGCTATCGTCTTTGGCTATCAACTTTAGATATCGACATTACCTATCGATTTTAGCTATCGACTTTAGATATCGACTTAGATATCGACTTCAGCTATCGACTTTAGCTTTCTACTTTTGATTTCGACTGCAGCTATCGACTTTATCGATCAAATTTATCTATCAACTTTTAATATCGACTTTAGCTATCGACGTAAGTTATCGACTGTAGATATCGACTTTAACTATCGAGTTTAAATATAGACTTTATGTATCGACTTTGGCTATGTATTTCTGCTGTCGACGTTAGATATCGACTTTAGTTATCGACTTTAGTTATCGACTTTGAATATAAATTTTAGCTATCGACTTTAGCTGTCGACCTTAGAAATCGACTTTGGCTACCGACTTTAGCTATCGACTTTAACTATCAACGTTAGCAATCGACTTTTGCTATCGAATTTAGTTATCAACTGTATATATTGACTTTAGATATCGAGCTTATCTATCAACTTTAGATGTCGATTTTATTTGTCGACTTTAGTTATCGACTTTAAATATTCTCTTAAAATATCGACTTTAGCTATCAACTTTATTTATTTACTTTAGCTATCTACTTTACTAATCGACTTTACCTGTCGACTTTAGCTATCCACTTTACCTATCGACATATCTATCGATTTTAGTTATCGACTTTACATATCGACTTTTCTTATCGACTTTATCGACCTTACCTATCGACTTTACCTATCGGTTTAGCTATCGACTTTAGGTATTGACTTTAGCTATCGACTTCCGCTGTCGACTTTACCTATCGACTTTAGCAACAACCCTTGCTACAGAAGATCGAGAGTAATGGCAGTTCTTATTTCATGAGTGTTAAATATTTATATTCAATAACTAGAAAAATTAGAAATAACAACATTGTATGGTAGGGAAATGGTCAGGAACAAATAAGTGGATAAACTATTTATTCATTTTATCTGGAAATGATTTTATTACAAAAACGTTTGTAAAAAATGTTAAACACTAGGAGAACACAGATATACAATTGTACAAGAAATTTTATGTCCCATGAGAGTGCATGTGGGCGATAAGACGGCGTCTCTTCTGGGCCCAGGCAGTGACGCGCTCCCTTGCTTGCCCGGCCGCCTTCCCGCTCTAAGGTGACTAACGTCTGATATCGAGCAAACAAGTAATTTACATGGTTTGCCAAAATCGACGATTGTAGAATAATTTTCGTTATTAACGTTTTTCAAGTTCAGTTTGGGTTAAAGGGGAGATTAACCCTATGGTTTTCAAATCCGAATGTGAAGGCTGAAAAGTTCTCGAATTTTTCAAATAATAATTGTAACAATAAATTCAGAGAACACTGTATGAGAGGAAAGAAGCCAAGATGGAACACTGTTCAAGACAGAAATCATCAGATTCTGGAGCAGACACTTTTACTGTAATTAAATGCGGTAATGAATTTTCTATGATATGAAATATAAAAATAAGTTAAAGGTGAACAATTTCATATGTATTAAAGTAATGGATAAGCAAGATCACAAAGCCTAGAATCAAACAAACAGAATGTGACAAAAATTCAATGGTTGGAGATTTCGAACTTCTAAACTTTTCTAGATCCGAAGAGTTGAATGCCCCATCCCTAGTTTTGTAGTAGTAATTTGTAGAGTCGCTAATTTTTTTGTAGTTCTCAAACTGCGTTACATGTGTACCCCAAGGGCCACGCGATAGGCTGTGAACAATTATCACTGGAATAGAGAATTGGGAGCTGCAGATATTCTCAACTTTTTACCTTGAATATGAGTTAATTCGATGGCTAACTATGAAAATGTAGAAGACCTGTGGAATCGAATGACTGGAAGTTTCAATACAGTCCAAATATAGCTGTGTGTAACGGCTGTTGCGATTACATAATTGCTATACCATCACTGCTTTGTAATCCAGTACGTATTTTGTCCCTTCGAATCAAGTGCTAAACGCGAAGAACGCTCTACGTTTGTCACTGAAGAGAATAATTGCGTTTCAATGCATATAGAACGTAAATGTGAAAGAGATAAACTTCTGGTAAGAAACCGAATTATCGCAAAGATAAAGTGGCATTGCAGCTGGAGAGGGAAAACGAAGTAGAGCCTGGAGTTTGGAACTTAAACCACCACGGATTGATATTTGATATGATTTAGGCATGCGACACCGATGTCGACGTTTAATAACATCAATGGTTTGAGATTGATATTTAGAAACATCAATGTTTTCTTGGCGATGTCACATCCCTAATATGGTTTGTCTGATGAGCCTTAATATAGAATTTTTACCGTTATTGCGGACAAAGTTGGTTTTTGAGGTAAATCTTACTTCATGACACGGTTGCAGATGCCGGCTGAAATTCCACATGAAAGGATATTATTAAAGAATCTCTTGCCCTTCCCTTTCCTCTCTTGTACTTTCCTTTAACCGTTAGAATACAAAAGAAATTGGCACGCCATGCCAATAGTCTCAGTCATAATGGCTGGGTCTTTGATTTGTTATAACCTTTGGAACGGCCAAAAAATGTTCTTAAATTTATTTCCTAGTTTGAATTTTGTGTAATGAGTTTCAAATCTTTTTTGTGTTGGGTAACCTCTCATATGTTTTAAACGAAATGTATAGTAATTAAAATTAAATGTGTTATTTCTAGCTAGATGATGGGGCAAATTGAGCCTCGAAACGTCGCTTTGTACAAATATAAATAAATGCTTTATTCATTGCAATAGTGTTTTGAAGAAACAGTTCGTCTCATGAATGGCCAAGTAAGTTTCTTTGATAAACAGGAACTAACTGACAAGAATTGTAAAAAAAAATATTATTGTTCTGGCCCATTGGTCTTACGAAAACTTATGTTCGATACCTTAGCTTAGAACGAATATGTATACGCTACTAAAATTGCGAAAAAAAGGTAAAATATAATCTACTATGTGTTTTATAAATTTGACATATTTGAATTCGCCGAAAGTTGAACTCTAAGTCTACTGTTGATGGGACTACTGTCGAAGAAGAAAATGCGGAATGCATTACCTGAAACTGCGAAAGTGAACTGCGAAGTGAACAATTTTTGTCAGCGATTTTGTTCGACATGTGCTATTAATGACATGATTCCACGCATAAATACGATTCATTCTCTTAATTTTTCTTGAGAGGACTATGAAATAACCAATTTTGTTACGCAGGTGTCGATCGATCTCAAATTCATTTTGAGCTGAGTTCATACTACCAGACGAATTTTGTTAGTACTATATTTATTGTATCGACTACACATCACAGAAAACTCTGGATACTTTAAAAACTTTCAGAACAAAACCTGTTTTCTTCCTTCTCCACTTAACGACATTGGTTTAAAAGGCATCTACTCATTACTAAATGCCATCTTCGAGTGCGCATTTTTTACAGTAGTGGCGACTTTCAACCCGTCGCAACTATTGTTACCTATTTCCTATCCAGTTCCATCTAGAGATCAGTGTTCTAGGCCTGATATTGGGAGAAACCGTGGCGGAAATACATAGGTGATGCACTCTTAGTTGCGCTGTAACCACCAAGATCACGAGCTAACAAAGAAAAGTCACGTGATTCATGAGTGTGTCAGACAGTCCGCCATATGGTCGTCAGATACACATCGTTCATTCTGAATTGGAGTCATTTTAAGAAATTATATTGAAATTAAATCTTTTAAAACAGCTTACTCCTAACACTCCCAAATACTGCCTAATATTGGTTAAGATGGGATTGTCTGAACTCCTTTCTCCCCTTCACATCATCGCGCAACGCTTCACCTGTGTATTTTCGCCACGGGTGACACCTACGCGAGAAGCGGGAAGACGAGCCATGTCGGCGGAGCGGGATACCATCTGCCGTCTCGCGGCCCGCAGCGACGCGGCCTCCACTGGGCCATGAGCTTCGTTGCACACTTCTAACCACCCAGGAAGTTAAATTAATCTACCCTTCCTACGCCTATGGTTCCGTGGTCGCGGAGGATTCCTTTTGCGAGTTCAGTCGAGTGCTGCAGCGCGGCGAACGAATCGTCCGACATCGATCTCAACTCTTGGATGAGACTTCATAGTTAGAGGTCACTACTGCATGATTTCGCGACAGTAGTATACGGAAACATGAAAACGTGACCTTTATCGTTTGTGTTCTGCGAAGGAAGATACGAGTCCGCAGGAACACTGTATGGCATTTGTTTTAACGTACAAGATTTTCAGACAATAGTAACATGCTATGATTTCTAAAATTGCTAAAAAACTTGATTAATTTTTCTGCAACAACGCATAGTATTACAATTATGAGATAATTCGAACTTTAATGATTCCCAGATCTGCGGTTCATGTTCATTCAATTTTTAAAACCGAATAAATTACGGCTTTCGTAATACTTAGTACACTTTCCTTAAAAAAAAATCGCTCCAGATAGGGTTGTAGAAATTAAGAAAAGAAAGATTTAGCCCCAATATGAAGGGAAATATGTCGAGCTTGAAATTATTATTGCCGTGCAAATTGCTTATTACCCGCTTATTACCGACTAATGCAATTAATTCTCAAAGTGAGATTTTTAAGGCTTCCCGTCAACGATGACGTCTCATCCTATGCCGATGTTTTTATTACTTGCAGGCGGTGTTGAGTCAGCCGACGAGCAGCTAGAACTATAGTCATATTAAAACTACTTCCGTCCTCACAGTTTGGCGTAGAAGCTGTGAAAAGGGTAGTTTCGTGGCATTTCTATAATTATCGAAACCTTTCACATTCTAACAGACAATGTTGCTTGCCCCCACAATTACGTGATTACGTTCTACAACACAAAGCATTTTAATAAGCATGAAACTGATCCACGAATTGTCGTGTAAATTGTAGGAAGACGCAACTTAAAATTAACAATCCTCGAAAATAACAGGCGATAGCACTTGAACGATACTTGTTTTCAACAGAAACGAAACTCTCACGCTAGTACAAACCATGTGTGGGTAACGAAAACATCGCGCATCTTCGGCATATACGTGAGAACGGAAGTAATTTTAATACGACTATAGAACAGATTCCTAGGAAGAAGCGGCCGTTTTACTGTAGCCTCCGCTGATGGAGGATGGCTGCGGGGTTTGGCGCGGGGCCACGGCGGGTGGCAGGGTTGCGGCTCTCCGCCGCCTCCG
>JAHLJT010008446.1:78104645-78181218 GCA_031308135.1 Acheta domesticus | reverse complement strand
TCGCCACGTGCTGTGGAAGGCCATGTGACCTGCTCTAAAGCAATCAAGCTTGCGAGGATTTGCTTACTTTCTTACAGCCAGGGTTCTGTCTCACACGAAGTCGCGGAGGTGATATGGTTCGACTTTTGCGAAAGTTATGAACATAATTTCAAGTCGTGTTATACATAGCCTGTCAGTAAGTGTTAGGTTTTGAGATTTCATTTATCTGTGGTGTAAGTGGGGCCGTTTTCGTAGTAATGTGTGGCAACAGCGCACTGAATTGTCACGGTCGCTTATACGCTGCCGGGACTATAGAGAGACGGAGGGTGTTTCGACTATTATAGCAAATCTGTAGCTCGTTTGTCAATGCAAATAGTTTCTATTCCAAGGAAATGGAAATTTATTGGTATAACTTGTCAACAACACTCGTTGCTCTCTTTTATTCAACTAATAAGGAGTAGGGTAGGGATATTTTATTCAAGAAAATGTGCGCATACAATGCCAATTTGCTTCTTCTGGTAACTGGCACTATGCAACTTTTAAAATGTAGTTTCAGTAAGGACGACTGAACGTTTTCTTTCTACTAAAAGAAGTGTGATTCGTTTCAATACAACAAAATAAATTTTAAAGAATAGTTAAGGAATTCTATCTTTCTTCTACACAAATGCTGAATTTGGATATTACTGATATTTTTAAAAAAATGGGACACACATTCCCTTGCTCTACCGTCTATACGTCCATTTGAACATGTCTATGATTATCGCTTGCACTTAGATGATACCATCGATATTTTTTAAAAGAGAAATCTGCTTTTGTGCGTTTTAGAAAGAGGCTTTTAATGTTTAGAGGGTATACTTTGTAGGATTCATAATTAACGTATTCGAAAATTTATTGAAAATGATTGTTAATATTTCGATTTTTGATGATTTCATGTTTATTGAACGTCTATTCATAGTTGGAATTGTAACATATTAGTTGATTCTATAATTTAAAATTTCTATAAAGTACGTAACCTGATATATCTGATGGTTGAGCTGTATATTACTCCTTACCCCCAACCTAGGGATATGAGTTTAAACGCAATAGAAACAAAGACGAATGGCTTGTACTTTGGCTCCGTAGTGAAGGCAGATCACATTGACTTTCATAACACCGAAAAGTATTTTCATTGGTATTTCCACGAGTGCATTAGAAATTTCCGAAAATGCATTGGAAATTTCCAATTAAGGAGTGGTATTAATATGACTATTCCACTCGTGAAATTAAAAACCAATAGTGTTTAACGATACATACAAAATGCCCCAATCAGGGCGGTGTAACTCAAAAAGTTTATCGCTTTTCATCCAATTTTCTTTCCGCTTCTCTCAACTGGCCAATCATAAACTGTGTTTCATCTATCTTAGGAGGCGGTAAACATCGATCACTATGTCAATGTCCCAATAAACCGCCTATATACTGTAACGTAATATCTTTGATTTTGAGATAGCTTTCAGTTATCTTCAATATTTGGTGCATTTTGAAACTGTTGGACGTAATTTTACTCGTGGAATAGTCATATTAAATACCACTTGTGTTTTGGAAATTATCAGAAAAATCCCCTCCTCGCTTCGCGATTCGGGGATTTATCGATAATGTCCAAAGCACTCGTGGTATTACCTATGATAACTCCACTATTGAAATCATATCCAACAGAGTTTCAGAATGCGCTAAATATTAATAATATTGTTGAGAACTTGCAGCTTACGTTAGGCCAATTCAGAGAAGGGGTAAAAAAATGGGATAGAAAATTCAATATTTTTTGAGAAATACCACCCTCATTGAGGCATACCAGATGAACTATTGAATGCAATTGGTGCTGATTTTCATGAGTACGTAGAAATAATCGGACGAAATGAAGTAATAGAAGGCGAAAAATGTAGAACTGAAGGAGGAAGATGAGAAGTAGAGATAACTAGAGAATGATAAAGGAATATACAATGTCATAGGAATAAAAACGGCGAGAGGAGGTAATGATTGCTGTAATAGGTATAGTGTCAGTTCAGAATGTAGAAATTAAAGCGCTTCATGCTATCCACATCATCTCTTAGTTTCTAGGCCTAGTCCTAGTACCACCAACACCACAGGGAAACTCCTGGGACTGTAATGCGAAGGAAAACGCAAATTCTGAACCCAACCCGAGAAGGCGAAATCCTACTGTCACTAGTAATATTCCAACTCTAATCGATGCAAATGGTTCCTTAGGCCCGTATCCCCCTGGGCGTGCGGATGGGGCAGAGGCGATGGGGCGGGGAGGCATGGATCGGCCACCTTTACGAGCGCTCGTGTTGCGGTAGAGCGCCCGGCGCGGCGAGGGCTGCAGCCGCCGCCACCGCCACCGCCGCCGCCTCGCCGGCCGGTGCTGCCGCCTTCGCCGCCGCGCGCTATCGAACTGGACGCGTCGCACTGCGCCACTGCCGGCGATGCCGCCGCCTGCGCCGTCGCCTCCCCCACGCCGCCGCAGCCACCGCTCGCTGGCCTAGCGGCGCGCGGCTGAGGGGGCTGCGGGCGGCGGTGGAGCGATACCCGCTGCCGACACGAGGCATCTCAAATCCGTCACTCTCGCTATCCCAGCTCTACAGCCTCTCCCAGCCCACTCAACTCCCTAGGCCTTCCGCCTCCCACTCCCCCACCCGATCTCATCACCACCCTTTCAGGTCCCCAGGCCCCCGGTTCCCCAGCCCCCTAGCCCCCAGCCACCCAGTCCCCCAACCTCCCAGTCCCCCAACCTCCCAGCCCATAAGCCCCCTGCCTTTGGGGCGGCCTGCGGTCCTCCCTGCCTTTGGTCGACGTAACAATAATCAGTTTGAGGAAGAAGAAATAGATCGGATAATTTAAGGTTTATGCGAAAGGTGAAAAAAAGTATATTGAGTAACATGCTAAGATTTAAATATTACCTGGTACAACCGAAAAAAGTGATTGAATTACTAATGTCAATTCTTTTTCGAATATGCTTAAATTATTTCTGGACATGTTTTTTAAAACGTATTCCCCTCCTCGTCGTTTCATAGTTCATCCTATTGGGGATAATATTAATTTCATATAACATCTAGCTGTATAGTGAAATTGTGAAGACAAAAATAATTTAAATATTAAAATAAGCTTTATACATAGGCAAAATTTTTACAGCATTTGCAATAATAATAATAATAATATTAATAATAACTCTTATTATATGCCATGAGAGCTTTGAAACAGTTCTTTCACTCCATATTATTTGGAGTTACGCTCATGCATTTATGGAAAGAGATTAAACGACTGATCTTTATGAAATCTTTATGAATACTTTTCCTGTCTTTAAGCGAAAAGAGCGCAGCGAATCCCTATCGTATGTGAATTGTTTTATTAGGCAACCCGCTTGACGCTTATGCATTTTAGTTTCGTGTTTGCAGCGACCCCTCCAACTGCCATGCCTCATGAATATTAGCATTAATATTAGACACCGAGGAGAGAAGAAAGGAGAAGGAAGAAGAGAGGTGGAGATAAAAGTAATAGAAGGAAATACTGGGAAGAATGAAGAAGGTAAATGTATGAAGAAAAAGTGTTTTCATCTTTAGCCCAATATTGTGTGCAAAACACGTACTTTGCCCATTCCTATTTCTTGCTTATGAAGTCCCTTAGAACGGAGCCCAACAATTTGTCTGATAATATGTGTTGGCATTGAGATAAATGTATTTCGTGTGGAATTTAATAACTTGCAATGTAGCAGTGATAAATAAATGTGATATCGCGATATATAGATTCTATGAAGAAGGGGACTTTTTGATTGGGTTCGACTTATTAGTCACTCTAATGATAGGAATATTCGGTCGTGAATGTCCTTGTTCTCCCTAAAGGGAATCCTCCGAAATTCGATCCATTCCTTGCCGATGGAACGAGCTAAGAGGAGGGAAGCGAGATGGGACTAGGAGGGAAAGAAGCAGATAGGGCGGAGCGGGGTCACGCGTGGCAAGGTGTGGCGGAATGTGGCGGGGATATAAACAAAATTACTTCCGTTTTATGCTATAAATATGCATTCATTCCTTTTCTTGTCTAATCTATGATAGTGATAAATTTCAGGGTAAAGCCGGGTTACTTGAAACTAGTTAAAAATAAAATAAAAAAACAACAACCGAGGAGCATGTGAGCCAGTTGAAGATTGTACTGATTAGCGGCGAGAGGGATTCTGCGGGGGCCAGAAAAATAAGGCATAGTATGTCAAGAGAGGAAGGGAGGGTGGGGTTGGAGGAGGCGGTGGTAACGGATATCATAAGGAATTGGTTTTGAAACAGAGTAAACGGTGGCAATGGCGAATAGTGCATGTTACATTGTTGATTAAAACAGTTTGTGAACAATATAACAGCTGTCAATAGATTCAAATAATTTTTCATACATACTTTAAATGTTAGATTTTCTTTCCTGAAAGAAGCGACGAGGAATTTATAATTTTTAGAATTACATAAATTATTATTTGTACCGTCACAAACAAGTTGATGGTGAAAATTATAACATCGAACGAGTAGCCTTTGAGAAAGAATATTATTCCTCAATATATTAACAACATATTGTACAAAAATAATAATGGTCAGTGGCTTGCAGCAGCGAACATACTGCTGAAAATGTACACAAAAAATAGTTTTCAAAAAGTAGCATGCACTCTTCCTCAAGAACAACTAATAAAATACTCTCGTATAATACTGCAGCAAATTAAAATATTTTAACAAAAATATTTCACGAGTACTACAATAATATAGTACAGTACTATGTGGATACATAGTACAGCAGTTCTTTACGTATCAAGAATTTAAAAAAATTGCTGACCTAAATCACTTCTAAAATAGCAAATATTTAATGCGTGTGCCACCTCTTCCTTATAGCCTTATTGCAAGGTGTCAGCCGTGTCGTAAGCAGTGACGCACTGCGCATGAGCATTCAGTAGAATCACGCAGTATGAGAAGTGGCGCAACAACACAATCAAATATTTTCATTTTTCAGTCAAATTCGAAACTTTAATTGTTTTTGTGTTCTTCCCGAGTGCCTGGATATCTAACGAAAACCATAGACATCTCTTACATGGCTAGAGGCTGCGTAGATTTTCTTTCAATTTCTGCACGCGTTGAAAATTATTAATATAGATGTACTATTTTTGTAGATAGTTTGAAAAGCTAGAATTCTAATGTAATAATGTATCAGAAGTCATAAAAAGATACAATATCAGATACTTAAGATTTAATGTTTTTAAATGTTTGCAACCATCTTGGTGAATCTCTACGTCTCTAAATTTTGACATCATTCAGCGATTCCTTAAATCTAGACGTTAACATCTTTTTAAAGAAAGTTGAATTAAATTCCGTGATTCGTTCGTTCTGAATCGCTTATGACGCCTGGAACGACCCCTGCTTGTCTTTCACATAGGGCACCAGGCACATCTGCAATATCCAACACTCTGAACGACTAAAATGTTCACGACTTCCTTTTCGACGTTTAGAACTTTCCACAGCAATATTTGAAAGCAATTGGAAAAGCTGGATTCCGCGGTTGTGCCTGTTAGCACGGACGTCGCTGGCGGAGGGGTGGGTGACTTAAACTAAAATCCCGCGATGGTACTCGTATTTAAATTCCGTTTCTTCTCACTAGGTTTGTCCAGAGAAAGGCTTGCCTTAGCAGCTAGATCTACGTGGTTCCTAATTTTCAAATAAAAAGTTTCCGCCCCCCCAACGCGTAAACAATGCATTTCTTCATTCACAGAAATAACTCTACAGCGGATAATTCGAATTGCAAGTAAATACATTTTTTATATATTTTGAACGAAATATCCTGGGCCCCGATTAAGATGGTGCATGTAGTAAGATGCTCTGGCTCTCCTCCTTCTGGACACCCCTGCCTCTGACGTACAGAGACGCCCTTGCTCATTATAGTGCGATTTTTTCTAACTCAGCCCCTCAAGCCCCTCTGGCGGCAATGGAATATCATACGTCATTTCGCGTCTTTCTCGGGCTTGCCGGTAGAAGTCGCATGAACGCAAGCACTGCTTGATACGGTTGCGATCATGCGAAATCTAGCTGCACAACTGAGGAGAGATGCGAAATACCGTGACATATTCCTATCGCAAAGATGGGACCTTGGGCCAAATTCAAAAAATCGCAGTATAGTCGCCGCGCAGCGCGCCGTACTCACTCGGCCACGAGCAGAATGATGGCTTGCTGCTCCGCGGACGCCGTCCTCTCGCGCGCCAGCCAGCGCCGGTAGTTCTCGTCGGTGGGGTTCTTCACCAGGTCCTTGAGGATGTCCCCCGGTGACGAAGCGCACGCCCTTCACCTGTCGGGCACACACAGCGCGCGCGGCGCTCCAGTATGTTTGTGTGTTTAGCGTCGCGGGCGGGGACGGAAATGGGGCTGGTGTTGGGGGCGGAAGGCGGGACCGATGTATTGTACAGTCGTGGCGAGGCGTGGCGTGACCTGGGGCGAAAGGACGAGGTGACAGCAGCGTTTGCGGGTGTGGTTGTTTATTCATTCACGTCAACGAGCAGTAAGCCTGCATGCGAGACTGGCGGGTAGGAGTAGCGGCTGCATTATTGTCCGCAAGCAAACAAGGGCCATCTCAGCATACAACGGACCTTGGTTTAGGTATGATGTAAGTTCCACAGAAAATTTGGACATGGGTTTAGACAATGTTGGGAGTATTGACTTTACAGGTTATGTGATATTATATGTTAATGCTTGTTATAAAATTACCTTTTGACGTAAATTACTTTTTCAAAAAAAATAGTGGCAACTAGAATCGAGTTCTGTAATAATGATTTATTCAAAAGTACCCGCACACTTTGGGTAAACGTAACTGAAAGGAAAATAAGAAAACATCCAAAATTCCTTTTCCCCATTTTTTAATAACTCTCAGTATGAAACTATTTTTGATTAGATATTATGATTTACGGTAGTGGTATTAACTTTTCATCCATAATTTCCATTATTTTCAGTAATGACTTATAATGTTAATAGTCTTTAGAAAATAAATATTTTGGCGAACAAAATACCGTTCTGGTATATTGAGTAAAATATTAGAAGCTCTATTGTAACTTCATTCGTAAATTTAATTATTGACACGTTAGAAAAATCGGTGAGTTGGAGGTTAATTTCAATTAATTTCCAGTTTACAAGAAATGAATAAGCAAATAACTTAACATGATATTTTAAATGTTCCGAAAAGAAAAGGAAAGTCACGGGCATCAATTATTGAAGACAGTGGTTAATTAAATTATATTAAAATATTCACCAGAGATATACTTTTTCTTAACCTGGTTTTTTGGAATGGGAGCTTCCAGAACGTTAATATGGTCAAAATACTTACATCCTGGGTGGTACAATTTTTCGATTAAATTGTTAATTTCAAAGTGAGTGCTTATGTGCCCAGCGATTAATAAATTCTCTCATATTTTATTATCCTCTAGACTACACATTCTTTCAAAAAAAGTTTCAGACTTTCATGATAAAGTTAATTTGTACCATCTCCGAACACAAAAGAAGGGTGATGTGGCTCGGCGGTATTTGTGCATTGGAGCCGGACAAATCGCAGTCTATTATCGATTGTTCTCGCTAACTTCCTTTCGCAGTCTTGGAGAGTGCGCGAGCTCCTTATCCACCTGTGAAATCTGTAGTTAGGTCTCTTTCAAGGATCGGAACTATCGGTACCGAACATTTTTAACTGTTCTCGACAGTGGAAAACAATTGAAGTTATTATTAACATGGTTTTGTCGGTAACTGCCGTTGAGTTCTGTCAGTCAATTTTGGAGAAAATTGTCTGAAAGGTGTAGGCTGTGGTATTCTCCACAAACGGACAAACAGACGTTTTTTCCTAAACTAGTTTTTCGGTATAAAGGGACCCACAAAATGTAAATTCGAACTACACAAAATATTAGAGGAAGTAATTTACTAGGCTACCTACGTATAGTGACAAAAACAACCATTTTTCGGCATGAAGAACCTTAAATACGAGTTTTTTCTGTCGAAAAATCCACATTTTTGTTGTAGCTTTATAATACTTTCTCTTCACTATGTAAATTTCTAGTAGGCGAGAAGCTACAAGTTAAGTTATAAGATAAATGTGTTTAAAGTTTTCGTTGTCAATGGAAATGCAGTTATCACGTACTTAATAATTGATGGGTTAAGGAATAAGCGTTTCTGAAAAGTTTCGTGGGATTTGTTTGTAATAACTATTGTAAATATTATAAAATATGATTGACACAGGTCTAGTATGAATATCACTCGTTCTCGATAATGGCAGTGATGGAACTAATTCTAGGACATAGCCCTGGTCTCGTTGTCGACTGGGACTGGGGACTGGGTGTCTTTGAGACCGGCTCTACTATGTATGTTGCCTTCTATTGCTCTGAAACTACGCAACCGAATTCAATGAAACAAAAGCAGCATTAATTTACGAATATTTGTGGATGCTATAACACTCGTGTATTTAATTTGCTTTGGTAAATTTCTGATTACTAAAAGTTCTTACAGTCTGTGGATAATAAATAAAATTAGCTGCAGATGTAACAGCCGCCAATGCAGTAAGATTTGATACGGATAAATGTAGAAAGAATGTTCACACAGCGAAACATGTAAAAACAAGTTTACGTAATGTTATATTTATGTGAATTTATACTAAACAGGTATTTCATAGTCCTGACGACGGAATTAGTATCCCGAAACTGATTGATCAAAAAAGGAGTCATGAAGTTTTTTTTTTATAAAACGTAAACATGTGCAGTCAAGCTCCTGTGGTTTGGGCCACGAACTCCTTTGTGGCATCGCGGATTTTGGTGGTTAGCGGCATACTTGGGACGACGAGTGCAATCGAGGGGCGGTGTGTCCTGCAGGCGGACCGGCTTACCTGGATGGCTGCGGCGCGCCCCGCGCGGTCGGCGTCGTCGCCGGCGGTGGGGTCGGCGTCGGGCGCAGAGCTCTCGCCCTGCTGCAGCAGGTCGTAGTCGACAGGTGCCAAGATGACGACGCTCGTCACGTTGCGGCCCCGCAGTTCGGGCACGTCAGGCAGCGGGAAGCCCACGCCGCTCACCTGCGCAGCCACCAGGGAAATAAAGACAGGTGCACTGGTTTTGAGAACGCGGGTTGAAATCGGGCTGGTGGCCGTGGATTTTCAGGGGGCGGAAACCCAGTATGTCATGTCATGTTTGTAGCATAAAAAATCTGGGATAAGTGCCCAGCAGAATTCAATCCTCCGACACTTTATATCCTAATCAAGTGCCATATTCTCTCAACAAGGGAACGACAGAAGTAACGGATAGTGATTGTGATCGTTGTATCGGCAGAGGCGTGTCTACGGTATGGCATACATGGCACGTGCCATGGGCGCCACTCACAAGGAGCGCTAATTACCCGCCAAAACAAATAACAGCAACACTCATTTGAAGAATCCTGACAGGGGCGCAAATTTGATGCTTGCCATGGGCGCCTGAATACCTAGATACGCCTCTGTGTATCGGTTCACGACGGCGAATATGAGAGTAAACTTGGTTTGTGATGGGAAACCATATGATTGACTGATTGATTGGTTTTCGGGGCACGTCTGCTGCTATGGGTGTAAGTCTGGTACGTGTTGTGAATGTTATATTCCGGGCGATGCCTCTCCCCCGCTTGAGTGAAAAATCCGATGCCGACTCACACGTCATCTTGAGTATCTCCTCCAGTTATCTCCCCCTGCGGGGCACCGTTCCATACGGGGCAAGCTCCAAGCGTCCGGTAGGTTTCCCGACATGTGTGGTAGTGTAGTGCACTTAAGTGTGTGTATGTGTGTGTTAAAGGAGTGAGGTGGAGAACAGGATGAGGAAGAAAAGATCGCCACGGTCCGATAGCATTTTTTAGGGTATTGCTCCGGCATTCGCGTGGTATTGCTCGGAATCTACCGATTAGAGCATTCATCCGTTAAATTTTTCCTCCAGACAGTTGCTGAATTTGACTTAGCTATTTAGCTAGTGTCAAGAATTGCGCCACCGTTCGAACCTTAGGACCGCCCGGTCGGAGTCTCTGCAGTGGCGATAGTTCTTGCCCTGTGCTAACTATATCGGTCCGTTTCTCAATGACAGACCCATCTGCCCTACTGCATGTGATGCCAAATTTTAAAATTCTCATAATCGTTTTGGAGTAGGCCAGTGAACAAGTTACCGGAACTTAGGCATTAGGCAAGACTAATAACGTAAATAAGGTAAAAAATACATACACGCGCAATGAACTATCGAAATCATCTTGGGGCGTTGAATTACGGTGTAATAGGTTATTGACGTCAGTATTTAAATGTTTTTGTATTTATTGTTGTACATGACTAAATAATTGAAAGTTCCCAGACGTAAAAAATCGTGATCTCAACAAGGGTAAAGAATGATAACTGATGTTTGATAAAGAAGTGTATGTTGAGTTTGAAATTGAGGCAAATAATGCATAGAAAGTAGAGCAAATAGGAGTTCGCAAAACATTTTGCGAATTCGGTTTTTAAGTTCGTAAATCTCATTTCAATTGGAACCTCATACCTGAGCGAAAGGGGAACGTTCTAGGCAATACACTAAAGAATGGTGAAGTTCACTCTAAATTTGCCTATTTCATTTTTCTTGACTATTATGTATGCAACATTCCACTAGACTTGAGACGCCGTAAATCCGAGAAGTTTTTATATACTGCGTCAGCAAGAATAATGTACTAACCGAGGTTCTGTGTTCGAGGGAAATCTAGAAGAAACTGGCATGAAGACTCACAAGAAATGTATGCCAAAAAATTCAAAATACATAATTTCTTGAAAACTTGATGTAATAATATTAATTTATTAGACATTGCTGTCAAAATGGAGTATTTCCGTGTACTTCTTGAAATTAGGTAGCATTTCTGTCAGTGAGAGAGTATTTCGTATTGCATATCTACCAGTAACTGACAGTACGCTTCTTTATTTAAAGAATCAATTGTTCTTGTGTTGGGGATCTCGAAACTGTTCAGTTTGGACTTCCAGACTATGTCTCTCATTAATTTTGTGTGTCGGAGGGAATTGGATATGAAAACACATCGGTCATGATCCCACTTTAGATTGCGGCGAATGAAGGGTCATCCACACTCCAAGGGTCAATCACCCACACTCCAAGAAGAAAGGGAAAATTGATCCTGACCTTTCACTGTACAACGGGCACAGGATATCTTCAGCAGGGCGTTCGTTGTTCGTTCGATAGCAGACGTTCTTCGGGAAATGACATGCCACCAACCAGGAGTATAGGGGTCTGGAGGAGGTGACGCGGTCTTTTTCGGAGCGTGGATGAGCTTGTTCGTGCTTCCGCACCGTTTGTCCTCGTTCGCGTGTTGCGTCAATTCGCTTTATGACTTGCTTCTTTTGGTCTAACCCTACAGGAACAAAAACGGGAACGAGATTCGAAAGGAACATGAGGAGAAAATATTCAAATCGTTTCCCCGAGTGTACGGATCGTGACCGGATTTTCTTTATCCTTACGGAACACTTTATAGCCTAATATGTGTCACCTGCATTTCTTGAAAATTATATTGGTTGCTAGAACATTTTCTTCAGTACTGGTCGACAGCGTATGCATGGAAAATGGATGAAAACACGTGTTGTGAAATAAGAAATATGGAGCCAGGAAATGTCAAATTAAAAAAAAAACATTGCAATATCAAATGTTTCATTGCTCTGCACTCCTTATTTGAAATATTATTTCCGTCCGTTTCCAAAAATTGCAATAAGAAAAGTAGAATGTATAGAAATATTCGTAGGTTATCATTCAATATCGCACTAATGGTATGTTTGATAGGAAATAAAGTCCGAAATACGGCTTTGAACGATAACCGCTTTCCCGATTTCATTCAATCAAATTCGAAAGTTGGTGTTTTACAAAGTTTAGCTGAAATGGTTAACAAAAATGGCGAGCTGTCCTAGATTCTGTCAACAAACTCGGGTGTCCAAGAGGCTGTGCATATACTACTTAAAAGCAACTCGTTCGCGACGTAACGGGGCAAAGGGCGCTTATCATGAGGTCATGAAACACTATTTTATCGACTAAATGTACTAATTCAAAAAGTAGGTGGAAAACTTTCAGCATACTTTGGGAGGCAGTTTAAAGGATGTTCCATGTTTTCAGGAATGGAGTAACTATTGTGGAATATATTGAACTGATTGCGATTCAACTGATTGGAATTTTTCAAACTACATTTCTAGCTAAAGGAAGAGGTAGTTACAATGCATTCTTATCAGCTTGTTCTTTGAAGGGCAGGTAGGGTATGCAACTCTCACTCTTTTACCCGAAACATGTTATTAGTGAAACCATATTAGTTCCTCACGGTCATTAGTTTCAAACGCCCATATTCTATCATATAAGCAACGTTAAGTATCTCTGCATACTTTGAGGGGCAGGTAGCGGTTGTAGCCGGCGTCATTGAGCACCACAGGGTCCACTTGCGTGGCGTCAGCTCGTACGTACTGCTCCGCCAGCTGCTGACCGGCCGCCGATGCTGAGTCATAGCGCACCACCTGTAGAGCATATGTGCGTTCTATTAGAGATGTCTTGTGGAGCACTCCAAAGGTCTGCATGCCAAACATGATGAGTAGAAGAAAGCCATAGACAGTTGTGAAAAATGTTTTTCTCTTTCTGGCGAGCAGACGGGTAATAAAAGTCACAAACGTTCGAAAAATATTTAATGTGTGAATCTTACTAAATTATACTTAGGGTATAATTTATCAAGTCCTATTATATTCTACTACAGTGTATTTGTACAATGCCGTTCCATTTTAGAAAAGGCCTGTGTAACATCGGTAATATTGATTTGTTTGTAACCCATATACACATGTGGATGCTCGTGAGAACATGCTGAATGAAAGAATCCATGAAGCAATTTACATACAACTGAATACATCCGAATACAAAACTGTGCCGTCAGCAATCCATAGTTACAATGTGTTTTCACTGCAAGATTAACTGTGTGATTTCATGTGATGAAAAAATAATTTCAAATTCATTATAAATTGACACCATACAAAAAATTTGAAAGCTAAACAAAAAATAAACAAAACTCACGCATTCGCTCACACACACACACACACACACACACACACACACACACACACATAGTGAATTTTGTGAGCGTTTCTGACCATCCAAAACGTACAATAATATCGTTCATGGCCTGAAAAACTGGCACAACATTCAAAATACGAATTTTGTGTTAAGACCGTTATTTTATAACCTTTTATACAGTTATTATTAACAAAACTTCAATGACGCCTTTAAGATTCCCACTCCGTGATCCATCAATTATCAAAACCTGCGAAATCTTTAAACACATTTATCTTTCAACTTCCTTTCTCGAGTCGTGCCAGTGTTGCAACCCACGAACGTGTGCGCTGCCGTACCTTCATCTCGACGGGCGCGGCGGCGGAGGGCGCCGGGGAGGCCGCCGGCGCCTTGGTCTTGGTGGCGTTCGGGGACACGACGGCGGGCACGGGGGCGCTCCCCGCCCCGTAGAAGTTCTCCAGCGCCTCGGGCGGCAGGCTCTCGATGGGGATGTCGCCCACCTTGTCGTAGTCCAGCACCTGCAGCGGACGCGCGCGTTGCCACTCTGTTTCGTTGCGTCGATGTAGAATAAAATTATTACGAAAAATGGGCATGATAAGTCTTTAATCACTTGAGATATTTATGTGTTTCGAGGTCCAAATTTTTGAAGGGCTTATAAATCCACTTGTCATTCTCCAAAAAGAAAAAATAACTAAAACTAAGAAAGACAATTATTTAAAGAAAATTATTTTAAGTGAAAATTGTGTGAAATACCCAGGACGTTGTCCCCCAAATTGTCATAAAATTCTCTGCATTATACATCAACTTCGATAACTCTATTTCATTGTCACCTGGAATTTTCTTATGTCCGTCTTCTTGATCGTCGATTTTCATTTGGAATTTGACAAATCTCACCTCATATCGATTTCGTGTTTTCATTCTCTTTCTTTTCATTTTGAAATTCCAAAAATGAATGTACTTTATTAAATCGTTTGTCATTTCAAAATTCAGATGACTCAGAATAAATGTTACTAACTTCTAGGAACAGAAAGGAAGTCGTAGATGATTACTTTCAAGTTCTGACATAACCAAAGATATTCGGTATCTACCGAATGCCAGAGCATAATGAGTGGCTTAATAATAAGGGACATGTATCACTTATGTAACTTAGTTATAAGAAATTTCCCAAATGATCATCGACAAGAAGTGATCACCTTGAGCCCCCTGTATGCCACAGAAGTTTGTAAAGTTTATTCTGATACTCTGTATGCATGTATAACTAGATTATTATTATTTTTTTTCTATTATTATTAATTGTCGACACATTATTCCATCAATCTTTTGTTGACATCCTTTCTAAAAACCTCTGCCTGCAAAACAGTACGTACGAGAACCTACCTGAATGTCGGCGTTGCTGAGAATGCCTGACGACAGCAGCTGCTGGCGCAGGTCCTCCGGGACCTCATCGGGCAGCGCGGGCAGCGGCTTGTCCTTTTTGTCTTTATCGCCGACGGCCGCGGTGGTGGGCGTGGCAGTGGTGGTGCTCGGAGCGGCAGTGCTCGATGGCACAAGCGAGAACACCTTGGGCGGCTTGGTGGTGGGCGGCGCGGATGGCAGCAGTGAAGGGCGGTGGATGCCCTGCGGGCCGGCGAAGGGCCGCGACGCCGGCGTCTGGCTCACGCTGGGCAACTGCTGGTGCTGCAGGAGCTGCTGTTGATGCTGTTGCTGGAAACTGATGCTGTTGTTGAAAGTGTTGATGCTGTTGAAGCTGTGGCTGGCTGATAGACTGTTGTACCGTAAACGTTGTCGGCTTGCGGGCCTCAGACTGTGTGTTCGATGAGAAAGAAGGAGCGGGCTGACCTAGGCCGTGGCCGAGGCTCGGTGACGTGGAGGGAGAGGGTTGGCCTAGACTGTGACCAAGACTGGGTGATGTTGAGGGCGCGGGTTGTCCCAGTCCGTGGGCGTGGCTGGCAGACGTTGCAGGTCCTAAGAAACTGTTGAACGGGCCGCGGTTTGCTAACTTCGTGGGTCGTCAGATGCTCCTCCAGACTGGGAACTGATTTCACAATCTCGCCGTTAAAGCCCAGCTGTTGAGCGGTTTGATGTTGCGACTGAGGTTGCAAAGGCGACTGTGGCTGAGATTGGGGTGGCGGGAGTCTCTGTGGCTGCTGCAGTCTCTGTTGTTGCAGATGCTGTTGCTGTAGTTGCTGTTGATGAGCAAGTTGCTGTTGATGTCTCTGCTGCTGCAATTGTTGCAAAATGTGCGACTGTGGAGGAGGAGGTTGATGTTGCTGCTGCTGTTGTTGCTGCTGGAAGAGTTCAGCTTGCTGCTGCTGGATTACTTTACGCTGCTGCTCGATGTATTGTTGGTTCTGTGGATTGCGACCATGAGGGGGTGGGGGTGGCGGGGGATGGGGAGGGAAAGCGGCAGTGGGGCCTGGCCGGAAAGCGGGAGGCTGCTGTGGTGAGTGGGGTCTTTGAAACTGCGGTTGGTGACCAAACTGAGGTTGCGGTCGCAGTTTGGGAGGCTGCGGAGGTCCGTGGAACGGCTGCGGGGGCGGGCGCTGGGGCGGGGGCGGAGCAAAGGGCTGCGCCTGCCCGGGCAATTGACGCAGGAAGGGCGTGGGTGGAGCTGAGAATGGCCTGTGCGGGCCCGCGAACGAGCTCTGGGGTTGCTGGAACGACGACGGAGGGAAGCTTCCAGGTCCAGAAGCAGTGGGGCCTGGTCTTGGCGGAGAGGGCTGCGGTGGGAAGAACGCGTGTTCGCGTTTGTGGGGGCCGTGCCCGGAGGCGAAGTGTCCAGGAAAGGGCGGGCTAGCTTGGAAGGGCGCCTGGGGAAGAGCTAAGGACGGTCGCTGCGCAGATTCGCTGGGCACCTCGGAGTCCTCGTCGTGCGGCCCGCCAAAGGTTACGCGCAGGCCTGAACCATGGTATGTCTCCGAATCCGGTCGGATGATGGTGCGCAGAGTAGTTGTGGGTGGTGGTGCGGCCGTCACTGCGGGCGCTGGAGGAGGGCCGTAAGAGTGGGATTCCGTGATGGTGTCCGTACTAGCGGGGGTAACGGCCGGCACGGGCGGTTCGTAAATGACACTATCCTTTCCGTACTTGGTGGGGTCCTTCTTGTACTTGACGTAGAAGACGTGGACGGGCTCCTTCTTGGGCGGGGGCGGCGGGGTGGTGGGCGGCGCCGGGAGGGACTCGTTGGATTCCTTGATGATGATCTCGATGATGGGCTCGGGTTCGCGCACGTAGTAGAGCTGCTCGGGGTAGGGCGGGCCGTAGGCGGCGAGCGGCGGCAGGTGCTGGGGCTGGGCGTCGCTGTCGGGGAAGAGCGCGTCGGGGGCGGGGCCGGGGCCCGGGGCGGGCTCGTCCGCCGTCGCCGCCGCCTCGGCGTCGACCCCCGCGCCCCCGGACTTGCGCAGCGTTTGCAGCTCGGCGGCGGGCTCGGGCCGGTGGTAGAGCGGGTCGGGCTGCGAGTAGGGCACGAGTGGCTCCATGGGCACGGCGTAGGGCGGCGGCGAGGGGCGTGGCGGGCGGTGGCGCACCGTGAGCGGCGGCGTGGCGCGGTCGAAGTAGTGCGCGGGCACGGCGGCCGGCCGGCGCTCGCCGCTGCTCTGGATGGCGGCCGCGGCCATCGCCGCCAGCAGCAGCAGCGCCGCCTGGGACACCTGCAACACCACAGGAAATGCTTGTTTGTATTATGTTTCTACTTATTACGATTCATTAAAATTAGATGAAATGGGGCGGAAATACCGGCTCATTCCATGGCAATTTCCACAAACAGAACGGAAGTTATTTTTGGGCCCGATCTACGGGGATGGACCATTTGTTCCAAGGCACAAAAGTAAGTTAATTAATTCGTAAATATATTGTAATAGCTAAAGAAACAAATATTTGAGAGCAGTATTTTCAATTTTTTGATGTATATACTATAAGTAACACCAATTAAAAAATTTAAATAGGCTGTGTGAAAATATTGTACAACTAGAATTGGCTTAATAATTATTCACTTAAGGTTTGAATTTTTTTTCAGCCTCTGCCTTAATTTTTATTTCATCTTTATAATACCTTTGTAAAAGAAACTACTCTGATTTTTTAGAACACTTGTGTATCGGTAAAAATTCATTAATTTATTTGCACAAATTTTCAGAAAGGAAAATTTGTTACATACATTTAAAACAAAGCAGATTGTGTTCAATAATATTAACAAGTGGTCCTTTAGGAAGTGTGCCATCAAAATATATATTTATATTTTCCCTTTTAGTATCGTGATATTGGTCTTTGAATCTTTCGAATTGGATTGGATCGTTAAGAAGATACTCTTCGATACGCAATGTCTACTTCCTAAGTGAAGGCAGATATTCACCAGAAAATATTCCGAATGCATGAAGAGAGACAACAAGAACCGTAGATCAATCGTAATTTGGAAACGACGATTTTCCTTTCTTGGCAGTTACCAAAATACATCATTTTAAGATTTTTGATAGGTACTACTTAATATTATTGAGGTAATTTTCGATCTAAATATTTGTGTGCTTAATAAATATTTTAGACTCCTAGTTAAAGTCGTTTATTTCAAAATGGTATTATATAAAAGTAATTTGTAATTTATATCATTTATATCCAGTAGATAGCATTTCTAATTTCCTTCATTACTGTTCTAATTCGTAATAGCTCCGGCATTTATCACTGCTGCATGCATTTTCGGATTAATCTTATTTAACGAACTTCAAACATTTCTTGTCCTTGTGATTACTCTGCCTAACGTAAATAACATACTAAATCCTTATTTTGTGCTTTCCGTGACATTCATGTCTGACGTTATTGCGACAAAGAACTGTTTCCTAATTATAACATAATGGAAACCCCTTTTCATTTTTCAATCCCACGCAAATGCCACAACTTCATCAAAAAAACATTACCCGTAAAAGCGAACGATATTAGAGATCACATGCATAGAACATATTCTTGGCTTTCAGAACAATTAGAAAATGAATGACGATTTAGATGAGAATATGCAATATGTGATGTTGCTTTTACCTGCTGCGTCACAACCACGACGTGAAAAAAACAACAACAAAATCACTTAACACAAAAGCTTCGCACCTAGAACTCCAGTGACATCGCGGCCCTCCACGCAATTAACATTCGCATACCAATGGGGATGTTAATTGCGGATGTTAATGACGAACACCAGTGTAGTTTTTCCCTCCATCTATCTTTGACGAAGTAAGTAGTTACTGTTTCATCGTTTAGAACTTTCATTATTAGTAACGTTGGGAACCCTTAGTGATAGTTTTGACTTTCAAGGTGTTATCAGGTGTTAAAAACTCGAAATTGCCTCCATGTGTAAACAATTCTCTCCGGCGTTCTCTTACAGCCATGCCTGCTCATAAATACGTTGCAACCAAATTTTACTATATGTTGACGTAATTAATAGTTGTGCAATTGAAGAATCATAGTGAATGTTAAACCAACTATTCCAACCAAGGACGTTGCCATGCATGATGCATCTCAAGTACAGAAAATGTTCAAACTATGGCATACGACAATAACTGAAAATATTTTAACACAAACTTACAGAAAATGATTGCAATATATCATTAAAAATAAGTATCACAAATAAAAACCTTAATTGGGATATAAGAAAGAAATTTCTGAAAAGTTATAACTGGAGTGTACTATTGTACGGATGTGAAGGATAGACACTCTTACAAACGGACAGGAGTCGTTTGAGAATTCATGAGATGTGGTTGGGGCGAAAAACATTGAAGGTTTTCAAGGCTGAAAAAATTCGAATAATGTCATTTTAGGAAAAAGTGAAGGAGAAGTACGCATATATGCGTCATATACCGTTTTTTACTATTTTTTTGACCAAATAAACAGAAGAGATCCGTACTAAACACCATTTGGAACAGGAAAGCAAAATCCTTTGGCCACATTTTCAGACATAACCAATTCTTAAGTACATTTTCGGACTGCAAAATAGTTGGAAAAAGAGGAAGAGGGAGATCTAGAACGAAAATTTTAGAACTTCAAACGAACCACACTTCAGAAACTATACAGCAATGAAGAAGCCAGCGGAAGACAGTGGAAACGACAATGCCTTTAGGATTATGATGATGATGATGATGATGATAATGACATATGTATCATTAGTTCATAAAGAAGTAAACATTTTAGTTTCTCGCTACCGCTTTCGCAGTAGAGAGAATGTTATATAACGTTGCGCCAAACAACGGCGAATTTTCGGCAGAAAATCTCTTATTAAGAGCCCTAAAACGAAAAAGCGGATAAATCTAGTTGCCAAATTTAGAAAAAAAGATCGTATAACACGTGGTGTAGCCACGTGTTATACGAATGTAGCCATGTGTTACAGTCAGAATCCATGTTTTGTGGGTTCTTTATACCGAAAAATCGAAATGACGGCCAAACGTCCGATTTTCTCCAAAATTGATATTCCCCAATCGATCTGGCTGATGTCGTGGCCCTTTAAATTTGAAACCGATATTTTAATTTTGGGAGGTACTTTACATGAAGCTCCTGGGAGATTTAAAAAAAGACTGCATCGTTTTTCATTAAGTTGTTGTTGCTGGATATTATGAAGGACGTTTAAGAGAATGGTGCAGGTCTCACGTTCATTGAAAACTCTAATTTTTCGAAAATTGCAAAAGTTCAAACGTTTTTCGGAGTCTTCCTACAACTAAAATATTAAAGATATGGATTTTTTTCCTTAATGAAAAATGTTCCTTAAAAATAATTTTGAAATAAGCTCCTGTACAATTTTTTTGGAAAATATGAGTACTTTTCGCGTAATTTTGCGTGAAAATACGGGCGAGAAAGTACGTGCTATTTTAGCACCATTCGGTTTTTCAATTATACTGCAATTTATTCTGGGGTCCGCCATTGACCCGTCCGTTGGTGTTGTGCGGATACCGGAGTGGCACTCATATGCAACTCTTAAGATTTTTAATACCTGTATCTAACCTGTGTGCGATCTTATGGACAAGTATGTGTTTCGTGCTACTCCGGTTGTGTACCAGGCATTTTCCATGACCGCGAAACCCGGCCTCCGGTCGCACCGAAGTTTAAAAAACGTCGTCGTGACGGCGAGCTGCACCGGCGCCCGCTGACAACACGTTCCACAATACGACTGCGCTGGCATTCTACGCGGCCCGCGGAGCGTGGACCAGGACTCACGTCCCAGGCACACCCGCCGCCGACGTCGCGGCGCGGCGCCGAGCCACCGCGACGCCCGCCGACGGCTGACGTGCTTTCCAGCCACGCCGACGGCGGTGCCGAAGCTCACGTGTGACGTGCTCGTGCTAGCGTAGAGATGACTCTCTGAGAACGGGTGGGACTTAGCACAGCATTCCGCCTTTCCCGGGATCCCGAGAACTGACAAAAACTTTATTTAGTAGTAACAGTATCTTAAGAGGAAATATGAAGTGGGAAATAAACAAAAAAATTGCATTAAGAAAACAAATAATAGTTATTTATCTATCAAATAGAAAATGAAATATTTTTCGGAAGATCTATACCACGCGAGGGGGAACCTAGTGGAACGGAGAAAAAACATGCTCGGAAGCATTTTTCTGCAGAGATGAATAAAACATTTTTTTGTCTCACATCTACCTCAAACTGTTTATATTTGTAGATTAACGAAAATATTCAAGTGCTGATGATTTTAGAAAATAGGATATTAATAATCATGTGAACATATCTCGTGGAGGTCTATATATTATTTGACATTAGTGTTTCTAATATTTGTAAGTAGAGTAGTCAATGTAATGTAACAGTTGACTTTTAACAATGTGCCATTTATTATTTAAGGTTCTGTAATATCTTAGCTTAACGGTATAGCCTACCGTCGAAGTGTAGGATTATAAAACAAAATAACCATATTTTAATATGTAAATGTATTGTGTGTGTACAGACACACACACACACACACACACACACACACACACACACACACACACACACACACACACATATATATATATATATATATATATATATATATATATATATATATATATAAGGTTTTTTCAGTAAATTTATTTTGAGACACGAAAGTCGAATGCCTATTACATTGCATTTACATATATATGTAAATTTATATAATAATAAATGTAATAAATTTATATTATTTATATAATAATAATAAATTTAAATAATAATAATTGTAAATTTATAAATTAATAATTACATATATATGTATATATATATATATATATATATATATATATAATTTGAATATAATCGTGAGCGATTGTTACCAATGGCAACATTCCTATCGCATGATATTTCCTCATAGTATAGTAAATTCCAGACAAACCTCCTTCAATTCTTTCTTCCCGTTTAATAATAATAGATCTTCGACTGCCATCAGAACTAGTTGAAACATATAATCTTGATCCCAGGGGTTTGAGAATTAACTTCATTCTGGTAGTGGCCAAATATTGGTTCGTCTGGAGAGTATCACGTTGCCATTAGCTCAGCTTTTAGTGTACTGCTTTGGTATCGGTGTTGAATTGTTCGGAGGAAACACGGAAGCGTGTAATCAGAGCATTTGATCTAAAGGATTCGCATTGATGTAGTAGCTGCCTCAGTTGTATCCAATCGGTTCAACGATCTATTCGAAGAGCTCAGCTAGAACCGGTTGGAGCTGATGTTTTGCAAGCAACTAGAGGGAAATCATTTTGACACGAATGTGCTTGAGTCAGATTGCGGAAACTCTTGTCAGCTAAATAAATCCATGACAGACATGATTGAATTTACCAAGCAGCTTTCAACGGTAAACACGCTATTGGATGATTGATGACTTCCATTGTAATGCCACGGCATCTTGTCAAATAGGTACACATTTTCATCGGGGCTCAGTTGTGGCGGTAGCCCAACTAACGCCTCTATCCAACTCCTACAACCCACGCTAGTACATAATAGATGCTTTGTGAGCGCAGTTCTGTATTGCGAGAAAAATAATAATATACCAGTTACTGTCATAATCCATCTCGCTCAGGACTGAGGGCTTCTCAGTCCACACATCGCTCATTCACTGGAACAGTGATGTAACTGTAGAAAATGGAATTTTAGGGGAGAAACAAAATTCTTAAATAAAATACTTAGAGCCAACATCATTCACACTAATAGTCATGGTGTCATGTGCCTTGGTCGAAAGTTACCATGTTATTCCTTATCAAGATCTTTGTTAAGTATTACTTTTAAAATAATGTTTCATGTATTAAACCATACATTTACTCCCTTTCTTATAATTGTATCTTTGTTCCCCTGGAATTTATGAGCCTTTTGGCACAATTAACAATTATGAAACGATTTCGATCAGTCAGTTAGGTAAACAGTGTCACAAAGAACAAATACGGTAAGTCACACTATTCGAAAGTGAATATTTGATAAAAATGACACAATTGAACATTTATGGCGCTTGCTCTTCGTTTCCGCACAATACCATAGAAGACACTTGTGACAATGTTCTACCGAAAACGGGAGAGTTTCTTAACCCAACACCACACAATCAACTGATGCGTTGTTCTTCTCAGAAGCGGTTACAATCTCGCGCCATTTCAACAACGACGTAACTTCACCCACGCAGACCGGAACAAAATAACAGTACAGTCTATATTTCGTAGATGTATTAAGTTTTTGAGATAGTTCTGACCTATTTACCTTCTTTCGCACATTTTAGCAGTTACGTCATCGTTCCACTGGATGAGCGTTATCATAGTTGCGAATTCGTCACGTCAGCCGATTCGCGACAAAATACGCCCACGAGCACCAGCGATGGTTTATCGGCGCGGCGGTATTAGGCGGCTGTGGGCAGGGGGGAGGCATGGGCGTCGAAGCCCTGACCCTGATTTCCTCGCGGTCACCGGGTCGCGGCTCGGCATCCTTGAGCGGCGGCGCTGTCCTTGGGCGGAGGGCACCGTTAGCGCCGGTCGTCGGCCGTCGCCCGAGGCCGCGCACCGCCGCCGCTCGTCCGCCCTCCGCGAGCAGCGGGTTCAGGCGGCGAACGGACTGCGCCATGCAAGGACGGGATACGTGCAATGTCGCCCAACAAATTAGCGGTCACGGGTAAAAGTTCTGAAGTCAAAAATCCCTGGAAGAAAACACGTGTGGGGCCATCCATAAATTACGTATCGGAAATCTCGAGTAGTTTTAACACCCCGTCCCCTTTGTAACACCACTTCTTTATCTCTATGTAACGCAACGTAATGCTGCCTCAGACCCCCTCCTTCCCCCTTTAGGGTACGTAATTTTTGGATGACCCCTGTTAGATTATTGTGCCGTAAGCGCTATTAAGCCGATTAAGCTATATTTCCCAATGCTTTTTTCGTCTTTAAGGAGGCAACATGAATTCGGTCTTTTTACTGAAATAAAATATAGATACTTAACTTGTAGTTTCAGTACTTAACCCAACTGGCAAAAATTGACTTTTACCCCATGACCACAGAAATAATAGGGGTGATAAATAAATAGACATTTCGATTATTGGACATGTAAGATACCTGCATGAGGTAATGTACCCAAAGAAACAAAACAACAAAAATGAAACGTAATTCAAAACGGCAAGAATGAATTTCAAGTAGGTGATACATTACAAATAACAATAAAAACCGGTGATTCCATTTAGTGATTTCAAAAGTAGAAACGACATTCAGATGTTCTTGCTATACTTTAAAATTCACCACCACCGGTGGCGGAGAGCGACAAGCGCAGCGCGCTGAAGTTGTGGCGAACGGATTATGGGATGCGTCTTGCAAGGAGGGGACACGTCTTTCGTTGCTCAACAAATAATGGAGGCAATAAATAAATAATAGACTTCTTCTTCTTCCTTGACAAGGGTTGGGAAACCATTGGCCCGTTCCGAGACTCAGAACTGCTCTGACCACCTCATTCTACGTCTGCCCATGGCGTAAATATAATGGTGAAGCGGTGCGCAGGCGCTCGCCACGCCTCCTCTATGCGTGACGTCATCTTGGAGATTCGCGCTCGGCGAGCGCAGGGCAGGAATATGTCTTCACCCGTCTGAGTTACGTTAGGGGGGTTCTGCTAAAAGTTGAGGTATCCGTATCTTTATCAGTTCGTGCTTCAATGTATAATTCGTCTTTACAACTCTAAATGTAGCAGGTATTTCTATTTTTACGAAATAAATGGGCCACGTATTTTAGGAACGAGAGGGACCGCAGACAAAGTTATTTTTCATTAATATAGGAATTACCCATTTTATTACTGTTTTATTCTATTTTATTGTCTTATTTATGTTTCGAGCTGAAGAAAAGAAAAAAGAATTGGCATATCCCGTCCTACTTGTGTTTAATTGCAGTTGGACTGATGTAAGATAATGTCCGACCAAAAATCTAGTTCCTTCACCCTGAATTTGCTAGATGCATTAGGGATTGTTAATAATATTAAATAATTTCTCAATAATACTACTATTATTTTGCATTCTTATAATTGTCATTAACTTCTTCAGTTGTTCTAATTGCACTTTCTGTAAACAGTTCAGAATATTTTCTTTTCCACATTCTAATTTCATCACGTAACTCGTTTATTGCGTTAAATCAATTTGAAGACCATCTCCACAAACTGCGTTTTCATTAACTGACTCCTCTGGAACACTATCCGTCACGTCCACTGTTGCTTGTGATAACAGTACATCCACTAATTTGTGCATATTTCTTGAAACTAGTCGAATGGCGCGACTAGGATTGATTTTTTCAAAATTAATAGGTAACTTCTCGGTAGGCACTGCGTCAGGTTTTAAGTTTCGACTTTTCTGTGGTGTATAATTTAATAATACCTGACGCAATGGTATTGCAGAGCTATCTTAAGCAAAGAGGATAGAACAAATGCTTGGTGAAAAAAATTATAATTAACGTCATTATAATAAAATAATGTACGAAAACAAAAGACACCTTAATTAGTTAACACCATTCTTTGCATTGATCTTATCCTTTCTTCTACATTTATCCACGCTTCACATAAATTGGCATCTTTCGGTAAAGAAAAATACTTAATGTCTGTTCCCTTCGTTTTATTGTTCCAGTTTATGCAACCAAAAATAGCGCACGACGGCATTGTTTATTTTATTTCAATATCAATTCACGATATGTTCACCTTTCTGCCACTAAAAAAAAACACTAACACAAAGCAAATCGCGATTACAAAAATTCGACCTGTACTCAACAAGCGCCTACCATACAATTTCACTAGGCGCCAAGCATGCGAGCATCCATCGTGACGTCATGCGCAGAAGAGAACGAAATTTCGTTCCGGATCCGTCTCACCTTTATTGTTACACCATGCGTCTGCCTACATCTCTGTAGCACTTAGGTTTATATAACAGAGCTAACTTTGGTAATCTATTTGGCTCCATCCTGTTTACATGTTGGAATCATTTCTGTTTGCCTTTTAATATAATTTACTACACTATCAGTATTTAACCTTGACCTTATGTCTTCGTTTGGAACTCTGTCCCTCAAGGTTAGACCTAGTATAGCTCTTAAGAAATTCATTTGGGAAACTTCTAATCTTCTTTCGTCGTTTTTCCTGAGTGACCACGTTTCACTGGTGAAGCAGAGTGCGGGTTGAGATATCACATTGTGAAATCTCATTAGGGTGCTATTCAACATTTATTTTTAACATGCCTCTTCATAAAGCCATTAACCTTATTGTATTTACTTACTTATTTACTTATTAAATAATATACATTTTGATTATTCGACATACATGAGACTTGGTTGAGGTTATATAACTATATACAAACGTATAGTATAAAAAACTATACGAAAGAATTTTATGTTGGTGATGTATTCCAAATAATAATAGAAACCGGTTAGTCCATTTAGTGATTTCGAGAAGAGAAACGATATTCAAATACTACTTGTTCTTTTAAATTCCCCATCATCAATAGCGGAGAACGATAAGGCAACACCTTATAACTGAGTGTGAGAGTGACTAAGATATTGCCGGTTTGATCTGGCAAGATTCCAGACATTCGTTGATATCAAACACCCGAGAGTTATGGCCCCTGTCGGGATCGTGTTCGTAGGTCGACTGCTCTGATCGGTTATTTCTATGGTTTCATTAACGACATTGAGGTAAATCCCAGAGCACTACCTTTCCAAAACGGCCTCGATCCGGTGTGCGTCTTCCCTTCCTATTCATTGCCCCCAATCCGGACAAGGACGCTGGGTGGGGGGAGTGTACACCCCGTAGCTTCCCCCTCACAACCGACATATGCAGGTGAGGAAGGAACAAAGACAATTCGATTTGGCTATTAATAATGATTATATTCATATTAATTTCAACAAATGTAATTTAGAAAACAATTAACCTTCCCTTTAGAAATGTACGTTACACAACATTCCGTTATGTCCAACCCCAGAAATGGAGTTTAGAGACAAAACGTGTTGAAGTATTCGCTGGCGGTTGAAATGAAGGTATCCCATTACAATACACATGAGATACACGTGCATTGCTGAGTATCCACCAAATGTTTTTATTGTTTTGAAACCTAAATATATAATTTTAACAGTATTAATTGCTTATAAATTTAAATAAATAAAAACGTAAAAATCTAAAGTATGTATATTCTGTAGGGCTCTATTTGTAAAATGTCTTAATTATTGTATATCATCGTTGCAATCTTCACGTTTTTTATTTTTATTTTTGAAAATAAGAGTGGAATGAAAAACATATGAAACTATTTTATAATTTTATTAATAATTTTATACAATTTTGTAAATTAAGGGTGGAATGAAAAAACTATACGACGTGAAAACTTTTCAAACCTTTTATAGGATAAATCTAAACTTGCAGAAAGAAAACGTATTAGGAAACCAAATAAATATTTTACAAAACAGTGCTGCAGGCGACCAAAAGCTAAGGTGCTCTCGGAAGAGAAGAATGATGGGATGATTATTGTTTTGATGATCATGTGGAACAATGTGTAGTTTATTCTGAAGGCAAATATACAGCATGAGATCCTTGAATTTCTACTTCTTCGGCAACTGTTCTTCCGAATAAAAATTCGCTTCCTCTGAAATCGAACTTCTTGGGATTATTGGAATTCTTCATTGTGCAGAACCAACGGCAACATATTTTAAATGATTTTTTTAAAATTCTGTACTTTTTCTTGTAATACAAAATGTCGTGATGCCTTTATCCTGGCGGCGACCCTTTGTAGAAGTGGTGAGCCGTGGGGCAAACACGCAACAACTTGGGAGTTTCGTCCTTGAGACAGCTGAGAGGCGCCCGGAACTCTCCCGGTGGTTCGCCGGCCCCCGCGCCCTGACAGCCCCGCCCCACCTAGCGCCTCTCCCCTGCTTTCTACACCGGCGCACGCCGCCCATCGCACTTGATGACCTTCGACGGGACTTTCTCTGGGACGAACGTGCTTCGCTTAGCGACTGTCGAACCCGGGACTTACCTCACACTCTCGCTCCCGAACCTTTTCCCTGTGACAATCGTCCGTTTTTCCCTCCTGTGGTTCAATAATAACCTAGCAGTCTTGGGAAGTTCACTATTATTTACCCAATAATGCTGTTTGTTTACGGAGAAGCGTAGTGCTACGTAGTTACATTCTACTACTGTAATAATGTTTACAGAATATGTGTTCTAAAAGAACTTATAATGGCATCGTGCGAATAAGAGGAGCATAGAATTTCCATTCGTGAGCGAATAAGTTTAAACAAAATTTTCATGTCACAGTTTTTTTAAAAAGAGAATCAAAAGCACGTAATTCTTTTGTGTGTACTATTATAATAAATTATTCTTTACGGCACAAACGTCGCTGGCGTACAAGAAAAGTAGCACTTAATAAAAAAAGTCACTTTATTTAAGTGAAGAAATACGCGGAGAATCTAGTCTAGTTTTTCTAGAAAAATGGCATGTAGTTCACAAGACAGCAATAATCATAAACACTGAAACATGTATTTACACTCGAAATAAATGGCTCCGCTCAGACCCAAACCGTTCTCTTGTAAAATGACAATATTTCAGTAAAGTCCATATACTTGTTCACTGTCGCTATTTATTCACATACTAGCTCGAAATCTAACTTGTTTCCATAGAGATGCAGATGCAACAACGTCGTAGTCTTTTTAAATGCAGAATTTGAAAGGTTTTTCTCTGGAATATATTTTCTCATAATTTTTTAATAGTGTACTTTCTTTGTAATTACTTCTTGACACTTTCACTGAAAATCGAAGATTATTTTGGATTCGATATGGCGGCGTCGCGAAGTCAACATTTGACTGAAAGCGAAACAGTGGTGAATTGTGGAACTAGGTGGTCTTCGCTTGACGCTGCAACGGATAGCTGTACACTTAACCTAGAAACCAGTGTCTTTTGAGTTTTCCCAGCTGATTTATTGTTAGGTGAGTTCTCTTACTATCATTCTCTTTTATTGATTGTTGGTTCTTTCTTGTAGTTCTTATGAATGCGATTGGAAGACTGGTAGAACCATGACTCGAACGTATCGTGCTTTCGAATATTTCATTGTCAAATCAAGGGGACTTGACTTTCGACTGTATGTTACAATATAGTATGTACTAGAGTATATTTTGTTCTGCTATTGGTTGACTGGTACTTATATTGCGTGTTATTTATTCATGGATATATTACCATGTTTCACTTTCTCGCACGTTCGCAAATTGTGGGTCAGTTCCGAGTGGGGTGTCGATGACCACTTCCGTTCTTTTATGGTTCTGCACGGAACAACATGCACATATTCTCATTGTGGTATGTATCTATTCCCCACACGTGCACTTTCTTTTGGGCGTGGCGGATGTAGGATACCTCCACGATGGCGTTCTTATTTCTCCATCAAGAAGCTGAAAACAATTTTCCTTAGTTGACGTTAAGGTTGAATATAATGGAGAAAATAACAGTGACGAACAAGTTCACGAAGTGTGAAGATTAAAGGAACTGTTTACTATTAAACTGACAATTGTGACGTTGACATACAGATAAGTTGTGCATACCTATTTTACAATAACGCTGTTTTATCATCTGTTGCAAAATAATAAAGAATTACAGTGTATTGTTACTTTTTCTGCATAACAGAAATTCCGGGTTATTTAATTCATCAATATTAAATGGTTGATGTAGGTCCTGATAGAATGTATAATGCCTGACTGTCTTAAGAAGCAATACTTGACAGTCATTGTTTGATGAGCATGAATATGAGGACAGACTGAGGTCAAGCAAATACTCGACGTTTCCGTTTTTCTTTTGTTCCGTAGTTTCGAAACTGGTTACTAAACTGAATGACTTCTAGTTTTCATTTGTTGCATCAGTTTAGCTACGTAAAATGTAAATAAAAATACTGAATCTATGAATTAAGTAGTCGTTTCATGAATATTTTATTATACTGGGAATATCGAAGGTTGTATTGCTGAATGGAAATGAGCAAGGGGTGACATTCTAACCTTATTTGAATTTTATTCATTTAAAAGTACCTAGTATGCTTTTAGAATAATAATAAAACAAGTAGACTAATGAATGTCAGTTTTTAGCCTCTCACGTGCATCGATGACATTAGAACAATTGTCCAATATACGAAGAGTAGCACTCTGGCCCTGATTACATCGTAACTGTTTTTAGCCCTCATTGTCAGAGCGAAAATACCTCGTTGGCACCAGCTCGTTACCCGCAATTAGTGGAGGTTCAGATGTGTCATTCATTTATTTGTAAATCTTGAGCAGTTGGATAATTGTCATTCCTTACACGTGCACGAGACGAAAGAAATCCATTTACATTACACTGTAGACGCACAGCATTCTTGTAAAATTACAAAGTATGTATAATTGGATTTCAAATTACATCGTTTCATATCTCTAAAGAATATAAAGTAGATTCATGATTATTTTCTACCCATTATTTTAATTTAGAGATTTTTGTAAGATAGTATGAAATACGCCAAGCATGTACTACATTAGAATCTCCATTATCCGGGGTAATGACAGGGAGGCCATTGAAAATCGAACATTGAATGGCCATTTAAAAGGAAATGTATCAAAATAACGTAAACAAGCCTGATATTATGTGGGTTCAAATCAGTTTTGCTCCGTGGAGCCAAGGCTCTCAGGATCAGCGGGTGGCTAGACTGAAGGTTGTTATTCGTAAATCGGGAAGTCTGAAGGCCGGAGTCTTGCCGCGAATTCCGAGATGCGTTGCGAAGCGTCAACCAAGGTATTTAGTATAATTAGGTTAGGAAGTATCGTATAAATCAGTGTTGTCAAGGTCGATGCCACAAGCGGGATTCCGTGGCACGAGTGCCACGACGAAATCGCCCCTCCACGCAGTTCATCATCCCGGCACCAGACAACGCTATCCTTATTGTAAAACGGCGGGGGTAGTAATAGTTTCCTTTCACGACGCTAATTGCGCAGAGAAGCTCGTGGCATGCTACGGTGCGTGCCACTGCCACCAGTAGAAGACCTTGACACCACTGGTGTTAATAATAATTTACGACTGACATTGGAACTCGAAACTATACAGTTTGTTTCTCACTAGCCTTAGAAACTTCACACCAGAAAACTGATCCCTGTCTATCACATATCATCACCGCAATGCATTTTATCAGCGTAACGCTTTTCACCCGCCCTCTCTACCTCGTTGTTGGATAATTTGCAATTCATTCAGCTAAAGGCCGAATTATGCACCAAAACTTTCAGTCCTATTTGGATATCCATTTTGGATATTGTGAACATTAACGGTTAATTTGGGAATTTTACAATGTCAACTGCTCGATCCGACCTGCCACATCTACCTTTACGAACTCGAAATCTTCCCTCTTGCAGAATTCGCTCCTGGACGACTGAAGTTTCACAGTAATAGTATTGTTTTTTGAGTACAGAGCAGTCAAACAGAACAATCAAACAGAACAGTCAGGAAAAGTCTAAGTACAAACCAAATACAGTACTTTCAAGTTTTACATTAAGCATTACCTTACAATAGTTTATCTTCAATAAAGCTCCATTGCTACAATTGTGCCTACGGTTTTTTTATTGTTAGACGTTCTTGTCGTGCTCGCGCCAATTACTGGAAGACCTAATGATACATTGATATAAAAAATCGACAAGATTACCAATAATTTGACAAAACTAATTTGAGTTTTATTTCTTCGTCCGTTGACTAGGAAGATTTGTTGAGGCCAGATGACAAATTTTTTGATAGGTTCTAAAACGGTTGAACATCGCCGAAGACTGCATCACGAAATGTATATTTCCTTCACCCAGATGAGCCGAACGTTGCGTGCAATTAGGGATAGTTTCCTCGGGTGATTTACGTAGTTCGATATTATCACTTTAAATAATATTGTAAGAATTGATACTAATCATATCGAAAAGCATACGTAAATGTGGATGCGTGTACATCGAGTCATCAATCGGATGTAAACGGATAGGCCTTAAAAACAAATTCAGAACCCGTTTTGTTCACTTTAATCGTGCTTTTAATAAAATTCGCAATATACTACATTTTATTCAAAGAATTAAGAATCTGAATAAGAATGTGTCAAAGAATGTATCAAAAAGGATGTTTTGAAATGTTCTTTTCATACATAAATGCTACATAGATGTAGATTTCATGCCCACATTCTCCAGTTAACGGAATAACAAAAATAAGAAGTGCAACAGCTCCAGCACAAGTTACGCAACGTTTGTGAATGCGAATCATTTCTACATGTTATTTACTGGCAAGGCACCCTCAATTTGGTTTGACGTTTATGAGGGTCCAAAAAGCCGTCCACATGACTGTATCCACTGTATAGAGAGTGCGGTAGTACCAACTGTCTGCGTCAAAAAACAATTACAGTCTCTCGACATCAGTGACAGATAACACGAAGTGTTGAATAATCGAAATTAATCTTGGTCCTCTATTTTGAAATTCTGTTTTCTTGAAGTTATTGGTATGAATAGTGTATTGCAATGCTTTGACTGTAAGCCGTTTGGAAAGAAGAAATACTGGAAAATTGTTCGTTTATGCCAGTTTTCGAAGTACATTTCACTTTCATCGTAATCATTTTATTTAATAACATTTTATCACCATGTGTCATTGACTGTAATGTTGACATTCATTTAGAATGTGACAATAGATTAGTACTTTGGGCTGCATAAAATATATGGCTTGGTTATGAATGACTTTCTTTATATAGGATAGGTTAATTGTATATCACGATTATTGTGTTTTGTGAAGTATATGCATTTTTTGTTTTGTATTATTTGTATTATATTTTTTGTTTCACATCAATATAATGTATTATACTATTGTATACTATACTTCCGATAAATGTGCAAATTTCATAAACGAATAATTTTCTATTATTTTTTTTTCATTCACGTTATCTCTTGTGACGATATTGTGGTGTTGGTTTAAATTTCATCCACACGGCTATTTCCCATTCGTGAACTGGCTGATAACTCTCGTCGATGTTGATCGGCGGAGTTCGGTGAAGTTCCCGTACTGCGTGCGCGAGGGACCTCAACTGCCAGGCAGGGGCGATCGTAGACGAAGCAACGGGGCTTGTAGTTGGTCCTCCCACTTCGCCCGGTGCGGCGGCGCCCGCGCGGCTGCCTGCACGTCCCTCCCCGCCCCCGCCAGCCCCCACCTCTCCCCCGCCTCACCCCCGCCCCCGCACTGTGGCTGCGCTCGTCCGCCCCACCTGCTTGCCTGGCCGTCTGCCTTGTGGCCTGCTGGGTCACCTGAATTCCGGCTCTCGCGCCGGGCCGCATGCATCCGAGTCTCCTCGTCATCAAGCCCGCCCTCGCACTGACCTTCCAGAGGCCATTTGAGCACTGCGGACGAACGCAACCGCGCAGGAGTCGAAAGAAATATTTACATCACCATGTTCCAAGGTTTCAATAGTAGTAGTAATAGAGTGCCAGTGTGCATCGATGAGCCAGCACGCATAGATCGCAATAGCAAGCAATGGCCGAATTAGAAATGTGCTATTTTTGTTGTTTATTTTAAAGACGAGTAAAATTAAGTGATATGTATATTTCTCATAAGTTATGAATTGATATCAATATTGATGGCGATGCTGATATAATAAGAACAAAAAATATACCTTTAGATCGATTACTGTAACGATTACGACGAACTAAATAAAAGACGAAGACAAGAAAAGATATAAAACTAAATGGGCGTATAATAAAGAGATTACACGAAACTTATGTAGACTCCAAATATAGTAGGCATGTTTTTACACATCGACTATATCACGAGGAACATGAACTACAACAGAAACATAGAACTTCCATAGTCTTATTCAAAATTGCACATACGGGTGTCACATTTAGACTTTCTTCGAAGCGGTAAGTTAAGGTAGCCTCATAATCAGAAACTGCTACGTAATGCCACTGGAACTTCCAGTTGCCTACAGGAGTCCGTGTGCCTGCGCTCATCCGACAAGTTCAATTTATATCTAAGAATTATTAGATTAAAAGAAAAGAAGAAAATGAGAAGGGAAAACGCTATTATTAACTAATATACGAGGTTCTAACATGTACGAGAAAAATAATATTGTCCGGAGGAATTACGAAAATCCGTATGAAATTTCTAAATTAAAAATAAAATATGAATATTTCTTTAAAATACGAAAACAATTAACTATTTCTTACATTTCGGATGAATGTTTCTCCAGCGCGCTCTTTAGCCCTCGTCTGAAGAGCATTTATTTACAGTAGAGCTACTTGTACTTGACGCTGATATCTCGGGAAAATATACGACTAGAAACGCAAAACTGAGATACTAGACGTGTATCAGAAGTAGAGAGGCGGTATCAGTATTTCTCCGATATTCGTTATTTCTTCATCGCTCTATTAATATTGGAGGTATGTACGAGAAAGAAATATGGCATGCGACCTGAAGGTGACCTCACTATAAACTTTATGTTCTATTGTCTATCGCGGCAATCTCTTCATTTGTAAATCCTACCAGCAAATTTTGATTTGAATAGTACTATTATAGTTGCCAACTATCAAGATGATGTCTCCAGAGAAACATTTATCAAATATTTTATAACCTATCTTGTCATCTTAATTGAAGGAGCATTCAACGTAAATGAGTATTCAAAGCTTAACATATTAAATTCTCCCATGCAATAATTCATAAAATAAAAAGGTTTTCAAGCCCCTCGGGTGGCTCATGAACAGTGTGCAAGCTATGTCAGGAGGTCCCGGGTTCGATTACCGGCTGGGGCAAAAATCAAGCTGTAGCTTTCTAATATAAATCGTCTCAGTTTCTTTGGCTGTGTGACGAAAGAAAAAGCTTAGACAGACCAAGTATGCAAGATACTGTGACGGGAATACGTCATACTTGCCACATGTCTGCCTTACTTCCAGGCGTGGATAATAAATGAAAACAGAGCCCAGGCCTGGGAACAACCCAAGCTGAATTCTGACATGAGAGGATAGAGAGAAAGAAAAAGCCCCAAAGATTGAAGGTGAAATCGAGGTGAAAATCTATAAAGAGAAAAATAAATGGAGTTTGTATGAATGTAGGATTTGTATATTCCAATATATTACTGTGATGTGATGAGATTTACTTAGAAATTTACGATGATGTAGGAATCTTTCGTATTTTGATTTATGATGGTTGGTGGTATAGATATTTTTGAACAGTGCACAATGATCTTCCATGTGGCCAGCAATTTCGCCGTAATTTCAATCGTGTTATCAAATTAAAACATTGAGTTCCGTAAGTGAGAATGTTAAAAAATAATATACATGATGCTGAGTAACTAAAATTTCGTAGCATGTAAACTTGTTTTATTAGTCATTAGCGCCCGCTACTTGCACCATTGGTGCAATGAAAAAAACCTGTTCATGTACGCTTTGATGCCCCCTGACATCTGAGGAATTTCATTTTCTCCTTTATGTGTTATATTGCATCTAACATCTAATATAGCCGGGCGAAAATGCGACTTCCCGGTATGTTGCAAACAAAGAATGCAATTTAATTAGTTTAGAAACAACATTTAAGCAATGCTTGTCATGCTCGAGGCAGAAAAATTAATGTTTTCTGTTTCGTTATAGGGATAGAAAAAAATTGAATGGGAATTCGTCCATATACATATAATTTTCATAGTTTATTTAAATTTTGAATGTTTTAAATGCAAAAGAATTGTGAATAATGTTTATAAATGTAATGAAATGTATGAAAATAACATCTAACACTATCTCCAAGATAGATTCAGTTAGTACCTAATTCATCTCATAAACGTGTTTTAGTCAATTGAAAACTTTTGATGGATAGAACTGAAAACTATAATCCTTAATAAAATATTGCCAGTAATTCATCAATATAATGCATAAAATACAATGTTAAATAGGCCTGTATGCAATCTGCCGGGGGTTAAATACCTGTACGCAGAAGTGGAATAAAAAAGTACGTTCAGTACGTACTTGAGTGATTATGTGATTAAAATTAACCAAACGAGTGTCAGAACTCCAGAGTATTACCAACCGAGTATCAAAAATCAATGGATATTTCCTACGCATACACAGTGATACAAATACACTATTAATAATATAAAAAGCGTAAGCATTTATTAATTCAAATACTACGCAATATAACCACATTAACATCAACTTTAAAGAAGATCTTGCTAATGTTAAAATTTGATCCTAAAGATTTGATTAAATGATATCTTATCATATTCCTTCACTTAAGAAATATATGACGATTTTTTAATTGTGTCATCCCTCTTTCGTACCGCTTATACTACGTCATCGTCTTAGAAAGCTGTGCAATTTGATGAGAAACAGCTAACGAATGCAATCCGTCGGACAGTAACCTCTAATTAATGAAAAGAAATGCCAATTGGATGATAAATTATAGTCTTTCTCGTCAGAATCGCAAAATGAAAACATAAACACAGGTTTGATCTGGCAATGTTTGGTTTCGCGAAGTGCGCCTGCCGCCACGTGTTGAAGCTACCCCTAGATTGACAAATCCAATGACTAATGATGTTCATATTTCAATGGTCCGGCTTCTTTTGTGATTTGTCTTTGCCCCTGAAACAGGCTCGCTCAGATAGTTGACATAAAACAAAATTTATTTCCCAATCATCCGAGGAGCCTAACTAAACTGGAATTGAAATCTTCTCTTGTCTTCTTTTCTCTATGGAAATGCGTAACGATGCAACGAAAGATAGAAGGGCGAGTTAAATCGGTACGCTTGTTGTAGGGAATAAGGGATCTGGAAATTGTTGTTAATGTCTCGGTACTCTCTTTAGTATGATAGAAGAGTGTAGCTTATTTTCCAGCTGTGATGCAAACAGACAATCACGCTCCACAAAACTTTTGGTGAGGAAATTTGTAAACCTCAGATACGGAAATACCTTTTTGACTTCTGCGTTATTAGTAACTTGAAGTACGAGTGCAAATACTGTACAATTTTTTAATGATAGGGTTTTTAAGGTCTTTCTTATATTGACCATGATACTCCGTAATTCATTCTTATACTCCCTGAATTGTCTATGAAAATTGTTACGTTCCTCTCAAGCCGCTTTGTGAGTCACGGGACTAATGTGTCTGTAGATTGGGCAAAACTTCGCTCATCGTACGAATGTAAGGAACCTGCTAATAATTTTGAACAATGGCGCTGTCTTCTACCCATCACGACAAAGACGCACAAGTCCGAGCGTCTTCTTCCACAGTGTCATTTCTCGCTGCAGCCTTGGAACCTGAACTTTCTCCCAAAATACTTCCTGGCTTCCCTGCTTAGCGAGCGTAATACAGCGCATTGTCGCGAGTGTGGTTTAAACAGAGGTGTATAATATTATACAAACCTTGTAACAGTGTAACCAAGAAGGCATCAAGGAGCACGTGGCGCATCGAAGCGGAAATACCAAATGTGTAAATAGGCAAGGTATTAAACAGTAACTGTAATACTGAAGAGCGTATTTTGAAAACTCATCTTAAACACTGATTTCTTCGAGCATTCGTTATTTCTTATCAAAGCAATTTTAAAGCGTAGTTTTGTCATGGCCGTTTAATTCATCAAATGCGTCTTTCAGCCTCATTGCGACCATCTTCAGTGAGATTCTGTGGTAGCTGTGGTTCTTGGTAGCTGTGGTTCCCGGTAACGACAACACAGCTTACAGTTCACAGTACAGTTTTGTATTGGCCATGGCCCGTAGCCACCACAGAATCGCACTGAATATGGCCGCAATGCTGTCAAAAGAACTTTTTGCTGAATTAAACGTTTATGACCAAATAACACCCTATAATTGTTTTTATAATGATAATGTCGTGAACCACGCACCACTTCCTACTCATTATTTCTTATGTGGGACTCTGCCTGGTTTATCAAATTATTTGAATGTTTCGTTCGTCTCGACCCGCCATTTTTGTCGTATGACCGCTGACGTGTCGAGTCGTGAGACGATCAGGCGGAAATTCGTCCGCCGTAATAGGACACCAAGTATCGCGGGTGCATGCACCGCGAGCGGGGCTTGCAGATTGCGCTGCCGCCTTTCTCCGCTCCCGCCTGCGCCGCGGCCGAGGCGGCGCGGCGCGGCGCGGCGGAGGCGTGCGCGATGGCTGTTGACCTCCTCCGCACGGTCGGAGGCCGAGGCCGCGGCGGCGGCGGCAGCGACGTCCGCACCCTGCAGCCCGCGCCACGAGCCCCAGCCACGAACCTCGCCGCGCCGCTTCCTCGTCCTCGACCTCGCTGCGGTTCGGGCTTCGATGCCGACGCCGGGGAAAGTCGCCGAGACGTCGCGCGGACCCCGAGCGCGCGAGCACGTGACCTAAGATGTAACGCTCGTTTCTCCCGTAATGGTTTTTCCTGCACGTTGCATTGGGCAAGGGGTTGTAAATTCTTTTCCCCTTCTATTTGTTTCGTGCTTATTGCTTTGTTCCTTGGGCTGGAATGGTTGGTATGGTATATAGATGCATGGTACTCGTATATGGTCCTTATGAAAGGCAATTCTAGATAGGACTATACGTGATCACCTAATGATTTCGACTTTGTTTCCAAATATTCCTTTGTTTTCCGAAAACGAAAGTGCTTTCCGTAACACGGCCACTTAGACATTAAAAAGACAATTCACCGAAGTATGGTCAACCTTCGTTAATTACATTTGGTTGTCAGTATTATTGAAGTACAGGAAAAAATAGAAACAGTTTTCATTTATTAACGGGAGTACTGTCGTTATAATTTACTTGATATAATTATTATCTCCACGCAATCGTCTACAAAAGTCATCGCGGAGCGTGCCAATAAGTTCCCGTAAAGACCTCACTTCTTAAATTCTGAGCCTACTTTATTTGCTTCTGAACATAAATGTAGCTTCACTATCTGCTCTTGTTTTCTGAAGCTCTACGGGATATTAATGAAGAATTTAATTATTTAGTATTAATATTTGAGGTACCATCAAATATTAATTCTCCATGTTATCGCGACACTTTTTATAGAAAATCTTCATCTTCATATAGAAAATAGTTCATCTTCATATAGAAAAACACCGGGAGTTGGGATTCTGCAGCTCATGAAAACTTGCATTGATTGTACACGTCCCCGTACGTCAAACAAAGTATTCAACTTTTTTTACTTTAAAGAAATGCATAAATAAAAATGGATGCCAATAAATACGTAGTAAATATTGACCACAGAGAACGGTATCCGACTTTTTCTTTGTAGGAAAATGGAATCTGCTATCACTGATTACACGAAAAGAGTTGTACATGCCATAGCATACGAATAAATTTTCAATGACGTTTGTTGTCTGTTTCTTGAATTCACTTTTAATATACTACGCGGAAATATTTACTCTTTGTTAATGAAAGCCAATAATCTCGAGTTTGCCCAAAAAGACAGATATTAGTATTTTCACCCGAACGCTTCTACTACAAATGAAGTTTCTTGGGCATGCACTTTTCTGCGACGAAATTTGACTTTCATAGTTACAAACTCGAATTGTTTTAGTTGACAAGACATTTTTTGCTACACAAAACTCATGTAAATTTCCTACCGGAAATTATTTCAGTAATAAGTAAGATTGTTATCCAAACTAACTCATTACATTAACGGAAATTTTACAAGACACAAAAATTATCTCGTCTCCACACGCGGTTTGATACCGAGATATATTCTTGTCACATTTCAGGTGAATAAAGCTGGATTCTATCTCTATCCCTTCATTAGTTTTTGAAGGAGTCTCTAAACTTCGAAAAATACAAAAAACGTAAATTTTGGTAAAAAATGGAATGAGGTGGTTTTGTTAGACAACTCCTTAAATGTAAAGTTGTACAACAATAGTAAACAATGTAAAACTGAATACAATATTAAAGGAAATAAATGTGTAAGACGTCATTAGAATGAATATTGGAAATATACTGAAGTATTTTAATGAGATGTAAACGGAAATAGAAGACCGGGTCAAATGAACGACGTATCATTTGAAGTTTTTAAGCTGTTGAGCGGCAGTTGTTTTGTCTGCAATCTCTATGCAAATCTATTCGAAATAGATAGACATCTTTCAGAGAGAAAATGGATTGTTGCTCCAATGACAAGTGAATAAAGGAGAATTTGTACTTTCACTTACGTGAATTTGTGGCTGGCAATGAAGTGATTCATCCCTAGCCTTGGCAATGCTCTCCATGTGTTTTCCCCGTCACACTCCACTCCCACTGAGTCGTGTCCTGCTACCTCGTGGAAATTCTTAGGCTACCAGCCAGGGAAAGGTGGGTTTCACTGAGAAACCATTGGTTTTACACGGAGAGATGGCTATTCTGGCCAAGGTCCAGCCATTTTACCTTCTAATATTTTTTGAACATAAATAAATTCATTACTAGTACAGTCTGCCTATGGCTCTTGACTAGCCAAATGTATATACTATCTGTCCCCCCAATTTTTGAAAGATGTTTTAATTTTATAGTAGAATTTGAGAAAAATATGGGAGTGAAGCTTAAAATTAGAAAAGAAGCCTTGTTTTTGTTCCCAACGTCGAAAGTGAAGCTTTAATTAGTTAGGTCGAGAGTGAAATTAATTACACCAACAACACGATATAGACGTGAGAAATTTAAAGAAAAAAGTTGCAAGTCTTCCCCATGCCTTTACAAGGGAGAAAATCAAGCTCAGAGGGATCATCTCCGTAGATCAGGGGGGACATTTCATCAACACCGATTATCTATTTCGATTTCTGTCTTCCTTTTATATTAATTGTATAAAAGTGCATGGAACTCTAAAAAATATTTAGTTCATTGTTCCTCAAAAATAACCACGTGTCCCATGTACTCTCTTACAAGTAAATTTTTTTTTTTAATTCAAGAGTTAAGAGCACTGAGTAAAAATATACTTTTCTCTGCATGTGGTTACGGGAGATGCGTCCAAACAGTGTTTTGCAAACTGTAAGATGGATGTAAGGCGAACGTACTGCTTGTACTACCAAGATTTGAATCGGAATCCGTAGATGTAAATGTAGCTTCTATATATATTACTACTACCGCTATACGATACTATACTACTTCTAATATAAATGTAGCTTCACTATGCGCACGTTTTGTTGTGCACTCCTCTTGCTTTTAATGGTAGGAGTAGAGCTGAGGATGAGTTACTTTTTTGTTAGCAGTGTAGAAAAGTCGCATCTGCATTTCGTTTACCGTTGCAAGTATGTTTTCTATAGCTCGGGAAAGAAATATCTGTTTTTTCAAATGTTGCTAATCTTGCGCTTTTAAAAATTTTATTATTATATCTTTTTTATATTTTATTCATCTTTCAACTATTGTATTTATAGTTAAAATGTTGGGAAGGGATTGTGGAACTTAAGAAAACGTGCTCAACTAATCTTCTCCCCCATACGCCATATACAGTTTTCACTGTTTTTTTTGACAAAATATATCAAATAAATTAAATCAAATCAGATGGTTATTGACTGGAATGTACTTGGACATCAAATTCAGTAAGTGCACTCTGAAAATACGCAACGTTCATCTCTACCGCAAAATACACAAAGTGTAAAGTCGATGAACGGATTTTCAACGTAAAAGTCTATTTTCAAGCGTTTTGGGTAAATGTTGTGCGTAGCGCAACAAAATCAACGTCATTTTGAATATTTCCGTCCTGAAATAACTGAGAAAATGTTATCATACTTCAAACAGCAAAATTATTGTAGAAGAATTATATTTATAATAGACTTCTATTACACAAATAGACGTGAAGAGGAAGTTAGTCAACGTTGCACAAGTTTAGGGCGCATGGCGTGCCAGTCGCTGCCCAACCGTGCTCTTTAATAAAGTGCGTAAAGGAGGCTCTGTTGCCCCACCACTCCGTACGGCGCCTCCCAGCGCTAGTGGAGGCGCAAGTACTCTGAATGTGCTGCTCTCGAACAAGGCTTAATGAAGTGTCTTGTTCTAAAAAGTTTATGAGGAAGAAACGAAGGAATTCAGTCATATGCAGCTATAGTACCACTACTGTAATTATATTTGCACAGTATATTTGATTTAATTTATTTTTCGTTAAAAACACTAAACAACATTTGCGACGTATGGAGGAGAAGCATAATCTACGCACGTTTTCTTGAGCTTTAGATTCTCTTCCCCAACCTTTCACTATACTACACTGAATGACGAATAAGAGTACCAACAAAACGAGGTTAGAAACATTTGATAACTAGTAATTTTTCGTCTCGAGTAATAGAAAAGGTATATACATCGGTAAACGAAATTAATTTGATTACTGTGTTTTCACGTGAAATAAATACATTTTATACATTTGCAAACAATATGTTAATTCGCCACCCCGGTTCTATTCTTCCCACAATTAGCAAAAGGAATGAAAAAGAGCGCATAGTAAAGCTACATTTATTTTATCTATATTATTTTATGAATACTACATGTGATTACAAAATGTATTTCATAATAATTGCGATAGAATTTTATATTTAGTAACTTCCGTAGATGTATTGAATAGGTCTCCTCGCTAGGGAAGAAGGATCTGTGCTCATCGAATACGTGAAAATGCAGGTACCGCGTAACGGAGACTAGTTTTTGCATCCGGGGGGAAGCAGTGTGCAGGAGAGTGGGCTAGCGGATGCGGTTTCGGGTCTGCGGGACGGCGGCGGCGGTGGCGTCGTGTAGCGTCTGGGAATCGGCGCGGGAAGTGGGTTCGGCAGTCTGAGGGAGTCGAGGGCTGGGAACGCCGCCGCCACCGCTTCTGTTTGTCTCTCGGGTTGTCGACGTCGCGCCGCCCTGTCCCGCTGCAGCAGTAGCAGCAGCACCAAGAGCAGTGGCAGCCACCGCCGCCGGCGCCGCCGGTTCCCCAGGCGCTTCTCTGGGCTCCCACACGGCGCACGCGCGACCCCGCCGCTTGACTCCGCTCGCGCGTGGGAGTGGCGCCCCGGCGGCGGCGGCGGCCCCTCAAGACACCCAAGCCGGGCGCTGCACGAAGAGCCAGCGGCCGTCGTTCTTCTCTATTCGTCGTTCGTCTCCTGCGATAGCTCAACGGCTGCGCCGTTACCTCTGCAGCGTCGTTGTTTGGGTCCAAGGGTTCGAGCCCCATGGAGGTGGATTTTCGACACTAGCTGGGTCGACGATAGCCGAGTCGCATTCGCACTGTTCGGTAGTTTTCCGTTGATTCTCCGATTAATACCAGGTGAATGTCGGTGCCTCACCCCAAGAAACGGGCTATGGACCGCGCGCGATATTTCGTTTCTCTTCCACATCCCCTCTCTGTCACTTATACACACACACTTAGATGCACCACACAGCCCCTTTACATTTCAGGAGGCCAGTCGGGACCTTAGGGTTGGTCCCGGCTGGAGCTGTGCCTCGCTTGGGATTATCAGGTGGATATTGGCCTCCACCTTTGGAAGCTATGGATGCCAGGAAACATTTCTCTCCTTCACCGTCTCATTCCCAACTACTCTTCTCACCCTTTCTACTTTTCCCAACGTCTAAATTCAAATTTATCTCCACCTCCAAGTCTCATAACTAGACGGGAATTTAAAACACAATTGACCATTGCTCTCCATGACGACTACTAGTATACGTTTACGGACAAGAATTTTATAGAGAAAAGTTTGTTAGCTATTCATAGAATATTAAGAGAAGTTTGCTTATACTAGTGCAATTAAATTGGTGTATTCATTTATTTTTAACTCTTGAAGACAAACAATTAACCGTATAGTCATCATTTCTGAATTAAAAGAAGAGTAATCTACCTCAAAAACAATAATATACGTAAATTTGCAATTAAGGACTCAGTATAAATGAAGCTCCTGAAGTTGGGATCAAATCCTAGGTCTCGAAACGTCAAGAAAAAAAGGAATAAAAAACAAAAGAAATATTTTTTTACAAATATGTTCGTACTGTAACATTAAACAAGAAGGAAAAATTACTGTGTTTATGTCTGGCATTATAAAATGGAGAAAATAGGATATGATTTAAATATAACAGTATAGACTTATTCTTGATTGTAGGTCAATGAAACATTAATTCAAATTGCCAGCGTTTCGGCTTTTATTAAGCCTTCATCAGGGCTACAAGCAAAAGGATTTTTTTAAAACATTAAGTACAAAAAGTTGCTTGATCATCTAATACCTACTAGCCTATTACACAATTTTGACTAATGTGTATAAAAATTGCGTAATTACATACCATTTTCCGGATCTCTCGGACCTATCGCACGATTCTCGCACCTCATCCTCCCCACATTTTCATTCTTACGTTTCTTGGCTTTCATTTCTCATTAATTTCTTACACCTCGCCCCATTACCACGCCACCTTGGAACTGCACACCTCATCCTTATGTGTCCTCTCACCTCTGTCTATGCTGCCGGCTACATCATACCACTTCCTTTCCTCTTAACAATTATTGTTGTGTTATTTGGCGACATTTTTAATATTGTCCTGACCAAAATACCCGGAAATTCACACCAAAATTCTTCAGATACTAAATGCATTATGCTTTTCTACTCAGTTAATCTAATATATATGCCTTTAATTATAGGAGTCAAAATTATGCTAATATCCGGCCTACTTTGAAAACAAACAATTATACAATTTTTATACTTTTTAGTCAAAATTGTGTGTAATGCTTGTATATGCTAATACAACTTACGTTCCTGTAAACTGTATATTGTATTCCCGTGGATTTATGAGTATAACAATCCTCTCTTTCGAAACGTGTCCTGAGAACCTTTGATTCCATTGTCGCTGACCGCGGGTGGGAAGCAGGTCACAAGTTTAAAACACTGAAGGGTGGCGAATTTGCAATTTTCAGTGACGTTATGAGTCGATTGTTACAAATCTAATTTGAAAGTAATGCATTACCACAAATCGAATTGTCTTAATCGGATTACATTTACACTTAACTGCTAGAAAGTTTGAAGAAAGAAAATGTAATCGTAAAGGAAGCGTTGTGTGTGTGTGTGTGTGTGTTTGTTTGTATGTGTATGTGTCTATGGAAAGAAAAGCTTGTGGGTAAACTAAGGAAATTGATCATACCCAGTGGCGGGTCCAGGGGGTGGATTGGGGGACATGCCCGCCCAAGGCCGATAGTTTTCGTTTGTTATCTTCCTTTATTCGGCAAAATTGATTTAAATATTTATGTTAACATTATGTAATTATTTAAAAATAATATTGTATAGTAGCATACATACACTACAAAAATAATGTACAATATAATAACATATGCTTATTATTTAACAAAAGTATATGACGGATCCCTCCAAAATGATCGGCTGGATCTGCCCCTGGTCATACCTAAGGGAAGGCGTATCCAGAGACATGTTGGAAATGTCAATTAAAACGGCATTCCGTGGACCGTTGTGTTCATTCCTATCATACTGCTGGAGGTGTATCTGTTAAGTACGTCGGTGAGAGCACTTTGTGACACGTTCGCAATGAACACATGACCTCGGAGGTGCAGCTGAGTCGTGGTGAAACAATGGTGGTAATCACAGACTGTCAGCACGCGAGAACAGTGCTGTGCGTGCAGACGTGAATTCCATTGCTTGTGTATTTAACTGGCGACGAGTGGTCGGCAGAGATTTGTTTTACACGGTACGTAATGCGTCAATGGTGTGAGACTTGAGATAATGATAGTGGAGGCTGCGTTTAATGTTAACTCACATAAATTTGAAATGAAATTTTCAGTTCGAGTTGCATGGAGCGAATGATTAGTAGCACTTACGAATGGGACAAATCCTAAATTTTCTTGCCTCTGATTCCAACGAATCCTGAAAGATTTTCAAATATTTGTAATCGCGAATAAATTTATATCAATCTATACCAGAAGATAAAACTGCTAGAAGAGAAACATTTTAAGAAACTTTTGAACTCTTAGATGGACCGGATATGCTATTTTGGTACGTAACAAGAAATTAATTGTGCAAAATTGTGTTTAATAAGTTTCTTTACAACAAAGTCATAAAATATAAAACACAAAATTTAAGAGTGGTGCAGGCAAATAAAGATGACTTAAAACATTGTTATAATTTAATATACTCGAATTAAGAAACGAGATAGCAGTTTCCAGTTATTGGAATATTGAATCATTTACGAGGTGTATAAGATTCGAAAATTTGAGAATCAGTGTGTTCCGTTCTTTTTTTTTTTTTTTTTTTTTTTTTTTTGTGATTTCCAAAGGAATATATTTTTCTGATATGCCGCTATTTATTAGAGTTTCGGAGGTAAATTGCAAGTTCATGTTTTCCTTACAATGTATGCCGCTGTACAATAATTTAGCAATAAATATCTGTAATATAGAGAGACATCATTTTGTAGAAAATATTTACATAAATATCTTTATGCTGGACGTACGAGTCAATAAATTGTGTAGTATCTTAACTTCAGGATTGTTTTAGGTTTATTGGCATACAGTAAAATGGTTGTAGACTATTTCTTTTTACTGTAATACTAATATTAGAAGTTTTGTCAGTTGTAATTCAGAATATATCATAGAGGTATATTTATTAATGATATATAACACACAAGTAAAAAATCACGAAGAGGATCTTTTAATAGATATAACTGATATCGTAGTGGCTGATTGGGAAAGTGTACACTACCAATAACGACGTTAACGGCTTGGTGGACACCCAGAAGCTTGAAGTGGTTCTTGTGCTCTCATTTGCGTCAAATATAGTTGCATTTGTATTCGTTCAACCAACGGTTCTCGTTCTCAGTGCATGGGAGCGTGTGGCAGTACCTTATTATAACGCAACCTCTGGAGAGTCAGCGCCTTAGGCGATCAAGCACATGGTTTCCTCAGTATTGTTTTAGTTCAAACCGGCGCTGACCTAATTACAACATGGTATTACGTGTAATCCTAAGACGGATTTTTCCATCCGTCCGTACTTTCATTATTTCGCGTCCATTCAGCCTCCAAAAAAGAAAGTAAACTCTACAAGTGGGATCTCAAAAGGAATCTCCGCGCAGATACGAGAGTTGCGAAAATCCCCTTCCGCCACTGCGTCTCTTAGACAAGGAGTATGAAAAGAATACGCCGTCTTCGCAACCGTTTGCTTTCCGAACGTTCGTTTTATGAATCCTTGGAGAAGGGTTCTGCATTTCACGCGGTGACTCCCGGAGGTTGCGTCAAGAGACGCAATTGTCTCGTTACGAGACCGAGAAGAGTCTCCTAAGGAATTATGTCTTCTTTCGCCTGTTATCCTAACGCACATTATCGCACGTTTCAGTCACGCAACTGTTCTCCGTTTTTGCTACGCCTGTTCATTCTCAATGATAAATTGATTTTCCAACGACCCTTTCCGCCCTGCGTTGGGAATTTAAGTATTCATAAAAGAGTTTGGAAGTTCATGGAAAGTTACGCGCAGTAAGTTCTCGTTGGAAATTACCTTTCATGGCGTCTGACTTCGAAAATTGAATGGATACGTTATCGAAATCGAAAGAGTCTTAATGAACTCATATTCGGAATGGAACTCAATCGAACGATCCCAATGTACGAGGTAAAAGAGACACCTTGACTACCTATTGTGTCACTTTGATGATACTGTGTCCCATAAACTAATCATTGTCGCATTGGCATTTTATTTCAGTACCATCGCTGACCTTTGTTTATTACGAAGCATGCAGTGTAGAAGCGTTTTGGGGACGTAGAGGTAGCTCCTCCGTTTGCAGTCCGTTTATTAAAAGAAAGTCCCACGCCTTTATTATAACTCATTCGAGTTGTCATGCGTGTAGTTTCTTTATTCCCATACATATTTTACGTGTCTTGAGCATCTCCACAACGTCCTCTGTCCTTCACATCTCCCGCGGCATTTTTTAACGTGCGTTTAATCTCCCTTTCCAGTAGAAATCCGCTCCTCTGTTTGAGCTTTCGCTTTCGCTTTTCCAACCTCCTCTACCCTTAAGCAGCATCTCTACCGTTAAATACATTATTCCAGCTTCAATATGAGATGCCTTAAAATATACACCCAGTGTAAACACAAGTGTTTTGTTAAAGAAATCCATAACCGAGATTGTTTCCAAACATCTGAATATGAATCTAAGAAAGATCTGGATCTCTGAAAATACGATACCCTGGTGTGACTTAACAATTGTTTCCTGAATAATATTAACTACTTGCCAGACCTTGTGTGTCTCCATTCAAATGAATGAAGTGAATATAAACTTCATTATAGTATAAGTAGTATAAGTAAGGTATATAATACTTTTCTCAGATTTTTGATTGATTATCATATATTCCTAGTTCACTTAAAAACCAATTCCTAATGAAATGTGGGAGTTTTGTTAAATTAATTTGTTTACACATAACTTGTTATTAGTCCGTTATTACACAAAATTGTCACAAATTGCAAAGGATTGATGTTTATTTGACCAACTTCATTCTGCCTCAGTTCATATTCACGAGCTTGTTGCAAACCGTTGCATTCCAGTGTTTGTTCCCACGTTCATTCTTTATTCTAACGCTCCTTATGTTGCGTTGCAACGGTTCTCCGTCGTACTCGTAGATTTACAGAATGCGTTATGTTTTCGGAGGCCATTCTGTAACTGACAATGTACAAGGCGAATAAACAGTAGTTTTTTGACGAAACCGCATTGTGTGCTAGGAAACGTGAGAATGCAAGTTGTGCAAGAGAAATTTACGAAGAAGAATGATGTTATGAAGCCGCATCATATTTCACAACTTGCTTTACTAACGTCTTTCAGAGATACACTATAGATTGCCAGAGTAGTTATTTGTGATTCGTGGATAAGAAGGCAAAAAAAAAAGAACGAAGAATTACTCGTGATCAGAGAATAAAATCAGTGTAACAGAAGGGAATGGTGAAGGGACGAGAAAACAAAATCAGAAATGAGTAGATACTTCACTCTTGAAAAGGTAATGAATATTATATAATTCTATAGTTTTGCTGTTCGACTATGTTCGTAGGTAATAGTGCAAAATTGGAATTAGATAATATTCCTCAAGAGCCCACTGAAGAATACCACCGCATTGGCGAGAGGATTCTTGTAAACCGAAAAACGTGCATGCCGATAAGGAATATTCAGGTCAGTGGCGTTGCTAGAGCTTGTGCCACACAAATACGTACACAATAAGGATAAATGATGTGTAAATTATGGCATCTGACATACTTATGCAACAAAGAACTTTATTATTATTATTATTATTATTATTATTATTATTATTATTAGCCATACACCGGATGGCCGAGGTCGCTAGAGCGTGTGCCGACTCAACTCCCGAGTTCGAGTCCCGCCATGGACATGGTTGTTTCTCCCCTGTCTTTCATGTATGTGTATTGTCGCGGAAGGCCTTGTGAGTCTGCTGACCACAGACTGAGGAGCCCACGAATGTGTCAAGCGTAAAATGGTTAATATATGTCCCCATGAGGGACATAGTGGGTACCCGGCACGGATAGCCGAAATCGACAACCTCTGAAGTTTGAAAATGCCTCAGGAAGGAGAAAAAAATTATTATTAGCGATACATCCTATTGCAGGGCAAGGCTTTCCACTGGAAAAGTGGTGGTGGTGGGGTTCATATAGTAACACTTTCTGGTGAGCCGGTCAAGAAAACGGAAACTTATCATTAAACTCTGCTGGTTTTTAGCGCTTCTAAATTAGTCATTGCGCATTCCATTCTAGTTGTAGAAACATTTTTTAAAGTGCTGTCTAATGTATTGGCTTTCCTAGTTAACACTGCCTTCACACTCATCCCTGCATTTTACTGTTCTTGTCCATACATTCTCGGCACCTGCTCTGAATTCGTCATTTTAGCAGTTTTTCGCGTGGAACATTTCTTTTTCCAGCCCCGGGATCTCATGCTGTTGTCCTGTGCATCCACCAATGGGGTCCTTCCGCATGACGTTGAAAGACAACTTTCTGGATTTTCTTTTTTACTGACCAGAATAGAACTTATATACCAAAATTATTTCCAACCTTTAGTAATTCTAATTTTTCATTCTTTCTCATGTTGTAAAATACTCTAGTATCTGCCTTAAATATGAGTAGTCATTTACATAATGGTGGCGTTGGTTTTGGTGGTATTTTGGTATTTTCAATTTTGTCAGAAATGTATTATTTGTGTCTGTAACGTTCATTGTGAAACTAACATTGATGCAATCCTAAGGCAATTCATTCAATTTACTTTCTAACTCTTTAGAAGACTTGGCGAATACAACTACATAATCTGTGAACTTAAGATTTCTCATCTTCCATCTATTTCTATTCCATAATTTTGATTTATTTCTTTAAATATTATCTTTAGAAAGCTAATGGACAGCAGAGAAGTTGTACCTCCCTGCCTCAAATTTCACGAAATGTTTGATGTTAACTCAACAGTATATGCAGAGTGCTCCCCACATCTCTTTCAATGACTGGTTCGAGTTCTGATCGTGACGAATTTCCGATGCTAGATCGAAGTCAGCAACTAGGAGGACAATAATTTTAGCGGGCGCCTACTCTGATCGGTAGCTTTTTTTATGGTTTCTCCGATGAACACCAGGCGAATTCCGGAGCAGTTCCCTAACAAACGGACTACAAGCTGCGCGCGAACATTCCTTCCACTTCCCCGCCCTATCCTCTCCCCTTACACACACGCCTACATGCACTGCACTACCTCATAGATCTGGAGCCAGGAGCTTGTTCCTGCAAGGGACGGTACCCCGCTGGGTGAGATACCTGGTGAGGGTATCCCCCGCAAGCCAGACTGTAGGTCGGCGCCGGATCTCACTATCCAGTGGGGGGAAGGCCTCCTCCAGAGATAAAACATTCACTACACAATCGGGAATAGCCATAGTGGAAGTGGATGTTCCCGCAAACATCAAGAAATTCATCAATCTTTCAGTGACGGACCTACAAAATTCGGAATTGTCTCCACTTTAGCTCAGTCAAATTAGGCGATCGAAGGAAAAAATCCCAGAGTTTCGAAACTTGATGATTGTTCGGCATGATTGTTTCTTGGTACCGACTGCATAACATACTAAAGATCCTAAGTGTGACGGGTGTGCGGGGTCGGGGCGGCCGTTTGAAGTTGCTTTTTTGTCGTTTTTTTGTTGTTGTGTATAGTATCTCCATAACTATCAATCCCACAGAAAATTATGTTCTATTTACAATTAACGTAGATAAAATTTCCTACAAAAGGTTTCTGTAAGGTTTTGTTGTAAAATTAACCATTTTAGTGTTATGGGCTTGAAAAAGTTCTTGTTTATGTTTACAAGTCCCTAGTTATATCTTACAAAAATGATGTTTTGGTAAGTTCAATGCACAGAAGTATTTCTATTTTTGTACAACATTTATCAACAATATGTAATTGCATATTTTGCGCAGAAAACAGGAACATTCTACATCTTGAAAAATCTTAATTTGTATATATACATATATATGTATAAATGTATATATGTATATATATGTACATATGTGGTAAAGAATTGTATACACTGTCAACATATAAATTACGAAAAAAACAACACACACACAAATAGAATAATCACGTTTACCCTGAACATTGAGGGCAACTAAAAGTGAGTGTGTCAAAGACGAATGACACACGACGAACGATACTAACGTGTGTTTGGCGAGGGAGTCCAAAGATAAGTGAATTGGGGAAGCCCCAGCATTCCTAAAATCTCTAACGGCTTCGACAGTTTTGAAATGAGTTATGTTGTTTTCCTAATTACTGCTTCGGTTAATCGGGACATTTGTATTGTTTTATGTAATTTGTATGTTGATAGTGTATACAAGTTCGTACCAAATATTTGTACTAGATCCTTAACAAATAAACTATGGATTATCAGTTTTCGTACCCGAGGTAATCTCGGACCCCAATGACCACAGATACTCCCAAGTCTCTATAACAAATAAGATTTGTAAAGGTGAAAAATGTTCCTGTTTTTCGCGCAAAATATGAAAATACATGTTGTTGATAAATGTTGAGGAAAAATTAAAATTACTTCCGTGCAATGAACTTATCAAACATCATTTTTATAAGGGAGATAACTAGGGTCTTGTCGCAAACAAAGACGAATTGTCAAGCTTATAACTCTAAAATGATTCATTTTACAACAAATCTTATAGAACCTTTTTTGTGGGAAATTTTATCTACTTTAATTTTGTATAGTACATTATTTTCTGTGGAATTGATAGTTACGGCGATACATGCAAAAATCATCGAAAAAGCAACTTCAACCGACCGTCCCGCCCCCAGCTCCCCCACTCTTTAGGATGTTTAGTATGTTATGCAGTAGGTACCAACAATCGTGCCAAGTTTCAGAACTCCGGGATATTTTTTTTCGGCGGGTCCTCAGGTTCCAGGAAGCACGTAATCTGGGGCCGAACTACCGAGCGGGCGAGCGAGCGAGGGTGGAGTTCAGAGAGCAGGCGCGCCCGAGCGACCCGGACGTGGCAAACACCTCTCACCCCCCTCGTCCTGGCAGCACATTCTGCACCCGCACCACTTAGGTGCGCTCCGCAACGCGACCGACCACGATAGGCAGCTTCGTGAACGCGCTTTCCGCTGGGTGATAGCGCGGCCGGATGCAGCCGTGACCGAATGACCGCGACGTGGGCGGCGGGAGGACGGGCAAGGCCGAGTGGGTGCGTCCTTGTCTTTATCGTACTGTGTACACGGTCACGGCCATGGCCTGCCCCGGAAGTGAGTGGAGATAAGTATGATGTGCCCATTCCACTCGCCGGTGTTCCCAAGATATAACTTAAGATATACATGTTTAACTGCAGCTGTGTACAAGTTGCTGACAGTGGCTTACAAAAAATAATAATATCCATATAATAATAATAATATTAATAATAATAATAATAATAATAATAATAATAATAATAATAATAATAATAATAATAATAATAATAATAAAATGAGGCGCTCAATCCAACCGATGTTCGTTTTGAGAAAAATGACTTTCTCTATTTCGTTTCGTTCATATACACTCCGAACACATTTTTGATGGTGGAATTTGAGGGTTTGGCCATATCCCAATTCATTTGATATTTCAGCGCATGAGAAGTATATGGCAGGAGTTTACCGTTGTTCTTCTAACGTCTTTTCCTGAAAATGCGAAGTCGGCTGGGATCTGCCGTTATTATACTAGGCGCCTCAAACGTAGTAGTAATATATTCTGATGTAATGCACTATTTATGATTTGACTGAGAACTAATACACGTACACTTGTATTCATTTAAATATTTTACAGCGCACCAGAGTCTGTGTATTATAACAGTGTAATTTAATTAATAAGTTTGCGTGGATAGTTACATTAAATTATAATATGAGAGGGGGTCCAAAAATGCCTGAAACTTTGTTTTAAACGTTTTTTAATTAATAGGATCAATAAATTTAATTTGTAAAGTAATTTATAAACATTTTAACTGAGAATAAAATTAAGTATTTCATTTGCTAAACGATGGTATTAAGTGAATGAATGTCGTAAGTTTATAGGTGAAAATATGACAAACGTCTTTCCCAAATATATGGGTAGTACATTAGAAACGACGAGTGAGCATCTACTTTTTCTCGCATCGCATTCGGGTTAGTAGCTTTGCGACGCTAACCCACAGGCACTGGGATTTCCCCATTGAGTTAGCTTCTCAAGTCTCGTGGAGCCAGTTCTCATCATGGTAATGCCACGGCATGTTTCTCTTTCTATTGTTATTCTTTGTAACTCTTTCTGATTCAACGTTGCATTTCATATTTGGTCAACTTAAGAGTATTTAAATCTTTATAAATTCAGGTTATGTAATGGGTTTAAACTCTTACTGGTAGGACTCCTCGAAGTTACGAAAATCTGTATTTATTGCAGTTATAAATGTTTATTAAATGCTTTAGCTCTAATGTTGGGCGATGTCTTAGAAACAATTACATTTGATTTCGCTCTATATATCATTACACGGTATATTTCATAGTTTCAATCCAACAATGAATATGCCTATTAAATTGATGATAAAATTATTTAAGACAATTAGTATATAAAGGAACCACGTGAAAGAAACATATCTGATTTTATTTTCGAATCACATGGAGAAATCGCTAAGGACCCCCGTGTAAACAATACAAGAACTATCAAATTTCTGATAGTATCGCCCGCCACGGATTTTACCACATTTCGAGCACGCTAGATTGGAAGTGAAAGGAGAAGAAAGAGAAACCAAATATGACTTTTGCGCAACATTCGCGCAGGGAGAGTATGCACGCGTGCGTCGAATGATTAGTTCGAGACGTGTAATTGAAGAGAAGTTCCTCACGACAGTGCAAACCGACGCGGGGATGACTGCGGAGGAGGAGGAGGTAAATGTGAGAGCGATGGTGGTGGTGGTGGTGGTGAAGGTGTCGATGGCGATATTGAATCATCTGGAGACGGTAAGTGTGAGAGTGATCACTACAACTTTTGTAGAAAAACAAGTAGCATGGTAGATGAGATGATACCATTGGTGAAGATGGCGAAATTGGGAGATGGTGTGCGGTTGAATGAAATAACGTAAACTGTGATGACGCTGGTTTTTGCTGGCAACTAGTGATGAGAAGTGATTACTATAATGCGGAGAGGGTGTATAATTATGCATATGCAGACTAATTAGTACGCCCATGCTTAGGGACTCTCCTGGGTAGGGACTCCTAAACATTTTTAAACATAATGATAGATCATAAATATTAGTAGATATATTTCAATAATTGCAAGTTTCCCGGCCCGTGGCCGAGATCGCTAAGACAATAGTGTCGTGGCGATCTCGGACCTCAGGGTCGCGGGTTCGATTCCCGCCTCGGGCATGGGTGTATTTGTGTATGTCTATATGTGTCTATATGTGTGTGTGTCGTCCTTTCAATCCTCACTATCATCATTCATCTTCCAAAAGTGGATAGGAGTAAAACAGGGGTAAAAAATAGGATCCAGCGTAAGGCTGATGCCTGCGAGGTCCGAAGTGGCCTGTTAAAAAAAATTAATTACATAATTTCTGTAAGCCATTATTGGGAGGTCCCAAAGGTTAGTCATGTTTAGGGTTTCATAAGTTATTAATCCTTGTGGAGATACTAGATATTAGACTAGAGATGAGAGCAGTTACTCTACCTGGTGGACGCAAAAGCGGAGGTAATAATGGCAAAAATGGTGATGGTAACAACCGTACAAGTGCGGGAATTACGATTAAGTTTACATACTGTTAGTAGAGATACTAATATTGACTCAAGGTATAGGGCGACCCTGTGTGTAGTCGACACGGGGTTGTATGGTTGTCACGGTGGGAACGGCGTTGGAGGAACGACGTTGGCAGAAACGACGTTGGGGGAACGACGTTGGGGGAACGATGCTGGGAGAAAGACGTTGGGAGAACGACGTTGAGGAAACGACGTTGAGGAAATGACGTTGAGGAAACGACGTTGAGGGAACGACGTTGAGGGAACGACGTTGAGGGAACGACGTTGAAGGAACGACGTTGAGGGAACGACGTTGAGGGGAACGACGTTGAGGGAACGACGTTGAAGGGAACGACGTTGAGGGAACGGCTTTCGGGGAACAACGTTAGGGGAACGACGCCGACAACGATGGCATTGATGATGACGTCGGGGAAGGTGTTTGGGCAGCGGAGGGGCTGGGGCGTTGGGGCGGCATTGGGAATGGCGGCGGCGGTGGGGCGAGGCCGCGTCACGAATCCAGACTGCTGCCCCCCGCGCCCGGTGCTCTCGCGACATTTGAAACTGCGCAAAGTGACGGAGAAAGCGGCTACCAGCTCGCCGTGCTCTTCCCCCGTGCCGCGTGCCCCTCCGGCGGCCCCTCGCCCGTCGCGGCGCCACCGTCGCGTCGCCCCCGCCGCCGCCACTGCCGCCGCCGCCGGCGCTTTATTATTATTTGCTGAAGAAGACGGATGCGGCATTGTTCTCCGGCGCTGCGCCGCGCCGCGCCGCGCCAGGCTCTCCACAATACCTCGGATCGCGACGCGCGCGCCGACCGCTCTGCTTTGTTGCTGCCGGGTTGAAGGGCAAAAAGTGCGGGAGGAAGACCCATTTTCGGGAAGTGTGAGAAAATCAGGTTGCACGCTGCATGACAAGTGCTTGTTTGTTTGAGATGGTGGCCTACCCGCAACTGAAGATCTGGAATGGAGTTTTAATAATTGGTGGAAGAGTTCGGTGTGATCGAGATGTTTGATGGAGAGCGTTTTGTGAAAATTTCAAATGAAGTTTGTACACCAAATCAGTTATTTTTTTATCAGAAACGGATGCGATGTACGTGCATTGCCAAGCGAATGAACACTACAACTCAGCAGATGCATGATGATGCTGGAGTTGAAATCAGATTCTGTTGTATTATTTATTTGTTTCTCTAATTAAAGTAATTATCCATGAATTATATATTATATATATATATATATATATATATATATTTATTGTGCAATCGCTCTCATAATATTAATTTTTTAAAACCATATCATTCCACTTAACTGAGCACTGGCGTCTATACTTCCTAGAAAATAACGTAATGTTTAATGCAACTGATTACAATTTATAAACTCGTATACATCATAAAAGGACACTCCAACTCTTGTGCATCGTAAAAACCACAGCCAGCGGGGCGAACACTTCAGAAAAACGATAAATCCTTCACCTCGAAATGTGGGTAACCTGGATAACGTAGATAATAAAGGACGTTGACGGAAGAAAGGCATGGCGCGTTCTGAAATTTCTCGTACATCATTATTTATCTCGCGTAGACGTGAAATGATTTCAACACTCCTCACTAATGGAAGAGAAGATAAGTCTTAAAAGAAAGTTGATTGAAGGTTTAAATCTGAACTTCTTATTTATCAACAGAGTGAGGGATCCTGAAAGGCTATACATGAAAATATGCATATTCATTCCTGAAGTGAAACGGTATCTGATGATCCACATTAAAATACATTGCCATTAATTACAGATCCACTGTGAGAACAAGCTCTTTCTAGATCAATGTGAATGAAAGGACCCCGATTACTTTTAAAGACGTTTGTTTATAATTATAACAATAAATTTTATTGCGAACCTTTCAGTAATTACAGAAAATAATTTGGGGAATTGAGAAGAAAATATTAGTTCATTAGCTCCCGTGTAATATAAAATATTGCTATAGCAAATCAGCCACACATTTTGGCTATTATCGTTATCATGCTTTTCGTGAAGGAATTGACATGCTGGCGTCAGAAACTTGGAGAACGTTAATTGGAGTAACTATATTCCCCACTAGTCTCAAAAAACCTGTACGATCCAGAGGCAATTTTAGGGACCATCTCAACATTCGTTCAAGGGTCGGGGAAACTGGACGAAAAAACTGATCGAGATACTGCCATTGAGCAAGAAGCTGAAGTGCAATATTTACTACAGGCATATTTAGTGTTGTAGAATTATACTGTCCAAATGGTAACTAATACATTAAAGACCATTATTCACGTTGGGCACCTCTCAAACAAATGTAGCAAACACCTGAAGCGAGCGGTCGGCGCAAGATGCCTGGAGGAGACGTTTCACCGCTCGCGCGCACCATCTCTAATATACGACAATTTCATCTGACGAATGTGACAGCTTTCCGTGCCGCTTCGCAGGCAGAAGCGGGAAGCCCTCACTGATGGCGCGAGTTGAACCGGTTCCGAATCAATGATTCGTTCCCTGTCGCCGTCACGATGAAAAGTAAAAGTTTCGTGTCACATATGACGCGATTCACCATTCTGACTTTTGCGCGTCTCGTGAATTCACACGCTCCATCGTCAGTAAAGATGAAAGAAGCAGCTCTGTGAAATGTTGCCGAATGGAGAAAAATAATGAGAGGTAGTGTTGAAGATAACAATCCAATTGTATATTTTATTTACGAAAATTTTAGACGACAGACAGAATAAAGATAATCTCTGAACACGAGTAGATTGAGAAGGTCGTTGTGGTAGTGACATTTTGCACAAAACAAACAAACAAACAAAACACAATAAAAGTACCATACCCCAATGTTCATCCAGCTTGATGCAATATGTGCTTCCTTGTTTTGATATTTTGTTCTTCGTCGCTTTTTAACCATATTAGCGGGAGAACGTGTTTATTTTGTCGAAAATTGTCTTTGTCAAAAATGGACACTTGAACTAAATATTCGTATCACATGTTCGCGTTGACATAATATTGATTTCATAAATAAATAACATGTATTGTATATTGTTTATAGGCAATACATTTCAATTGAATATTGAGTGATATCTACTAATCAACAATAATTGTGCCCCTTAGATATTAAGTTGTTTTATGAAGTACTGAAAAGTAAAGAGAATAAATATACTCAAGTATTGAAGGGCGTTTACCAACACGTGCTTAATGGTTATTACTTTCTTTCCGGAGGTAATTTAGTAAGCGAGCTCTCATGTTTGCCGCCACTTTAACGCGTTGATTACAACAGGTAACATTCCCCTTTGCAATTCATCACAACGTTACCCCACACTTTCGTGAAGGAAGCGACGACGGAACAGACTCGTCGGCGGCTGCAAAACGAATGCGAAGATCAGATAAAAGGCAAGTGAGGGGCGGGGGCGGAGGCGGAGGTGTGCCACGTGGGAGCTCTTCCGCGAGAAAGGTATGCAAACGAAGGCGCGGGCAACGAAATTGCACGGCGAGGAGCGAAGGCGAAGCAAGGCGGTGGGCCCGCGGAAGGCGGGCCTTGCGGGGAGGCGGCAGACGGCGGGCAGGTGGCAAGCGACGAGCGGGCGGACGGCGGACGGGCGGACGGGCGGACGGGCGGACGGGCGGACGGGCGGACGGGCGGACGGGCGGACGGGCGGACGGGCGGACGGGCGGACGGGCGGACGGGCGGACGGGCGGACGAGTGGGCGGACGAGTGGGCGACGAGTGGGCGGACGAGTGGGCGGACGAGTGGGCGGACGAGTGGGCGGACGAGTTGGGCGGACGAGGTGGGCGGACGAGTGGGCGGACGAGTGGGCGGACGAGTGGCGGACGAGTGGGCGGACGAGTGGGCGGACGAGTGGGCGGACGATGTGGCGGACGAGTGGGCGGACGAGTGGGCGGACGAGTGGGCGGACGAGTGGGCGGACGAGTGGGCGGACGAGTGGGCGGACGAGTGGGCGGACGAGTGGGCGGACGAGTGGGCGGACGAGTGGGCGGACGAGTGGGCGGACGAGTGGCCGACGAGTGGGCGGACGAGTGGGCGGACGAGTGGGCGGACGAGTGGGGCGGACGAGTGGGCGGACGAGTGGCGGCAACGAGTGGCGGACGAGTGGGGCGGACGAGTGGGCGGACGAGTGGGGACGGACGAGTGGGGCGGACGAGTATGGGCGACGAGTGGGCGGACGAGTGGGCGGACGAGTGGGCGGACGAGTGGGCGGACGAGTGGGCGGACGAGTGGGCGGACGAGTGGGCGGACGAGTGGGCGGACGAGTGGGCGGACGAGTGGGCGGACGAGTGGGCGGACGAGTGGGCGGACGAGTGGGCGGACGAGTGGGCGGACGAGTGGGCGGACGAGTGGGCGGACGAGTGGGCGGACGAGTGGGGCGGACGAGTGGGCGGACGAGTGGGCGGACGAGTGGGCGGACGAGTGGGCGGACGAGTGGCGGACGAGTGGGCGGACGAGTGGGCGGACGAGTGGGCGGACGAGTGGTCGGACGAGTGGGCGGACGAGTGGGCGGACGAGTGGGCGGACGCAGTGGGCGGACGAGTGGGCGGACGAGTGGGCGACGAGTGGGCGGACGAGTGGGCGGAACGAGTGGGCGGACGAGGTGGGCGGACGAGTGGGCGGACGAGTGGGCGGACGAGTGGGCGGACGAGTGGGCGAGACGAGTGGGCGGACGAGTGGGGCGGACGAGTGGGCGGACGAGTGGGCGGACGAAGTGGGCGGACGAGTGGGCGGACGAGTGGGCGGACGAGTGGGCGGACGAGTGGGCGGACGAGTGGGCGGAACGAGTGGGCGGACGAGTGGGCGGGCGGACGGGACGGGCGGGCGAACGGACGGGCGGGCGAACAGGCATTCGGGCTGATGGGTGGGCGGAACGGGAAGGACGGCGCTCGGACGGTGAGGCTTGGTCGGTGGAGTGGTAGGGAGGTAGAGTGATTGTTGGGGAGGGGGGGACTCCGCTGGTGGGCTGGTGGCCGGGGGCCCGTGCAGGAGGAGCGGCGAGTGGACGAAAGTGGCGCCCGTTGCCGCAGGCGGCTGCACAGGCAGAGTGAACGAAGCTTCGGGAATTTCACGAGGCGCGCGGGAGGAAATGGACATCAGCATGGATATGTAATACTAATGTACGTATCAACAATCGGTCAAGAATTCCTCCAATGGTACGGTGTATCACTTAGAATATTCAGTTCTAATTATTATTACAATAACACATTTAATTATTGCTATTTATTATTGACTCTTTGTTTTATTCACATGTCTCTCCAATTATTCAACGAAACTTCATTTTCAAAATGATTGATGTTCAGTGAATAAACAAAAAATACATTTTGTTTAATACATTAATAAATAATTATTAATTAAATTAATATATAAAATACATTAATTTAAACGAAAGACATTTATTGACGATAGTGATAAACTATCGTCAATAACGAACTAATTATTAAATAGCGGCTTTCTTTTATACGCTTCGTCATGGTTGTTATTTGGTTAGTTCATAATTGTGTAAGAATATAGCAAAGTATTCAATAAATATACCTACATTTAATGTCTGACGGTTCTCAATAATCATATTAAATATATTTGTAGCCTACAAAAGAGACAATTACGCCGAGCATCTACATATTTGTTTTACAATGACGTCACCTATTAATTAACCCTAGCAATTTAACGATATCCGTACAATTTTCGAGACACTAAATTTGTTTAAAATTTACATATTTATCGCGAAATTGCAATTGAACTGAAAGAGATGAGAGAAAACAGAAGAGGGATAATGAGTGATCTTATATGCAGTATGTGGAAGGTAGGTGCGCTCGCGTGTATGATTTTATTAGTCTTTATGTTTCTATTTGCTAGAAAGAGTGATAGCAAACATTACTACTGTCTACGTAATAGTTATATAGTATCCGTGCTGTGTAAAAATTACCCATGTCTCTCTGTGATGCATCATTATTTTCGTGAAACCGCTGAACTATTGGACGTAGTATTGTTTATATAATCGATTCACTCACCTGTTCAAACGTTGACACCAAAGACAGAAACTTCTCTACCACGAACTTTTAAAGAAATATTCTTCTTGATAAAGCGTGAAACGAAACATCTTCATATCCCCAATATGAATTGTGCGGATGATGTTCATTACGTAAATACGTTATTTTTACTTTTTGCCGTACTACGTACCTACGTAGTAATGAGAAAGTATTGTAAGGCTTCAGCAAGAATCCAATTTTTCGAGAGAAAAATGACACTGGTATTGAAAAATTGGATAAATCTTATTGCTCTCAGAATGCAATAGTGGCACAGCTAAAAATAACGCGAATTTTGAGCAAATGTACTCCTCAGAATTGAAGATTGGTCTACTTTCCAGCAACAACAGCAGCAAATTTGTCAGTATAGTATTCCACTCTCAAATAGCAGAAGTGTGAATGTAAGAATGATGCGTTTCAATACAAGGCGAAAACTTCAAACTCATTAATATCAACACAAGAATTTTTGAGTTGTCCCATTGTTGCATTCCACGAAACGATATGTAGTAAATTATTTCCACTAACATGCTATGTAGTTCGAATCCACGTTTTGTAGCTCCTTGATACCGAAAAATCGATTGACGACAAACGTCCATCAGTCCGTCTGTCTGAGATCGAAGCTAGCATCTAAACCATGGAGATGATTTTCTTCAAACCGATGTTCATTCTTTAGTCACTCCTACAGATGTGGGAGAAAACGAGTTGGAAATGCAAGGCACACAGTTGGTTCATTGGCTGATGCTGAAGCAATTCATTCGCCTGAGAATCATTGGAGAAACTATAGAAACAATTGTTTACAGCAGCCGACTGCTAGAATTGTCTTTTGAACATTGTCATTGTCACATATTTTTTTATTTATGTAAGTCTGCCATTACGTTCGAGCTCAGAAATGCGGTGCTTGCCGAGTTTGAATATGCAACTACATAAAACATTCTTACTAAATTCTTGGGTGATATTGTACTCTTGTAACAGACCAGCGTAATCAGTTTTATTTATTGTTTACTTAACACAAGAATTATCGCCGACAGCACCATGGAAAAAACGGTTTTGTTGAATGGAAAGAAATCGATGATAAACAACGGACACGGTGGTGTCGCTTTAAGGAAAGATGAAATGGCATGAATGAGCAGCCAGCAGGGGAAACGATGAGAAGTGACAAGACGATGGATGGGACAACCGACGACCAGGGAGGCGGAGCGCCAAGGAAAGTGCTGGCGAAGCGGGAAGGGAAGGGACGGGGCGTGGCGCTGTGGGGCGGGGCGCGGAGGAGGCCACGGGCAGGATGTCTCGTGTACGAACGCGCGTGCTCGATCGTTAGCGTGAGGAGAAAGTGCTCATCCATCCTTCTTGGTGAGTATAGAAGAAAAATTCCAAAAGATTGTCTCTTAAGGTGCAATGATGGATAATATGATTGGTACAGAGAAAAATTACCTACCATGTGAAGCGCTTTAATATATGAGACAGTGTTTAGTCAAAGATAAATGATCGGTCTGCTTCATTAAAACTAGTGGTGCAAAATTATCCGAAAACTAATTATATTTTCCAGAAATTGTTCACGACCAATTTCAATATCTATCTTTGAACAACATATTGCATCAAAGGAAAAAAAATCTCTATCTTAAATATTTTACTTGTAGGAAGACGTCCAAAAACGTGTGAACTTTTACAATTTTCGACAAATCAGAGATTTTCAACGAAAATGAAAGCTGAGCTATTCTTTTAAGAGTTCTTTACCCCGAGGACAAAATTTAATCCAAACATTGGAGCAATTGTTTCAGAAAATTTAGAAAAAGTTGATGCTCCATGTAATGAATCCAACAAATCCAAATATCCGTTTCAAACTCACAAGGTTTTTCAGTTCGGATCGATAGGTGGGTATTTTTTTTTTTTAGAAAATCGCCTGTACGGTTTACGTGCTATCTACAGACAGAGAGACCACCCACACCATCCCCACAAAGAGAGAGAGAGAGAGAGAGATACAGACAGACAGACAGATCGAAGTTTTGCCATCAATCGATTTTTGGGTACCAAGAACCCAGAAAACATGGATTCTCACTACACGTTTTTGAGGAAGTTATTTACAACATACAGGAACAAGATTTATCCATTTTTTTCTTTACCAGGGACCGATATTAGGTTTTTCTGTCAAAAAGATCGCCGATTTCGCCACGCGATTACAATACTTTCTCTTTACCTCTTACGTAGTAAGGCGGGAGAGTAAAATGTAAAATAAATCATCTGAGCACTAAGGTCGAATTTTAATCCAGGCAATGTTAATTATCCTCTGAACATTCCAATAGTATTTTCTTCTAAAATGCAGTGTATGAATGGCTCTGACGTAAAGATTATTCTGACTCCGATACCTCAATTTATGGCTAGTAATTAGCCTCCGGTCGTTGTCCTTTTTACTTAAACCCTTTAAATCAAAATGTTCATTTTCCTGATATCGAAGGCGTTTCCCGTTCGGAGTATCATGTTTAATACCGAACCCTTTGTATATTTTGTTCATTTTTGACCCAAGATGTTTAACTTCAAACGTCTTGCTCTGTGTAAACTTAATATGCTTTGTGAAACCAAATAATGCTTGCAAACGCAATTACAAATTTTTGGAAGGTATTTATTGCACCAAATTTACAGTACATTTGAGAAGTGTTTTTAATTATAATTTAATTGCAAAGACATAGAATTATTGAGACAATATATATGTTGAATTAATTAGAGTTACCACTTATATCTGATGCAAATAATGGTGACTCTCGACGTTCTTACGGTAATATATTATTGAAATGGATTTTCATACATTATTGCTGAATAAATTGTAGTAGTTAACGTCGCAGATGATGTGATTGTAACCATTTTAATTTAAAGATATTTTTATGAACTTAACGGCTAACTTTGACGTCCATTGTTTTCGCTAGTCGCCACTGCAGTAGCGTACAGAGTAAGTCGTCAGAGTGAGCACCACATTAAGGACCAGTGAGCTGACAAGTAGTTGTTGGCATGGCAGGTTACTTGTTTGAAGCCTTATAAGTAATATTCTTACATCCATGACTGTTGGCATTTCATGGGTAATGCCTAAGGCGATGGGCGTTTGCATTCTAACGGATTTTACTGACTATTGTTTCATGTACTTGACCTTCGGCGTTGCTGTTGTCTTGATCATTGAAACAGTTGAATGTATTTTAATATTTGGCTTGATCTTTGGCGTTGAAGAAGTCATAGTCATGGTGTTCTCATGGACCAGAGGCGTGACTTTGACATACATTTCTGTGTGCTTAATGTAATAACTGCTGTGGGGTGACCCTTGAAGTAAACATAACGATGTTATCGTAATCGCCATTGCCGTAGCTTTGACGTAATCGTGAACTTGATCGTTAAAGTTCGTCTTTTTAAATACCTTTTTGATGATGGTTTTACTAAAGTTATTTGCACACCATCATTTGTTACATTCACTGTGCGCTTTAAAGTAGTCGCTACTAACATTCATGTTACCGATTTTAGTGCCATGACTGACTCCTCAAGAGTTGTCTTTAATGTCGCAGTTTTCATTACTGTTCGTGTGTCGTATTTAAGCGAGGATACTAATCCAAATAAATCTTGGTTATCATCCATATTGACGTAGAGCAAATTTAAATACCTGAAAATATTGATTTTATTAATATTCATATTGAGTTAGGTACATATTAGTTGTTCTTACTTGTGTAATTGACGTCTGAAGTGGATACGAGGCGCCGAGCTGACGTTAAAAGTAATCTAGTGTCCTTCATTGGGAGTTTTCTGGCGTCGGAGGCGGTGGTGGCGGTGGCAGCGGCCAGGGAAGAAAAGGCGGGATCGGTGGCGGCGACGGCGAAGATGGTTCCCGGCGCGGGAACAGCAAATAGATCGCCATCGGGTCTTGGTGGTAGAGCGGAACAGAGCACACGACTCACGTAGCCAGTAGCAAGGTCACCAAACCGTTGAGGAAAAAGTAACACGCGGCACGTATTTGCAAGAATCCTCGTTACTCCTTGGCTGAATACATTGTGCTCGCGGAGGCAATCACATTTGAAGTCCTTGCCTTCAAATGCGTCGCAAGGTATTGGCGTTTAATGGACTCCGTGAGGGGACGTTTTAATCAAAGGCGTCATAAAATCTGAAATACCTTTTCAAAGGTTTTGCGATATTGAGGATACTAAAATGTATTCTCTTTTTAGGGGGACGGGTCACGACCTGCCTATCAAACCACAGCTGACTTTGAAGTGAAGACAATACAGTAACAATCGATGAAAAATGAATTGGTCAAATTAAACCATCAAATAGTCCAGAATAAAACGTATCTTCGTGGTTTCGAAGATTGCTTTATTGAAGTAATAAAGAAGTAATAGATTTCTAGAGAATGAACTTTGGAGGAAAATTGACATTTTTTGGTGCTGGCAATATTAAACGGTTTAAAGAATTGGAAAATATTTTACTGCTGTTGCGATAACCGCTTGATGGTAGTGCGTTCGTAAAACCGACGTTTGTTTTCTTTTGATTGTGGCCTGGCCAATATAAACAACCGCATTTACATGTAAAACAATTGTCATTATTCCAAATTCATTGTGTTTCTTCGAGCACGTCAACTGCTATGGTCATTAGTCCCCGTAGTGTAGTGAATGTTTTATTCCGCGAGGTGACAGCTAGATGGTTAGATTCGGCGCCGATGTAAGCGTCGTCTTTCGGGGTATTTCCTTCTCCAGGTACATCCGCCAGAGGGGCACCGTACTAGGTGGGACATGATCTAAGCTCCCAAGTGGTCTTCCGACGTATGTGGGGCAGTGCGTGGAAATGTGAGTGTGTGAGTCAGGGGGAAATGATGAGACAAAAAGAAGAAGAAGAAGGAGAAGAAGGAAGAATGTTTGTGCGCGGTCCGTGACCCATTTATTAGGGTCTGCACCGGCATTCGCCTGGTATTGATCGGAGAAACCAAGGAAACTAAAGATCAGGGCAGCCGGCCGCTAGAATTCTACCCCAAACAGCGGATGAATTCGACGTAGCTGAGTAGCTAGTATCGAAAATTCTTCACAGTCGGGACTCGAACTTACCTGTGAACTGTTCATCTAACGATTTGTATGCGTGCGTGAAACTGGTACAATAAGTGTTTTTTTGAATTATCGCAAATTTAGTGGTGAACAATAACTGATTTTCTTCCAACACAATTCCGGAAAAAGACCGTTCAAACGCAGAAATCATCGGCGAAGACATTAGGCTAAGCTGAGGCCTCAGTGACACAACAGCAGACGTACAACCTCCAAACAACGCTCAGTTATACTCCGACAACGGAAACCACGAACAAGAACCAGTCAAAGAGCTCGGTACCACAACAAAATAGTTCAAATAATCAGCTCTCTCTCTATCTCTATCTCTCTCTATATGTACTCTCTCTCTCTCTTTTCTCTCTCTCTCTCTCCCCTCTCTCTCTCTCTCTCTCTATATATATATATATATATATATATATATATATATAACAGAAATAATTTTAAAACTTTAATAGCTACATTAGAAGCATAAAAAACCATTTCAGATATTCTCAAGACTCTCTATAAAAAATCACTTGTGATCACGAATTTGCATGTGTTACACGTGAATACAGAATCAAATCCGAATTTTTCCACGGTATGGAAAGAAATCCCAATTCCTATAGAAGCAGTGGAAATTCGAATCTATAAAATATCAGTAAAATCTGAAAAAGAAATATACTTGTGCAACTCAGTTGTAAAATTTGAAACGAAGCAAAACTGTAAGGGACAGTCACACTGTTCAAGATTCCAAGACTTTGATCATAGGAAGGGCAATTGCCGGAAAACTTCATCTGTGCCTTAAATCATATAACCGCTTACTGAAATTACATCCCTATCGTGCGAACTGTAAATTCTCTAACAAACGTCATAATCACAGTGCGGTCATTTGAAGAAGAATCTATGAGCGGGGATCCTTTTACTTTCCTGCCTTATATTAAATTTATTATAAAATATTATATTATTATAATAAAAAATGTTCCATAGGAAAGATAGAATTCCCTCAAGGATGACACAGTCTCTTCAACAGGCCCAATACTATGATCACAAATTCATTCTCCATTACTTCACAAAACACATGAAATACGCCCAACCACCAACGACAGTCCTCCTCGCATATAAACATCAAGCTCAGTCCCATAGCCAATTTTTTAAATTCGAAACAACAACACTGATTCTACTGAATCTTGTAATTTTATTGATGTAATTGCAACAAAAATTACAATTTCCAGAAATTCATCGAAACCTATGCACCAATGTTCACACTAAAACTCACATTCTCTGATGACTTCATCTAAAACGTTTCACGTCCTAAATATTTTCTTTCCTAAATTGGAACTGTAATGTGGTCTTAGCCACAACTAGAACTCGAGAGATTTCTTGTCAATTTCAAATTCAATATCGGTTGCTGTCAATACTACTGTAACGATCGATCAAATAATGTAACTACAGGTGGTGTATTAACCCTCATTAAAACACACACCTAGTTGTGCTACAACAGCTCACACTCTCGTATTATTTGTAACATTTGCAATTTCCGAAAATTGATTCCGAGATTTCAACGCAAATCAGACCTGCACCATTCTTAATCGTCCTTTTTGTTATCCATGGAAAAATTTACATCAAAGGCGGAAATTAAAAGGATCCCGTTCAGAGACGCTGCAGTGACAACAGTAATGATGGTTCTAAACTATCTCAGTACGTTTATTCATAGTTGTCCTGGGAAGCAGAGTAGCAGTTCTCCCTACGTGACGCTGTAACCTCGTAAAGTTACGACGTAACATCCTAGAAGGTAATCAATTTTGCCATGCAATATACACGCAAATAAAACAAAGAACGGCGTTTTCTTGTGTTCTCGTCGTGAGTTCGTCGTGACATAACTCGAGAAGGGCGATGATGGCCACGCGAGTGATCACGCGTGACGCAGACGGCGCATTTACCTACGCGGGCAGATTCCGCTTCCGCAAGCGACGGCCACATGCGTGACGCAACGGATAGTGGCTGCCCTCTCTCCCACCCGACCATCATCTCAGCGTCTTTGCGGTGCGGAAACAGGAGAGGGAGTCTTTCTCGCCGGTGTCGTCACGCGGAGCACGATGGAGCACATGTGTTAGGGAGCGCTGCGTAGCGATGAGGAAGATAGTGGTAATGAAAGTTTGTTAGAAATTGTGATGGAGAAATTTCAGGTATTTAAGTTGTATTTTAAATACTAGTTGGCTGAGAGTTAATTGCATCAATCACAACGATGACATCATAGCAACAAAAGAGTGAGAGACTGAGAGAAATAATGAGAGTGGTAGAGAGTGATAGTAAACGAGAATGAGGGGGCGTGAGCGAGGGGGTGAGACTGAGCGAGGGTGTGAAAGTGAGCGAAGGGGTGAGAGTGATGGAGAAGGGGAGAGTGATGCAGGAGGTGAGAATGATCAAGGAGGTGAAAATGATCCAGGAGGTGAGAGTGAACGAGTGAAAGAGTGTGCGAGCGAGGAACAGAGTGTGCGAGCGAGGAACAGACTGTGCAAGCGAGGAACAGTGTGTGCGAGCGAGGAACAGTGTGTGCGAGCGAGGAACAGTGTGTGCGAGCGAGGAACAGTGTGTTGCGAGCGAGGAACAGTGTGTGCGAGCGAGGAACAGTGTGTGCGAGCGAGGAACAGTGTGTGCGAGCGAGGAACAGTGTGTGCGAGCGAGGAACAGTGTGTGCGAGCGAGGAACTAAGTGTGCGAGCGTAGAACCGAGTGTGCGAGCGTGGAACCGAGTGTGCGAGCGTGGAACCGAGTGTGCGAGCGAGGAATACAGTGTAAAAGAGAGTGTGAGCGAGCGGAAAAGAGAGTACGAGTGAGGAGGTCAGAGCGAGAGAGTGTGCGAGCGAGAGCGTGTGAGGGAGCGAGCAAGAGATAGTATGAGGGAACGAACGAAAGTGTGTGAGAGAGCGAGCGATAAAGAATGTGAGGGAGCGAGTGAGAGAGAAAGTGTGAGAGTGAGAGTGAAATTAGCGAATATAGGATACAAATACATATTAGATGAAAGATATCTTACAATGTAGTCGAAACTCGTCAATATTTGACAGTCTGCAAATGATTGAAATAATAAATATTCTACCTTTTTTGCAACGGTTATTGTCCTACCTTATGTTAATATTTAAAGAATCTGGATTATTTGAATAGACTTTAAGTAATTCTGACAATTTTGTCACAACTGTCAGGAGTCAGAACTGGACAGCATGTTCCCCTTTTTCAAGGAATGTTCCTAATCGTAAGGAAAGAGATCTGGTCAGGTGCAACCGGTTCTTTTGAACGATACGCAGTTGAAATTATGCAGATCAACCTGTAATTATTGCGTCTGAAAAAGATCGGAAAATATAAACATGTTTGCTTTTATCTAAATAAAATGACCATTTCATTTTGAACAATTTTGATATGTATTTTTTAGTTTGGCGTTTTACCTTACTCTGCTGAGGCGCCCTTGTGCGTAGTGGTGATTCGTTCGCTGAAGTCAATGAAATTTAATGAATATGATGTCGAAAACCCTATAATTTTCTCCACAACTTATTTGGCAGTATTCAACGACGATTCTTATTAAAATCTTCATTTGAATTTCCATTTTAGAAATCAGTATTAAATTGTATCAGTTTTCATAAAATAATAGCATGTCTCTATTACACCAATTGTATATCCACCTATTTTATATCCACCTATTGTATATTTAAAATTAAGAAAAGTTAGTGTCGTCATTCATGCGAATTTTCGAGAAACTTTAGTGATTTCTGATGTATTAAATAAGCGAAAACATAGTGAAAGAAGTGTTCATTTTAGTTTCATTTCATACGTGTAACACTGGATGCCATCTCGATAATCAAGCGAACACATTGCAAAGAACTTCCTTGCCCCAGAGAAAAACCTGACTTACTAGCAGGTCGTTTATCTTTCACCGGAAGGGGCGTTTCTTGTTATAATGTGACGTAATTTTACAGCAGGAGGTCCAATGGAACGCCGCGAGCCTGGTGCGAGGAAGATGAGCATCATGCAATGGTAACGTGAGGAGCAGTGAAAGCGGTGCACATTTCAAGGTGTTTATCTCATCCAAAAAATTCCGTCACAATAGGGTATATTTTCTTGAAAAGCGATAAATAATTTTCTACGCTAAGAAGAGAATTTATGTTGAATACCAATTAATGTACACACTAAGAAATTAAGAAAAGAATCATGCCGAAGGCTGAATCGTCAGTTTCTCCAAATACTGGGCGAACGAAAAGTTTACATAGCCTAAATCTTTTCGAATGGATATTTTCAAGTAGTTGGAATTATGTTGTAATTTTCTACAATCACACACTAAATAATTTCCAGTTTGGTATCCGTTAATACATCGGAGATGTTCGCAAAAACCTAGCTTCACTGTGCAAACCTAGCTTCACTGTGCGCACGTTTTGTTGAGCACTCCTTTTGCTTGTAGTTCATTTACAGTTGAAATTGATTTTCTATAACTCGGGAAAAAACATTTTTCAAATATCTTTATTTTTCTAAAATAATTATTTTCTAAATTCATTTTTTTCGTTTGTTTTTTTTTTTTTTTTAATTCTGGCCCTCAAGAAAATGTGCGCAGATAAATTTCTTTCCGCACACGTCATATACAGTTTTTACTGTTTTTTTGACAAATAAATAAATAAATAAATAACCTACTTTGAATTGTATCATGTGAATGTTATAAGAAATTCTGGGCCTCACAACTAGGACGTTTGCGATTATCTGGGCAATATATTTCGAAACGTTACGCGGAATTGCCAGTTCTGTATCAGGAACGGAGTCATAGACAACAATGGCGGTACAACATGGTATTAGACAACAATGGGCGGTAGTTAAATAAATCTTTCTCGTATAGATTATAAAAACGATCGTTATGTTTTTTGTTGATGAATACATTTTCCAAGAAGTGTAGTGCATTCCCAGGAAAAAAAAGTCCTTCATTCTCTTTCCCGCTGCACAGCGCTTCTTGATAACACCTCACATTATTCATAACAGCAAACTTAGTCTCTGCTGTAATTGTGGCTCCATGACAAGGCTGCAATATTTCAATTAAGATCGCCTATCAAGCAACAAGACTTCTCACACTTTACGCCAACTTCGTACGCCGCCAACGATTGTGACAATGCCAAATGATTGAAATTCGTCACTTAAAATTTATCTTAATGTTATATCACCAAAGTTATTAATTTGTCTTAAATGTATTTGTTAGCATAACGTGTTACTTGCGGTACCTTCTTGGTAAAGGGGCGAGAACAAGCGTGTGGCATCGGCGTAGTGATGTGAACAGAGTAAATACCCATTAGACAGGGTATTTATAATGGGTATTTACTCGCTATATTTTCTCAATTAAGTTTTATATTTGCAGATCAGACATAATTTCTTACTTACCTGTCATTAAAACAGATATTCGAAATCAATTAATGCACGCAAAACAATTGAGAGAAACGTTTCAGTGATAAAAGAAATCTTTACACAAGAAACATTTAACAGATGACTACGATAAAATACAGAAGTAAAATTTGAATCAATGTTATTTTGAATACTATTACAGAATAGAATGACCATATCAAACGATTCTAAAGAGAAAATAAATGATTTTTTTTCTTCAAATTTGCTTCTGGTTAAATTCAATTACATTACACGAAGTTGTCTTGTATTACGTATTTCGTAAATACCCACCAAAATACCCATTTCAGGCAAATACTCTTTTAAATGCTCGATGCATTCGCGGTGAAAACCACATAGTGCCGGGCATTTGACATCACCACTCCGGGGGTCGGCGGGCCTGGGTGCGTTGCGCGCGCGTGGGCTAAGTGAGGTTGTCTCCACGCCACGCGACTCCTCCGCCAGCCCCCGGGCGTGACCCGAGCCTCACGCAAGTCGCCTCGTGTTCAGGGAACGCAATGCGTTTCAAATAGGGGCTTGCAATACGGCAGGTTCTCACGCAATTAAAATTCAGCGATATCGAAAAAAAAAGTACTTCAACTCATTTATTATCTTTATGTCCTTATTTATTTTCTTTTTATTTATTTATTTATTTATTTATTTCGTTAAAGAACAGTAAAATCTTTGAGTGCACTCACTGAACGTTGAAGATAAATTCACTGGGGAAATAAAGAGAAATAAAGGTAAGTTATTTCGTGAGGCTACCTGAGGGAAACACATAAGAAGTGAACATGCTTATGCGAAACTTAGTTACGATACGACGAACAATATATATTTACGATGTATTTGTCAAATGAAATTCTTAGAGATAATTAAGCGATAACCCTTATATACGGCATGCGGCGCATGGGGCTCAATATTACTCAGAAATGATGAGCCACGATTTACATTAGAATTGTGAGGTTTCTGAGATAAGTTGTTTTGAAATATTACTGATGAAAACGAAATTGCCTCAAACATATGTGAAGACTGACGTTCGTCCTCTTCATTTAATGTTGATTCATTCGCTTAAATAAGGGAGAGACAGGCATTTGCAAACACTTGTAACAAAAAATATCTGCCTTCAGCAGCTGTTGCTCGCTAGTTGTGAAACATGAATGTTTTTACGAATACCTAGATTTTTTAAAGATTGAAAATGTCATTGAATTATGAGAGATCAATAGTAAACAATATAGTCAATGAACTTTTGGTTTTCTGTTAAGCCCTGACATTTCTCATAGAGACGTCCAGCTCTGCACTTTCTATGTTCCAGAGTTCTCAGTCAATCATTCGCTACTTTGATTGCCCTGGCCTACTTTCATTCGTTTCTTACTTAGAAGGAGAACATTAACACTAGCAAAGTCGCGTCTTCCCCACGATGTCATACTTCATACAGCACACTTTCATCGCTGTAGACTTTCATAATTCCCCGGACGTTTTGTTAACACACTCCATTATTGTTTTGGCGTGCCAAAATATAGGATGACATCTGATATCTCTGCGACCCCCAAGCAACTGTCATGGGACAGTGCCGGTGTCCTCGACGATGAATTTCCCTTCTGTCATCCATTCAGATAGCGACAGCACGTCATTACATTGCGCCAGCTCAACAAAGACTGAGAGGAGAACGTCCTGGTGTCGAAATCACAGCCTTTACTTCTTTCACGAAGGACGGTTCCTCTTTGGGGTCTCAGAAAATGTCCATTTAACAAAACCCCACAAATTACCGCAATGCTAGTCTTGGTGGTCGCTTCGCGGCTGGCAATCCATGTCATGTTGTAACGCGGTAACCTTTCATGCACGAGTTGGCGACGCTCCACTTGGACGGGCGGGCGGGCGACGCTGGGTCCACTGATTAGCCATGTTTGCGAGGCGAGCCCCGCCGCCCGTGTTCTGATGCCAAACGGGGGACGAGGAAGATGGTTGCGCAGTATAGAGGCTTCTGGCAGGAGGGGAAAGTAGGTCTCTCAAATACTGAACTGTAGCGCCGTGCCGGAGTCAAGTGACTCCGAACGCAGAATTTGTAATAAGCCTTAAACTAAGCAATCGGCATTCTGAAAACATCTTCAAAGAGAACGCACGTGAACGATGTTGAAAATTCTGCGTTAATAAGATCTTGATTTATAATAAATTATATCCGTAATGTACTCCCTTTTAAAGCCGTGTAAGACAGTTCACTGTACAGAAATTTATCGATCACATTCTAATAAGATTAAGACATGCATGTTTGTTCAGAGTGTCTCGTGTAACGTCGACCTTCCTAGAATTCACCATCTTTGAGTTTGGTCGTCCAATCGTTACTCTGAAATGTCTGTCCATTATAATAAGCAAAGCAATATGTAGTACGTATACACCCAGTTTCCAAGAAAAGATTTTTTCTTGTTAAATTTGTATCGTATCATAAACACCGTAATAACATTTCTTTTAAAGGGCGAGTAACATTTGACAGGGAGAGGTAGCTCAGCGCATCAACTGATACCACTGCAGTGCCTCTGTCCAGGAGATCCGAGGTTCGAGTCTTGACGGCGCGGCTGCAGGATATTCGACACTAGCTTGTCAGCTGGATTGAATTCAGTCGCTATCTGAACGACAATTCTAGCGGCCGGCTGCTCTGACCGGTAGTTTTCCGTGATTTCTCCGATCAACACCAGCCGAATATCGAAGTAGTACCCTAACAAACGGATCACCGACCGCGCGCGATCTTTCCTTCCTCTTCCTTGTTTTATCCTCACCCTTTACATACACACACACACACACACACACACACACACTAAAATGCACTACACTACCACACATGCCGGAAGACCGGTCGGGGGCTTAGAGCTTGTCGATGCTGGGGCGATGCCCCGCTGGTTAGAGATACCAGGTTGGGGAAAACCCCGCTAGTAGACGGTAGGTCGGAGTCGGATCTCGTCATCCAGTGAGGGAAGATCACTGCCACCTCCCGATGAAAAAACATGCACTACACTTACGGGAGCAATGACCTCAGTAGTTGACGCGCCCCGAATCACTAATAAGCATGAGGAACATTAGATAATAAATGCTTCAGGTATCAGGCGAGGAATTTGAGGACCATTTTTTGGTGTGTGCTAACTCATAGATTTGAAACACGAACCCCATTAAACAAGGCAAATACGAAATTCATTGAGTTCCCAAAGTTAACTCTTCAATTTCACTCCTCGTGAGAGAGGTTGAATAAATTGGAATGTAAATGTTATTTATGCCTAAAAGAGGACATCCGAGAGGAGGATGAAGTCAACAGGACCAATCAGAAATTGTTGATGCTGACGTATAAATAAATGAAACTCCATCACGCCTCGTATATCGCGACCTCATAATGCCCTATATAACGCCTTGCTTTTTATATGCCATATACCTCATTATGACAAGTGACATTCTATCTGACATTTGTGGCGCAAATGTTTTGTCATGTTCAAACTCTGCATTTTCAGATCTGTAACATTAAATTCGTTTTAAAATCAGACCTGTAGAAAACGTGTGAACAAAATGAGATACGAGTAGTTTCTGTTTTTACTTATCGTTGTTAAAAAACTCAACTAATATTCAAAATACCCTTCCGTATAATTTGTTCAAAGTCAGATAGAACCTTTTCGTTCTCAGGGAACGTAATCTGAAATAAAAAATAATAAAGCTCTTGAAAATGATAAAAAATAATCTCCAGGTTTCAATGCATGCAATTGTAATTGTGCTTTTCTCTCAAATGCATTCAGACAAACGATACATAAATAAATGTGCGTGCTTAGTGCTCTTGCACATAAGCTTGGCGTCCCAGAGACGTCTCCGCTCGTCTCGGGGATTCTGGGTGCGACGTGGCGTGCCCCCACTTCTCACAGCGCAAACAACAATTTCACGCCTCGGAACCTCACTTCGCCGTGCTGTTCCGCCTGCAACTTTCGCGCCTTCCTTTATGAGAACGCAATATCTCGTTTCCGTCATTTATAACTGTTTTGCCCCGCGTTACACACGCTTAAAATCTCATTCGCTCGCCTAAACGCTACTATCTCTTTCCCACTCTCACTCTCACTCTCACTGTCTCCTGTTTTTTCATGATTACGAGAAGAGAGTTCGGGAATTTATTTTTAATAATTTATTGTATTAAATAAAGAATGCACAAGATCACGAGAGCATGTTGTGCCGTACAGGAATGTGTTACATATCAATGAAGTCACTGGGTCTTGAATGTTCGTATTGCACACACGCCAAAACATTGTTTGCTTTGTAAATAAATATCCTAACAGTTCTCAGATTAAATTTTGTTCTGATTCAATAACACGCGTTAAAAACACGTAGGACATTCATCCTGACAGTGGAGTGTCAACTCTGCAGATATTTAACAAATACATTTTCAGTGTAGAAATATTCAATTTCAATTATTTCTAATTCATTTACCGACAGTCAGCATAAATACTAGTCTTAATTAGGTGAGAACATCAGTTTGAAATTTAATCCATAAAAAACCAAAAAAAATCTCAACTGAATTTATTCATCTAACGTCTTCACGGAATGCCGGTTTAAAAGAAAGTTACGAAATAATAGTTATTGTTGACGAAAATGCTAAAATACTATAATCGCGTTCAACTGTTAACAATTTAAAAACATTTCGGGGATAAATCTTCCCTCTTCAGGTTCTTGCTAGATATGAATGATTTACATTGTTACATTTATTTCCCATTGTAGTGGTCAGAAAGTATATTGATATGATTCGTTCACAAACTTCCCACAAACAATATTTGTCGGTTTAAAATTATGTCATTATCGTCGAACAAGTTAAGAAGTACTGTGAACGGATCCATCTGGTGCAAAATTCATGCAGTGATCTGTAGAATTTTTTACATCGCAATTCTCATACTACTAGAGGATATTACCATTCCTCTAATTTCGAATATCTCCTTAATTTGGTAGATATAAAATAAAAAAATTCAAGATATTATATTAAAATACAGAATTTCAAATTACACCACATTGTGGAGTGCAAAAGATGTTTAAAAAACATTGGCAGTACACTCGCGATAAACTATTTAAACAAGACATCAAATCGTATTTCCCGGAGAATATTTCTTCACTATTTACTGGATATCAAGAATATAACACAACTCAGTCATTTACTTTTTTCAACTAAACTTTCAGCACTATGACGCTTTGATGAGAATTATATATGCACAAATCGGTTACCAGAGAACAATGCAACGAGCTCGAACTGCTGCACATCGTCTGAACGATATGGTCAACACAACGCGGGCGCGCGCAATGCTACAACGCAGTCGGCGTCGGTTTTTAAATCAAGTGCTTTCGTATCGACGAGTTGGAACGGTCGGCGGCCGTAGTGTGCACTTTTCCGCCCCCCGCCACGCTGCTCGTCCCGGCGGCGAAAGGAGTCGGAGCCCGAGCGGAGGCTGCGGAGGCGGAGGCGGTCTGCGCGAAAGAGGAGGC